>LR778269.1:52568780-52702573 GCA_902810595.1 Coregonus sp. 'balchen'
AAATTAATAATCCCAAATAACTGTTAAAAAATTTTCAACAAAAAAATGAAAAATTCTTAGCAGCAGGAAGCACAAGCCCTCTTTAAAGGCTGCCTGTAGCTGAGGAATTCATCATTTAATGAGAAAGTTTGTATTAATGTTGTCCACACACACACACACACCACACACACACACACACACACACACAATATTGATTAATGTTGTCCGGTGTCAGTTCTTAGTTCTTTGATATATGTCAAATAAGTCACATCTTCACTAACTTTACCACAAACACTTACACACAATATTTCACACACACACACACACACACACACACACACACACACACACACACACAATATCACACACACACCCAATATCACACCACACACACACACACACCCCACACACAATATTTCACACACACACATACACACACACACTACACACACACACACACACAATATCACACACACACAATATCAGACACACACAGACACACAGACACACAAATCACACACACACACAATGTCTCACACACAAACACAATATCACACACACACACACATACAATATCACACACACACACACAAAATCACACAAACACAATCAGAAGTAGAAAGAGACATTCTGACCCTTGCCCAGAGGCAACTGGAAGGCCCTTGAACATTGCATCTTTGGATAACATCTCAGTTCCAACCTATTTAGTAATGGAGCCTCCCACTCCTCTAGACATACTTAATGTACAAAATGTCACTTCACTGTTTGTAGAGGACAAGCATGTAAAATATACGGTACAGATCCTATTTGGAATACACACGATACAGATCCTATTTGGAATACACACGATACAGATCCTATTTGGAATACACACGATACAGATCCTATTTGGAATACACACGGTACAGATCCTATTTGGAATACACACGGTACAGATCCTATTTGGAATACACACGGTACAGATCCTATTTGGAATATACATGTTACAGATCCTACTTACTATACACATGTTACAGATCCTATTTGGAATACACACGGTACAGATCCTATTTGGAATACACACGATACAGATCCTATTTGGAATACACACGGTACAGACCCTATTTGGAATACACACGATACAGATCCTATTTGGAATACACACGGTACAGATCCTATTTGGAATACACACGATACAGATCCTATTTGGAATACACACGGTACAGATCCTATTTGGAATACACACGATACAGATCATATTTGGAATACACACGGTACATATCCTATTTGGAATACACACGGTACAGATCCTATTTGGAATACACACGGTACAGATCCTATTTGGAATACACACGATACAGATCCTATTTGGAATACACACGGTACAGATCCTATTTGGAATACACACGGTACAGATCATATTTGGAATACACACGATACAGATCCTATTTGGAATACACACGGTACAGATCCTATTTGGAATACACACGATACAGATCCTATTTGGAATACACACGGTACAGATCCTATTTGGAATACACACGGTACAGATCCTATTTGGAATACACACGATACAGATCCTATTTGGAATACACACGATACAGATCCTATTTGGAATACACACGGTACAGATCCTATTTGGAATACACACGGTACAAATCCTATTTGGAATACACACGATACAGATCCTATTTGGAATACACACGGTACAGATCCTATTTGGAATACACACGGTACAGATCCTATTTGGAATACACACGATACAGATCCTATTGGAATACACACGGTACAGATCCTATTTGGAATACACACGGTACAGATCCTATTTGGAATACACACGATACAGATCATATTTGGAATACACACGGTACAGATCCTATTTGGAATACACACGGTACAGATCCTATTTGGAATACACACGATACAGATCATATTTGGAATACACACGGTACAGATCCTATTTGGAATACACACGATACAGATCCTATTTGGAATACACACGGTACAGATCCTATTTGGAATACACCGGTACAGATCCTATTTGGAATACACACGGTACAGATCCTATTTGGAATACACACGGTACAGATCCTATTTGGAATACACACGGTACAGATCCTATTTGGAATACACACGGTACAGATCCTATTTGGAATACACACGATACAGATCCTATTTGGAATACACACGGTACAGATCCTATTTGGAATACACACGGTACAGATCCTACTTACTATACACATGTTACAGATCAGATTTAGAATACATATCTTACAGATCGGATTTCACATCAAATCAATTGTTATTTATGTTACAGATCGTATTTAGTACAGAACAAATGACTGCTGACCTGTTTCAGAGAACTGTATGTTGAAACAGTGTAAGTGAGAAACAAATAATAAAAAGTTCTTATTGAGTTGACATTAGCTAATATTACTTACTCTCCCAATACTATCCCAAAACGACAATGAACTTTAATAAGTCAAGCGGTTTTTCACAAATTAATTTACGGAGTGTGTACACAGACACTACATGACCAAAAGTATGTGAACACCTGCTCGTTGAACATCTTCTTCCAAAATCATGGGCATTAATATGGAGTTGGTCCCCCCTTTTCTGCTACAACAGCCTCCACTCTTCTGGAAAGGCTTTCAACTAGATGTTCGAACAATGCTGAGGGGACTTTTCTTCCATTCAGCCACAAGAACATAAGTGAGGTCGAGCACTGATGTTGGTGTATAGGAGATAGAAGGGGTGGATAGTGTTTAGAAGATAGAAGGGGTGACTATCGTTCAGAAGATAGAAGAGGTAGCTAGTGTTTAGACGATAGAAGGGGTAGCTAGTGTTTAGAAGATAGAAGGGGTAGCTAGTGTTTAAAGATAGAAGCGGTGACTATTGTTTAGAAGATAGAAGGGGTGGATAGTGTTTAGAAGATAGAAGGGGTGACTATTGTTTAGAAGATAGAAGGGGTGACTAGTGTTTAGACGATAGAAGGGGTAGCTAGTGTTTAGAAGATAGAAGGGGTGGCTAGTGTTTAGACGATAGAAGGGGTAGCTAGTGTTTGCAGGTAGCTTAGTGGGTAAGAGCGTTGTGCCAGTAACCGAAAGGTCGCTGGTTCTAATCCCCGAGCCGACTAGGTGAAAAAATCTGTCGATGTGCCCTTAAGCAAGGCACTTAACCCTAATTGCTCCTGTAAGTCGCTCTGGATAAGAGCGTCTGCTAAATGACTAAAATGTAAAATGTAAATGTAGAAGATAGAAGGGGTGACTTGTGTTTAGAAGATAGAAGGGGTTGTAATTGTTTAGAAGATAAAAGGGGTGACTATTGTTAAAAAGATAGAAGGAGTGACTAGTGTTTAGAAGATAGAAGGGGTGACTATTGTTTAGAAGATAGAAGGGGTGACTAGTGTTTAGAAGATAGAAGGGTTGGCTATTGTTTAGAAGATAGAAGGGTTGACTAATGTTTAGATGATAGAAATGGTGGTTATTGTTTAGTAGATAGAAGGGGTGGCTATTGTTTAGAGAGGTGGCTACTGTTTAGAAGATAGAAAGGGTTTTTAGAAGATAGAAGGGGTACCTAGTCTTTAGACGATACAAAGGGTGGCTATCGTTCAGATGATAGAAGGGGTGGCTATCGTTCAGAAGATAGAAGAGGTGACTAGACGATAGAAGGGGTGCTACTGTTTAGAAGAGGTGGCTATCGTTCAGAAGATAGAAGGTGTGGCTATTGTTTAGACGATAGAAGGGGTGGCTACTGTTTAGAAGAAGTGGCTATCATTCAGAAGATAGAAGGGGTGACTAATGTTTAGAAGATAGAAGGGGTGGCTATTGTTTAGAATAAATAAGCGGAGGCTACTGTTTAGAATATAGAAGTGTTGGCATGTTTTAAGTATATAGAAGGGGAGGCTAGTGTATAGAAGTTTGAAGAGTTGGCTGGCGTTAAGAAGATAGCAGGGGTTCCTAGTGTATAGAAGATGGAAAGGCAGTTTAGAAGATAGAAAGGGTGGCTAGTGTTTAGAAGAAATAAGGGGTGGCTAGTGTTTAGAAGATAGAAGGGGTGACTATTGTTAAAAAGATAGAAGGGGTGACTAGTGTTTAGAAGATAGAAGGGGTGACTAGTGTTTAGAAGATAGAAGGGGTGACTAGTGTTTAGAAGATAGAAGGGGTGACTATTGTTAAAAAGATAGAAGGAGTGACTAGTGTTTAGAAGATAGAAGGGGTGACTATTGTTTAGAAGATAGAAGGGGTGACTAGTGTTTAGAAGATAGAAGGGGTGGCTATTGTTTAGTAGATAGAAGGGGTAGCTACTGTTTAGAAGAGGTGGCTATCGTTCAGAAGATAGAAGGGGTGGCTACTGTTTAGAAGGGGTGGCTAATGTTTAGAAGATAGAAGGGGTGGCTAATGTTTAGAAGGGGTGGTTATCATTCAGAAGATAGAAGGGGTGGCTATTGTTTAGAGAGGTGGCTACTGTTTAGAAGATAGAAAGGGTTTTTAGAAGATAGAAGGGGTACCTAGTCTTTAGACGATACAAAGGGTGGCTATCGTTCAGATGATAGAAGAAGTGACTAGACGATAGAAGGGGTGCTAATGTTTAGAAGAGGTGGCTATCGTTCAGAAGATAGAAGGTGTGGCTATTGTTTAGACGATAGAAGGGGTGGCTACTGTTTAGAAGGGGTGGCTATCGTTCAGAAGATAGAAGGGGTGGCTATCGTTGAGAAGAAAGAAGGGGTGGCTATCGTTCAGAAGATAGAAGGTGTGGCTATTGTTTAGACGATAGAAGGGGTGGCTACTGTTTAGAAGGGGTGGCTATCGTTCAGAAGATAGAAGGGGTGGCTATCGTTGAGAAGAAAGAAGGGGTGGCTATCGTTCAGAAGATAGAAGGGGTGACTAGTGTTTAGACGATAGAAGGGGTGGCTATTGTTTAGTAGATAGAAGGGGTAGCTACTGTTTAGAAGAGGTGGCTATCATTCAGAAGATAGAAGGGGTACCTTGTTTTTAGACGATACAAGGGGTGGCTATCGTTCAGAAGATAGAAGAGGTGACTAGTGTTTAGACAATAGAAGGGTTGGCTACTGTTTAGAAGGGGTGGCTATCGTTCAGAAGATAGAAGGGGTGGCTATCGTTCAGAAGATGGAAGGGGTGGCTATTGTTTAGAAGAGGTGGCTACTGTTTAGAAGATAGAAAGGGTTTTTAAAAGATAGAAGGGGTGGCTAGTGTTTAGAAGATAGAAGGGGTGGCTATTGTTTAGACGATAGAAGGGTGGCTAGTGTTTAGAAGATAGAAGGGGTGGCTATTGTTTAGAATATAGAAGGGGTGACTAGTGTTTAGAAGATAGAAGGGGTGGCTAGTGTTTAGAAGATAGAAGGGGTGGCTATTGTTTAGACGATAGAAGGGTGGCTAGTGTTTAGAAGATAGAAGGGGTGGCTATTGTTTAGAATATAGAAGGGGTGACTAGTGTTTAGAATATAGAAGGGGTGGCTAGTGTTTTGAAGATAGAAGGGGTGGCTAGTGTTTTGAAGGGGTGGCTACTGTTTAGAAGATAGAAAGGGTTTTTAGAAGATGGAAGGGGTTCCTAGTCTTTAGACGATACAAGGGGTGGCTATCGTTCAGAAGATAGAAGAGGTGACTAGTGTTTAGACGATAGAAGGGGTGGCTACTGTTTAGAAGAGGTGGCTACTGTTTAGAAGGGGTGGCTATCGTTCAGAAGATAGAAGGCGTGGCTATTGTTTAGACGATAGAAGGGGTGGCTACTGTTTAGAAGGGGTGGCTATCGTTCAGAAGATAGAAGGGGTGGCTATCGTTCAGAAGATAGAAGGCGTGGCTATTGTTTAGATGATAGAAGGGGTGGCTACTGTTTAGAAGAGGTGGCTATCGTTCAGAAGATAGAAGGCGTGGCTATTGTTTAGACGATAGAAGGGGTGGCTACTGTTTAGAAGGGGTGGCTATCGTTCAGAAGATAGAAGGGGTGGCTATCGTTCAGAAGATAGAAGGCGTGGCTATTGTTTAGATGATAGAAGGGGTGGCTACTGTTTAGAAGGGGTGGCTATCGTTCAGAAGATAGAAGGGGTGGCTATTGTTTAGATGATAGAAGGGGTGGCTACTGTTTAGAAGGGGTGGCTATCGTTCAGAAGATGGAAGGGGTGGCTATCGTTCAGAAGATAGAAGGGGTGGCTATTGTTTAGAAGAGGTGGCTACTGTTTAGAAGATAGAAAGGGTTTTTAGAAGATAGAAGGGGTGACTAGTGTATAGAAGTTTGAAGAGTTGTGTCACGGATTCTGCCGAGGCTGCTCCTCCTCCTTGCTCGGGCAGGCTTCGGCGTTTGTCGTCCCCGGAGTACTAGCTGCTGCCGATCGATGTTATCGGTGTCTGTCTAGTTTTGTCTGTATTGTTTACACCTGTTCCACATTATGTTTGATTGTTGCCCTATAATTACCCCTTGTCACTGTTGATGTGGGTGCGTAGAGAGGAGTCAGACGCAGGACGCATAAGCTAAGTCAAACACGACTTTACTAGATGTACAACCAGTACAAAATAAAGTACCTCTAACGAGGAGGCAAAACGACAACGCAACACAGTGCATTACAAAAACAATCCCAGAGTACTGCACAGGATACCACCAACAGAACAGGAAATAAAATAACACACAACTAACGAACACAACCACAGGAAACTTATAAGGCACATAATCAAGACCAAACGGACACAGGTGTAACAGACAGACCAAACCAAACGAACATCGAAACATTCAACGGTGGCAGCTAGTACTCCAGGGACGACGACCGCCGAAGCCTGCCCGAACAAGGAGGAGGAGCAGCCTCGGCAGATTCCGTGACAGTACCCCCCCCTTGACGCGCGGCTCCAGCCGTGCGCCGACCCCGGCCTCGGGGACGGCCAGGAGGACGCGGACCCGGGCGCTTGGGATGCCCACGGTGGAACTCAGTCAGGAGGGATGGATCTAGGATGTCCCTCCTAGGCACCCAGCACCGTTCCTCCAGACCGTACCCCTCCCACTCCACGAGATACTGGAGACCACTCATCCGGCGCCTCGAGTCCAAGATGGTCCGGACCCTGTACGACGGAGCCCCCTCGATGTCCAATGGGGACGGAGGGGTCTCTCCTATCTCATCTTCTTGGAGTGGACCAGCTACCACCGGCCTGAGAAGAGACACATGGAACGAGGGGTTAATATTCTTATAATCAATAGGCAGTTGTAACCTGTAACACACCTCGTTCAATCTTCTCAGGACTTTAAAAGGCCCCACAAACCGCCGACCCAGCTTCCGGCAGGGCAGGCGGAGGGGCAGGTTTCGAGTCGAGAGCCAGACTCGATCTCCCGGTGCGTATACCGGTCCCTCACTGCGGTGGCGATCGGCGCTCGCCTTCTGTCGACGGATGGCCCGCTGCAAATGGACATGTGCAGCATCCCACGTCTCCTCCGAGCGCCGAATCCACTCATCCACCGCAGGAGCCTCGATCTGGCTCTCGTGCCATGGTGCCAGAACCGGCTGATACCCTAAAACACACTGGAAAGGTGTTAGATTGGTGGAGGAGTGGCGGAGAGAGTTCTGGGCCATCTCTGCCCAGGGGATATACCTTGACCACTCCTCCGGCCGGCCCTGGCAATAGGACCTCAGAAACCTACCCACATCCTGGTTGACTCGTTCTACCTGCCCATTGCTCTCTGGGTGGTACCCCGAGGTAAGGCTCACCGAGACCCCCAAGCGTTCCATGAAAGCCCCCCAGACTCTGGAGGTGAACTGGGGACCTCGGTCAGACACTATATCCTCGGGAACCCCATAGTGCTGGAAAACGTGGGTAAATAGGGCGTCAGCGGTCTGTAGGGCAGTAGGGAGACCCGGCATCGGGAGGAGACGACAGGCCTTGGAAAACCGATCCACAACGACCAAAATGGTGGTATTCCCCTGGGAGGGGGGAAGGTCGGTCACAAAATCCACCGAGAGGTGGGACCATGGTCGTTGCGGAACGGGCAGGGGAAGTAACTTTCCCCTGGGCAGGTGTCTAGGCGCCTTACACTGGGCGCACACCGAGCAGGAGGAGACATAAACTCTCACATCCCTAGCTAACGTTGGCCACCAGTATTTCCCGCTAAGGCAGTGCACTGTCCGGCCAATACCTGGATGTCCAGAGGAGGGTGATGTATGAGCCCAATAAATAAGTCGGTCACGAACCTCGAGCGGAACGTACGTCTGCCCCACAGGACACTCGGGGGGAGTAGGGTCGGCACGTAACGCCCTCTCGATCTCCGTATCGACCTCCCACACTACCGGAGCCACCAGACAAGACTCTGGCAGTATGGGAGTAGGCTCAATGGACCTCTCCTCTGTGTCATTAACGCCGGGTCAGGGCATCTGCCTTACCGTTCTGGGACCCTGGGATGTACGTGATCTTAAAAACAAACCGGGTTAGGAACATGTTCCACCTAGCCTGGTGAGGGTTTAGTCTCCTAGCTGCCCGGATGTACTCCAGGTTACGGTGGTCAGTCAGAATGAGGAAAGGGTGTTGAGCCCCCTCAAGCCAATGCCTCCACACCTTTAGGGCCTGAACCACAGCTAACAACTCGCTGTCCCCTACGTCATAATTACGCTCCGCCGGGCTGAGCTTCTTGGAATAGAATGCACAGGGGCGGAGTTTAGGTGGCGTGCCGGACCGTTGCGACAGAACCGCCCCAATACCGGCTTCTGACGCGTCCACCTCCACTTGTAATGGTAAAGCGGGATCCGGATGCGCCAGCACCGGAGCCGAAGTGAACAGGTCCTTCAGTTTAACAAATGCCCTGTCCGCTTCAGCTGACCACTGCAAACGCACCGGACCCCCCTTTAGCAGGGACGTAATGGGAGCTGCCACCTGTCCAAAACCCCGGATAAATCTCCGGTAGTAATTAGCAAAACCCAAAAACTGCTGCACCTCTTTTACAGTGGTTGGAGTTTGCCAATTACGCACGGCCGACACACGGTCACCCTCTATCTTCACACCAGACGCGGACAATCGATAACCCAAGAAGGAGATGGACTCCTGGAAAAACAAGCATTTCTCTGCCTTGACATACAAGTCATGCTCCAACAGCCTCTTCAACACTCTGCGTACCAAGACTACATGCTCGGCTCGTGTAGAAGAGTACACTAGGATGTCGTCGATGTACACTACCACACCCTGCCCACGCATGTCCCTGAAAATCTCGTCCACAAAGGATTGAAAGACTGAAGGAGCATTCATTAACCCGTATGGCATGACGAGATATTCGTAATGACCCGAGGTGGTGCTGAATGCTGTCTTCCATTCATCTCCCTCCCTAATGCGCACCAGATTGTACGCGCTCCTGAGATCCAACTTTGTGAAGAACCGCGCTCCGCATAATGATTCTGTCATAGTCGCAATCAGAGGAAGAGGATAACTGTACTTAACCGTGATCTGATTGATACTACGATAATCAATACACGGGCGCAAACCCCCGTCCTTCTTCTTCACAAAGAAGAAACTCGAGGAAACCGGGGAAGTGGAGGACCGTATGTATCCCTGTTCCAAGGACTCGGCTATGTAAGTCTCCATAGCCGCGGTCTCCTCTTGAGACAGGGGATTCTTGCTGAAAACTTGCTGAAAACCAGTGCTAAATCCTCATATTCAGGGGGAATGTGCATTGCGGACACCTGGTTCGGACTCTCCACCGATGTTGCCCCTATGGAAACACCTAGACATCTCCCTACACACTGGGCAGACCACTCCATAAGAGCCCTCTGTTGCCACGCAATGGTAGGATCATGGGTGCTTAACCAGGGAAGCCCCAGCACCACGGGATACGCAGGAGAGTCGATCAGATAAAACTGAATTATCTCCTCATGACCCCCCTGCGTCGTCATCTTAAGTGGTGCTGTGACTTCTCTAATCAACCCCGACCCCAGCGGCCGGCTGTCTAGAGCATGAACTGGGAAAGGGGGTTCCACCGGCCGAAGGGGAATTCCTACCCTGGAACATAATACACGATCAATAAAATTCCCAGCTGCGCCTGAATCTACTAGCGCCTTATGCTGGGAATGAGGTGCCACCTGTGGAAATCTCACAGGTATACACAGGTGTCCAACAGAGAGCTCTGGGTAAGTGGGGCATCTACTCACCTGAAATGACTCCCCAGTGCGTGACCTGTTGTCCCCTCTCCCAGGAGACCCTCCCCAACACCTAGCCGTAGTGTGCCCTCCACGGCCACAGTTGGTGCAGGGGACGGCCCCCCTCGGGTTCTCTCTCCTCCTCTCCCTAGCGCCTGCACCCCCGAGCTCCATGGGAATCTGCTTGGCGGTGCTGGAGGATGGAATGGACTACCCCCATTCGGGACGTCCGCGTGTAGCCAGCAGGGTGTCGAGACGGATGGACATGTCCACCAACTGGTCGAAGGTGAGGTTGGTGTCCCTGCAGGCCAGCTCACGACGAACGTCCTCTCGTAGGCTGCATCGATAATGGTCGATGAGGGCCCTCTCATTCCATCCCGCATCTGCCGCTAGCGTCCGGAACTCCAGGGCGAACTCCTGGGCACTCCTCTTCCCCTGTCGGAGGTGGAACAGACGCTCCCCCGCCGCCTTCCCCTCAGGTGGATGATCGAACACTGCCCTGAAGCGGCGGGAGAACTCCGCGTAGGTGATGGTAGCGGCGTCTATTCCCCTCCATTCGGCGTTAGCCCACTCCAACGCCTTGCCGGAGAGACAGGAGATGAGGGCGGAGACGCTCTCGTATCCCTAGGGCGCCGGGTGTATGGTGGCCAGGTTCCACCTGCAGGAGGAATCCCTGACACCCGGCTGCGGTACCATCATATGCCCTCGGGAGTGAGAGCCGAATGCCGCTGGGTTCCGGTACTGGGAGAGGAGGACTGGCCGATGGTGATGGTAAGGTGTGCGAAGATGTGGGCACCTCGCCAGTAACCAAACGGCGCAGCGTGTTGGACAAATCGTTCATGGCGGCCCCAAGTTGCTGGATCATGGTGTCTTGATTGCTGATCCTTTCCTCGAGGGACTTGGGTGCCGCCGCTGCTCCTGCTGACTCCATGATGGTGTGTTATTCTGTCACTGTTGATGTGGGTGCGTTGAGAGGAGTCAGACGCAGGACGCATAAGCTAAGTCAAACACGACTTTACTAGATGTACAACCAGTACAAAATAAAGTACCTCTAACGAGGAGGCAAAACGACAACGCAACACAGTGCGTTACAATAACAATTCCAGAGTACTGCACAGGATACCACCAACAGACAGGAAATAAAATAACACACAACTAACGAACACAACCACAGGAAACTTATAAGGCACATAATCAAGACCAAACGGACACAGGTGTAACAGACAGACCAAACCAAACGAACATCGAAACATTCAACGGTGGCAGCTATTACTCCGGGGACGACGACCGCCGAAGCCTGCCCGAACAAGGAGGAGGAGCAGCCTCGGCAGATTCCGTGACACCCCTGTCTCTCATCGGGATCTTGTGTGTGATTGTTTCCCTTCACGTATGTCGTTTGTGAGCGGGTTATTTCCTCCCTGTGTGGTGTTATTCTGTGTTCATCTTTTCAGTATCGGATTAAAGTACGTTTCCGAGAGTTCCGTGTCCTGCGCCTGACTTATTCAACCGCATCTCACTGACAGTCGTGACAAGTTGGCTGGCGTTAAGAAGATAGAAGAGTTGGCTAGCGTTCAGAAGATAGCAGGGGTTCCTAGTGTATAGAAGATGGAAAGGGTGGCTAGTTTTTAGAATAAATAAGGGGTGGCTAGTGTTTAGAAGATAGTAGGGGTGGCTAGTGTTTAGAAGATGGAAGGGGTGGCTAGTGTTTAGAAGATATAAGGGGTGTTTATAGGAGAGATTAGGTGGATCGTGTTTTTAAGATAGAAGGGGCATTTAGAAAATAGTAGGGTTCGCTAGTGTTTAGAAGATAGAAGGGGTGTTTGGAAGATAGAAGGGGTGGCTAGTGTTTAGAAGATAGAAGGGGTGGCTAGTGTTTAGACAACAGAAAGGGTGGCTAGTGTTTAGAAGATGGAAGGGTTGGCTAGTGTTTAGAAGATGGAAGGGGTGGCTAGTGTTTAGAAGATGGAAGGGGTGGCTAGTGTTTAGAAGATGGAAGGGGTGGCTAGTGTTTAGAAGAAATAAGGGGTGGCTAGTGTTTAGAAGATAGAAGGGGTGGCTAGTGTTTAGAAGATGGAAGGGGTGGCTAGTGTTTAGAAGATAGAAGGGGTGGCTAGTGTTTAGAAGATGGAAGGGGTGGCTAGTGTTTAGAAGATGGAAGGGGTGGCTAGTGTTTAGAAGATGGAAGGGGTGGCTAGTGTTTAGAAGATGGAAGGGGTGGCTAGTGTTTAGAAGATGGAAGGGGTGGCTAGTGTTTAGAAGATGGAAGGGGTGGCTAGTGTTTAGAAGATGGAAGGGGTGGCTAGTGTTTAGAAGATAGAAGGGGTGGCTAGTGTTTAGAAGATGGAAGGGGTGGCTAGTGTTTAGAAGATGGAAGGGGTGGCTAGTGTTTAGAAGATGGAAGGGGTGGCTAGTGTTTAGAAGATGGAAGGGGTGGCTAGTGTTTAGAAGATGGAAGGGGTGGCTAGTGTTTAGAAGATGGAAGGGGTGGCTAGTGTTTAGAAGATGGAAGGGGTGGCTAGTGTTTAGAAGATAGAAGTGTTGGCATGTTTTAAGCAGATAGAAGGGGTGGCTAGTGTTTAGAAGATGGAAGGGGTGGCTAGTGTTTAGAGGATAGAAGGGGAGGCTAATTTTTTAGAAGAGAGATTAAGTGGCTAGTGTTTAGAAGATAGAAGGGGTGTTTATAGGAGAGATTAGGTGGATCGTGTTTAGAAGATATAATTTGTGTTTTTAAGACAGAAGGGGCATTTAGAAAATAGTAGGGGTGGCTAGTGTTTAGATGATAGAAGGGGTGGCTAGTGTTTAGATGATAGAAGGGGTGGCTAATGTTTAGAAGATAGAAGGGGTGGCTAGTGTTTAGAAGATAGAAGGGGTGGCTAGTGTTTAGAAGATAGAAGGGGTGGCTAGTGTTTAGAGGATAGAAGGGGTGGCTAGTGTTTAGAGGATAGAAGGGGTGGCTAGTGTTTAGAGGATAGAAGGGGTGGCTAGTGTATAGAGGATAGAAGGGGTGGCTAGTGTATAGAAGATAGAAGGAGTTGCTGGTGTTTAGAAGATAGAAGGGTTGTTTAGAAGATACAAGGGGTGGCTAGTGTATAGAAGATAGATGGAGTTGCTGGTGTTTAGAAGATAGAAGGGGTGTTTAGAAGATACAAGGGGTGGCTAGTGTTTAGAAGATAGAAGGGGTGTTTGGAAGATAGATGGAGTGGCTAGTGTTTAGAGGATAGAAGGGGTGGCTAGTGTTTAGAAGACAGAAAGGGTGGCTAGTGTTTAGAAGATGGAAGGGGTGTTTGGAAGATAGATGGAGTGGCTAGTGTTTAGAGGATAGAAGGGGTGTTTAGAAGATAGAAGGGGTGGCTAGTGTTTAGAAGATAGAAGGGGTGTTTGGAAGATTGATGGAGTGGCTAGTGTTTAGAGGATAGAAGGAGTGGCTAGTGTTTAGAAGATAGAAGGGGTGTTTAGAAGATACAAGGGGTGGCTAGTGTTTAGAAGATATAAGGGGTGTTTGGAAGATAGATGGAGTGGCTAGTGTTTAGAAGATAGAAGAGGTGTTTGGAAGATAGAAGGAGTGGCTAGTGTTTAGAAGATAGAAGGGGTGTTTAGAAGATACAAGGGGTGGCTAGTGTTTGGAAGATAGAAGGAGTGGCTAGTGTTTAGAAGATAGAAGGGGTGTTTAGAAGATACAAGGGGTGGCTAGTGTTTAGAAGATAGAAGGGGTGTTTAGAAGACACAAGGGGTGGCTAGTGTTTAGAGGATAGAAGGGGTGGCTAGTGTTTAGATGATAGAAGGGGTGGCTAGTGTTTAGATGATAGAAGGGGTGGCTAGTGTTTAGATGATAGAAGGGGTGGCTAGTGTTTAGAAGATAGAAGGGGTGGCTAGTGTTTAGAAGATAGAAGGGGTGGCTATTGTTTAGAAGATAGAAGGGGTGGCTAGTGTTTAGAGGATAGAAGGGGTGGCTAGTGTTTAGAGGATAGAAGGGGTGGCTAGTGTTTAGAGGATAGAAGGGGTGGCTAGTGTATAGAGGATAGAAGGGGTGGCTAGTGTATAGAAGATAGAAGGAGTTGCTGGTGTTTAGAAGATAGAAGGGGTGTTTAGAAGATACAAGGGGTGGCTAGTGTATAGAAGATAGAAGGAGTTGCTGGTGTTTAGAAGATAGAAGGGGTGTTTAGAAGATACAAGGGGTGGCTAGTGTTTAGAAGATAGAAGGGGTGTTTGGAAGATAGATGGAGTGGCTAGTGTTTAGAGGATAGAAGGGGTGTTTAGAAGATAGAAGGGGTGGCTAGTGTTTAGAAGATAGAAGGGGTGTTTGGAAGATAGATGGAGTGGCTAGTGTTTAGAGGATAGAAGGGGTGGCTATTGTTTAGAAGATAGAAGGGGTGTTTAGAAGATACAACGGGTGGCTAGTGTTTAGAAGATAAAAGGGGTGTTTGGAAGATAGATGGAGTGGCTAGTGTTTAGAAGATAGAAGGGGTGTTTGGAAGATAGAAGGAGTGGCTAGTGTTTAGAGGATAGAAGGGGTGGCTAGTGTTTAGATGATAGAAGGGGTGTTTGGAAGATAGAAGGAGTGGCTAGTGTTTAGAAGATAGAAGGGGTGTTTAGAAGATACAAGGGGTGGCTAGTGTTTAGAAGATAGAAGGGGTGTTTGGAAGATAGAAGGAGTGTTTAGTGTTTAGAAGATAGAAGGGGTGTTTAGAAGATACAAGGGGTGGCTAGTGTTTAGAAGATAGAAGGGGTGTTTGGAAGATAGAAGGAGTGGCTAGTGTTTAGAAGATAGAAGGGGTGTTTAGAAGATACAAGGGGTGGCTAGTGTTTAGAGGACAGAAGGGGTGGCTAGTGTTTAGATGATAGAAGGGGTGGCTAGTGTTTAGATGATAGAAGGGGTGGCTAGTGTTTAGATGATAGAAGGGGTGGCTAGTGTTTAGAAGATAGAAGGGGTGGCTAGTGTTTAGAAGATAGAAGGGGTGGCTAGTGTTTAGAAGATAGAAGGGGTGGCTAGTGTTTAGAGGATAGAAGGGGTGGCTAGTGTTTAGAGGATAGAAGGGGTGGCTAGTGTTTAGAGGATAGAAGGGGTGGCTAGTGTATAGAGGATAGAAGGGGTGTCTAGTGTATAGAAGATAGAAGGAGTTGCTGGTGTTTAGAAGATAGAAGTTGTGTTTAGAAGATACAAGGGGTGGCTAGTGTATAGAAGATAGAAGGAGTTGCTGGTGTTTAGAAGATAGAAGGGGTGTTTAGAAGATACAAGGGGTGGCTAGTGTTTAGAAGATAGAAGGGGTGTTTGGAAGATAGATGGAGTGGCTAGTGTTTAGAGGATAGAAGGGGTGGCTAGTGTTTAGAAGATAGAAGGAGTTGCTGGTGTTTAGAAGATATAAGGGGTGTTTAGAAGATACAAGGGGTGGCTAGTGTTTAGAAGATAGAAGGGGTGTTTGGAAGATAGAAGGAGTGGCTAGTGTTTAGAAGATAGAAGGGGTTTTTAGAAGATACAACGGGTGGCTAGTGTTTAGAAGATATAAGGGGTGTTTGGAAGATAGATGGAGTGGCTAGTGTTTAGAAGATAGAAGGGGTGTTTGGAAGATAGAAGGAGTGGCTAGTGTTTAGAAGATAGAAGGGGTGTTTAGAAGATACAAGGGGTGGCTAGTGTTTAGAAGATATAAGGGGTGTTTGGAAAATAGATGGAGTGGCTAGTGTTTAGAAGATATAAGGGGTTTTTGGAAGATAGAAGGAGTGGCTAGTGTTTAGAGGATAGAAGGGGTGGCTAGTGTTTAGATGATAGAAGGGGTGTTTGGAAGATAGAAGGAGTGGCTAGTGTTTAGAAGATAGAAGGGGTGTTTGGAAGATAGAAGGAGTGGCTAGTGTTTAGAAGATAGAAGGGGTGTTTAGAAGATACAAGGGGTGGCTAGTGTTTAGAAGATATAAGGGGTGTTTGGAAGATAGATGGAGTGGCTAGTGTTTAGAAGATATAAGGGGTGTTTGGAAGATAGAAGGAGTGGCTAGTGTTTAGAGGATAGAAGGGGTGGCTAGTGTTTAGATGATAGAAGGGGTGTTTGGAAGATAGAAGGAGTGGCTAGTGTTTAGAAGATAGAAGGGGTGTTTAGAAGATACAAGGGGTGGCTAGTGTTTAGAAGATATAAGGGGTGTTTGGAAGATAGAAGGAGTGGCTAGTGTTTAGAAGATAGAAGGGGTGTTTAGAAGATACAAGGGGTGGCTAGTGTTTAGAAGATATAAGGGGTGTTTGGAAGATCGATGGAGTGGCTAGTGTTTAGAAGATAGAAGGGGTGTTTGGAAGATAGAAGGAGTGGCTAGTGTTTAGAAGATAGAAGGGGTGTTTAGAAGATACAAGGGGTGGCTAGTGTTTAGAAGATATAAGGGGTGTTTGGAAAATAGATGGAGTGGCTAGTGTTTAGAAGATATAAGGGGTTTTTGGAAGATAGAAGGAGTGGCTAGTGTTTAGAGGATAGAAGGGGTGGCTAGTGTTTAGATGATAGAAGGGGTGTTTGGAAGATAGAAGGAGTGGCTAGTGTTTAGAAGACAGAAGGGGTGTTTAGAAGATACAAGGGGTGGCTAGTGTTTAGAAGATATAAGGGGTGTTGGAAGATAGAAGGAGTGGCTAGTGTTTAGAAGATAGAAGGGGTGTTTAGAAGATACAAGGGGTGGCTAGTGTTTAGAAGATAGAAGGGGTGTTTGGAAGATAGAAGGAGTGGCTAGTGTTTAGAAGATAGAAGGGGTGTTTAGAAGATACAAGGGGTGGCTAGTGTTTAAAGGATAGAAGGGGTGGCTAGTGT
Source organism: Coregonus sp. 'balchen' (assembly GCA_902810595.1). Lineage (NCBI taxonomy): Eukaryota > Metazoa > Chordata > Actinopteri > Salmoniformes > Salmonidae > Coregonus > Coregonus sp. 'balchen'. The sequence goes on from LR778269.1 coordinate 52,585,629, forward strand.
TTAGATGATAGAAGGGGTGGCTAGTGTTTAGATGATAGAAGGGGTGGCTAGTGTTTAGAAGATAGAAGGGGTGGCTAGTGTTTAGAAGATAGAAGGGGTGGCTAGTGTTTAGAAGATAGAAGGGGTGGCTAGTGTTTAGAGGATAGAAGGGGTGGCTAGTGTTTAGAGGATAGAAGGGGTGGCTAGTGTTTAGAGGATAGAAGGGGTGGCTAGTGTATAGAGGATAGAAGGGGTGTCTAGTGTATAGAAGATAGAAGGAGTTGCTGGTGTTTAGAAGATAGAAGTTGTGTTTAGAAGATACAAGGGGTGGCTAGTGTATAGAAGATAGAAGGAGTTGCTGGTGTTTAGAAGATAGAAGGGGTGTTTAGAAGATACAAGGGGTGGCTAGTGTTTAGAAGATAGAAGGGGTGTTTGGAAGATAGATGGAGTGGCTAGTGTTTAGAGGATAGAAGGGGTGGCTAGTGTTTAGAAGATAGAAGGAGTTGCTGGTGTTTAGAAGATATAAGGGGTGTTTAGAAGATACAAGGGGTGGCTAGTGTTTAGAAGATAGAAGGAGTTGCTGGTGTTTAGAAGATAGAAGGGGTGTTTAGAAGATACAAGGGGTGGCTAGTGTTTAGAAGATAGAAGGGGTGTTTGGAAGATAGATGGAGTGGCTAGTGTTTAGAGGATAGAAGGGGTGGCTAGTGTTTAGATGATAGAAGGGGTGTTTGGAAGATAGAAGGAGTGGCTAGTGTTTAGAAGACAGAAGGGGTGTTTAGAAGATACAAGGGGTGGCTAGTGTTTAGAAGATATAAGGGGTGTTGGAAGATAGAAGGAGTGGCTAGTGTTTAGAAGATAGAAGGGGTGTTTAGAAGATACAAGGGGTGGCTAGTGTTTAGAAGATAGAAGGGGTGTTTGGAAGATAGAAGGAGTGGCTAGTGTTTAGAAGATAGAAGGGGTGTTTAGAAGATACAAGGGGTGGCTAGTGTTTAAAGGATAGAAGGGGTGGCTAGTGTTTAGATGATAGAAGGGGTGTTTGGAAGATAGAAGAGTTTTCTACTGTATAGAAGAAAGAAGAGTTGGCTAGTTTTTAGAAGATATAACTGGTGTTGAGTAGATAGATAAGGTGGTTGGTGTTTACCAGATTGAAGAGGTTTTTAAATATAGATAAGGTGGCTAGTGTTTATAAGATAGAAGGGGTGACTAGTATTTCATTGATAGAAGGGGTGTTTAGAAGATATAAGGGGTGGCTAGTGTTTCAAATATAGAAGAGTTGGCTGATGTTTAGAAGATAGAAGGGGTGGCCAAGGTTTTGAAGATATAAGGGGTGGCTAGTGTTTAGACCTACCCTCTATCCACTAATAGACGAGGAGGTGACAAGCCAGGGAATTCCCCTGCTCCAACCCAGGCAGAGGAGTGGCAGGTAGAGGAGACCCCCATCATCCCTCCGTTCTGTATCAGTGTGGGACGTGGACGCCAACATACGGCAGGCCCTGCGTACGGAACCCGCACCTGCACAGTGCCCGAAGAACCACGCCTACGTGCCCACGGGTGTGTGGGACCGCCTCCTTTCCTGGGCGCACACGGCGCCTGTGTTGGGTCGTTCTGGGATAGGCCGTACCATCGTCTGCCTGACTGAGAAGTACTGGAGGCCCACCTTGGCTAGGGACGTTCAGGTTTACTTCTCTTCCTGCTCCATCTGTGCCCAGTCTAATGTCAGAAGGGGTGGCTAGTGTTTAGAAGATAGAAGAGATGGCTAGTGTTTAGATTATAGAAAGGGTGTTCAGAAGATAGAAGGGGAGGCCAGTGTTTATATGATATAAGGGTTGGCTAGTATTTCATAGAGAGAAGGGTTGTTTAGAAGATAGAAGCATTGGCTAGTGTTTATAGGATTGAAGCGTTGGCTAGTGTTCAGAATATATAATTGGTATTAAGAAGATAGAAGTGTTTGCTAGTGTTCAGAAAATAAGCAAGTTGGCTGGTGTTTAGCATATAGAAGGGTGTTTTAGAAGATTAATTGGCTAATGTTTTTAAGATAGAAGGGGTGGTTAGTATTTATAAGAAAGAAGGGGTGGTTAGTATTTAATAGATAGAAGGGGTGTTTAGAAGTTAGAAGGGGTGATTTGTGTTTAGATTATCAAAGTATTGGCTAGTGTTTAGTAGATAGAAGGAGTTGCTAGTGTTTAGATGATAGAAGAGGTGTTTAGAAGATAGAAGGACTGGCTAGTTTTTAGAAGATAGAAGGGGTGGCTAGTGGTTTGACGATAGAAGGGGTGGCTAGCTTTTAGAAGATTGAAGGGGTAGGTGTTGTTTAAAAGATAGAAGGGGTGGCTAGTGTTAATAATATAGAAGAGCTGACTAGTGTTTAGAAGATAGAAAGGGTGTTTAGTGTTTAGAGAGCCTGGCTGTTTCAGCTGTCATCCTGGGGGTTTCAATCATGATGCTGTGCTCCTCTCCTCTCATCACAGTTTACCCTGCCCTGGGCCCGGGGCCATGGAGGAGTGCCCAACTTTAATAGGGCCAGCAACCCAACAAATGTCTCTCTGTCCCTCAGAATGCAATCCCCCTCAGAAAGATGTTTGTTCCGAGAGGTTGTAGAGGTTGTAGACAGACAGACAGAATTGTCCCAGGTAGCTTTGCAGCTTGTAACAAGCATCAGAACATTAGTACAAACAATGTCAGGATTGGTGGGATCATCAATCAATATGCTGACAGTTGACTCAATTAGTTTGTCTCACTGTGCATCATAAGTGATTGGATCAGTTTGAATTAGATATTGGGTAATCAATCATTGCCAACAAGGCACTTGGCTGGGGGACTCATCGTGTGTCGGTGTCAAAAAATAAATTAGAAATCAAAATTATTTAGCGGCTGCCAAACGTAAATCCTCCAGCGAGCCGTCCAAACCTCTGGCTTTGTGAAACAGAGACACCCTGTCGCAAGCAATTACAGCAGCATCCACTGGAGGTATTTACATAATAAATGAACCAATCAAATATTTATGTTTTGTTTGGAGTAATGCTTTACCCCCCAATACACATGCATTCTTAAAATGTTTACATTAAAATCATTGTCAGATTTGTTTTCCAAGAATCCACTGTTTCTAATTTATCTGAGATTTTTTGTGTGTGTTGTGGTTCTCAACAGAATGTTAGACTTTATTGTGAGTGTGTTCATTCAGCCTAGCTGTACTCACTATAGCGCTTTAGTTCTAAATGTAAAGTTATTAAAATAACCCTAACCCTAACCAATTCAGCCTAGCTGTACTCACTATAGCGCTTTAGTTCTAAAAGTAAAGTTATTAAAATAACCCTAACCCTAACCAATTCAGCCTAGCTGTACTCACTATAGCGCTTTAGTTCTAAATGTAAAGTTATTAAAATAACCCTAACCCTAACCAATTCAGCCTAGCTGTACTCACTATAGTGCTTTAGTTCTAAAAGTAAAGTTATTAAAATAACCCTAACCCTAACCAATTCAGCCTAGCTGTACTCACTATAGTGCTTTAGTTCTAAATGTAAAGTTATTAAAATAACCCTAACCCTAACCAATTCAGCCTAGCTGTACTCACTATAGTGCTTTAGTTCTAAATGTAAAGTTATTAAAATAACCCTAACCAATTCAGCCTAGCTGTACTCACTATAGCGCTTTAGTTCTAAAAGTTATTAAAGACACAAGAAACAGTAACATACCCAGATGTGTTTGTGGCACTGGTAGAGTGTCTGTATACCACAGGAGGTTGGTGTCACCTTAATTGGGTAGAATGGGCTCATGGTAATGACCGGAGCGGAATCAGTGGAATGGTATCCAATACAGCAAACTACATGGTTTCCATGGTTTCCAGGTGTCTGTGCCATTCCATTTGCTCCGTTCCGGCCATTATTATGAGCCGTTCTCCCCTCAGCAGCCTGCTGTATACTGAAGGTACTGTAAACTATTCCCAATAAATATGGCAGGGGAATTGGAATATGCAAGCCCCGGTTGGTAAAATAAAAAACTATGCGTTGTCAAAACACAGAAAATGTTTCTCCCACATTTTTGGTGGCTTTTACTTCAAAACCTGACATCTGAGAGGGAAGTTATAATTCATGCAGTATTAAACAGTGCAGATGCAACCAGGTATCTGTTGCACTCCAAAACATGTTCTGAAATTCTGTGAGTGCTACACCGGGTATTTGAAGTGATGCCGTTTTTGACAGAGGCTTTTTTCAAACAGTCCAAAATATATTTTTTAGACATCCAAAAAGATGAACAACTATTTCCTGTTATTTTCTATGAGCAGGTAAATGCATCACATTTCAACAGACAGATGAACAGCTCAAGGACACAAAGCGTGCGGTGAGAAATCTCAACAGGATTAAAAAGCTTTTAAACAAAGTCAGCTAGCGCAGCTCTCGACTCTGAGAGGCTCGGAGAGGAGAGAAGCCAGCTGGGTAGCAGACACGCTTCTGAGGCCGCTGCCGCTGATGATGAGACAGTTACACATTTACAACAGCTGCTGACTAATGTTTGATCAGTGATAAAATATGCCAAGGTGACAACATCATGCTGCCCTGCATTTGTTGGGCTGAACATTAAAAATGCAGGTGGGCTGAGAGCGAGGGCCTGGCAGGGCCTGTCCTCCCCTTAGGTACCACTGATAGAGACAACTTCACAAGATGTCAAAAACAATATCCATTTGTGTGTGAAACCCCTCTGAGTCCCTCCTTTCCGCCTCTCCTCCCTTCCTCTCATCCTTCTCATCACGTCGGACTGAGGACCACTGAGACTTTTCAATAGGAAAGAAAACAGCTACAAGGTCAAAGGTGAAAACAGGAAACAGAGAAAACAGGCAGCACGTCAGGAAACAGGCAGCACGTCAGGAAACAGGCAGCACGTCAGGAAACAGTGAAAACAGGCAGCACGTCAGAAAACAGGCAGCACGTCAGGAAACAGGCAGCACATCAGGAAACAGTGAAAACAGGCAGCACGTCAGAAAACAGGCAGCACGTCAGGAAACAGGCAGCACATCAGGAAACAGTGAAAACAGGCAGCACGTCAGAAAACAGGCAGCACGTCAGAAAACAGGCAGCACATCAGGAAACAGTGTAAACAGGCAGCACGTCAGAAAACAGGCAGCACGTCAGAAAACAAAAACCTGCTGTTTTCAGCTCTTAATGATCGGCTATGAAAAGCCAACTGAGAGACCTGAGCCCTAGGACCATACGTCGGGACTACCGGCCGTGGTGACTCCTTGCTGTCCCCAGTCCGCCTGGCCTTGCTGCTATTCCAGTTTCAACTGTTCTGCCTGCGGTTATGGAACCCCTACCTGTCCCAGACCTGCTGTTTTCAACTCTTAATGATCGGCTATGAAAAGCCAACTGAGATATATTCCTGATTATTATTTGACCATGCTTGTCACTTATGAACATTTTTGAACATCTTGGCATGGTTCTGTTATAATCTCCACCCGGCACAGCCAGAAGAGGACTGGCCACCCCTCATAGCCTGGTTCCTCTCTAGGTTTCTTCCTAGGTTTTCGCCTTTCTAGGGAGTTTTTCTTAGCCACCGTGCTTCTACACCTGCATTACTAGCTGTTTGGGGTTTTAGGCTGGGTTTCTGTACAGCACTTCGAGATATTAGCTGATGTAAGAAGGGCTATATAAAATAAAATTGATTGAAAAATTGATTGAAAACAGGCAGCACGTCAGAAAACAGGCAGCACGTCAGAAAACAGGCAGCACGTCAGGAAACAGGCAGCACGTCAGGAAACAGTGAAAACAGGCAGCACGTCAGAAAACAGGCAGCACGTCAGGAAACAGGCAGCACATCAGGAAACAGTAAAAACAGGCAGCACGTCAGAAAACAGGCAGCACGTCAGGAAACAGGCAGCACATCAGGAAACAGTGTAAACAGGCAGCACGTCAGGAAACAGGCAGCACGTCAGAAAACAGACAGCACGTCAGGAAACAGTGAAAACAGGCTGCACGTCAGAAAACAGTGAAAAGAGGCAGCACATCAGGAAACAGTGAAAACAGGCAGCACGTCAGGAAACAGTGAAAACAGACAGCACGTCAGGAAACAGGCAGCACGTCAGGAAACAGGCAGCACGTCAGGAAACAGTGAAAACAGGCAGCACGTCAGGAAACAGTGAAAACAGGCAGCACATCAGGAAACAGTGAAAACAGAGGCAGGTGCGTTGTGTCAGCAAGAAAAAAGTGTTGTGTCACGCCCTGACCTTAGAGATCCCTTTTATTTCTCTATTTGGTTCAGTCAGGGTGTGATTTGGGTTTTCTATTTCTTTGTTGGCCGGGTGTGGTTCCCAATCAGAGGCAGCTGTCTATCGTGGTCTCTGATTGGGGATCATACTTAGGCAGCCTTTTTCCCACCTTAGTTTGTGGGATCTTGTTTTTGTATAGGTGCTGTGTAGCCTGCAGAACTTTACGGTCGTTTGTATTTTGTTGTTTTTGTCGGTGTTCATTTAATAAATTAATATGTTTGCCTAACACGCTGCACCTTGGTCCGAGCCGTCTATCAACGAGCGTGACAGAAGATCCCACCACAAACGGACCAAGCAGCGTAGCCAGGAGGAGCAGACACCCTGGACATGGGAGGAAAGGGACCCTGGGCGAAGGAGGAGACCCAGGCAGGAAGGGATCACCTTCTATGGGAGCAGACGGAGGCAGCGAGAGAGGACCAACGGCAACTCCGAAGGTCACGACCACGACGGAAGCCCGAGAGGCAGCCCCAAATATATTTTTTTGTGGGGGGCACACAGGGTGGTTGGCGGAGCCAGGTATCAGACCAGAGCCAACTCCCCGCACTCGCTTTAAGGAGCGTGTGACCGTTCAGGCACCCTGTAAAAATACATTTTGGTTAGTTATTTCTACAGTATAGTTCCAATATGATATTGTGAAGTAGCTGTGCATTAATAGCAACAGTAATACAGTATATAGTGCGGTAAAGGAACATACTCTGCCTGCAGTTGTTTCACCCGACCGTTGTTTCCCCCGACCGTTGTTTCCCCCGACCGTTGTTTCCCCCGATCGTTGTTTCCCCCGACCGTTGTTTCCCCCGACCGTTGTTTCTCTCAAGAGGCACCAGGTAAATGTGTTTCATAGATACCTGCTGCCTCTTGTTGGTAGGCTGATGATGCCACATCGGCAAAGGTGTCATCGTTCTCCTCAATGGCCTGTTTTATTTCAGACAGCCGTATGTCATTCCTGGCCCTCACCATTTCCACCACGGCCCGCTCCTGCTGGTCGGTCAGCACACGGCCACAGCCACCACCATGGGGTCTTCTGTCAGTCCTGAGGGTAGAACAGAGTATACTGTCAATAGATCATATTTGTTTTGTGAATTTACATGCATTAGAATATGTCATTTACTGTAAATGTAATGGTAAAGCATTGTGCATATCCTGCAGACTTAACGGTTTTCTTGGCGCAAAGTTCTCAAAATCGAATTGACAGTTGGTCTTTTCAGATTGGGGTGAACTAATCTGTCAGCTTCTGCCATGGTAAGGCCTCTGTTTACCACAAGGTCAACGAAGATGGACCGGACTTCATTAGACACAACAGTTCCCTGCCGTCTGCCTCCCTCTCTCTGATGTCCACCTCTCTGACGGGCCCCTCGTCCTCCTCTCTGACGGGCCCCTCGTCCTCCTCTCTGACGGGCCCCTTGTCCTCCTCTCTGACGGGCCCCTTGTCCTCCACTCTGACGGGCCCCTTGTCCTCCTCTCTGACGGGCCCCTCGTCCTCCTCTCTGACGGGCCCCTCGTCCTCCTCTCTGACGGGCCCCTCGTCCTCCTCTCTGACGGGCCCCTCGTCTTCCTCTCTGACGGGCCCCTCGTCCTCCTCTCTGACGGGCCCCTCGTCCACCTCTCTGACGGGCCCCTCTTCCTCCTCTCTGACGGGCCCCTCGTCCTCCTCTCTGACGGGCCCCTCGTCCTCCTCTCTGACGGGCCCCTCGTCCTCCTCTCTGACGGGCCCCTCGTCCTCCTCTCTGACGGGCCCCTTGTCCACGAGCTCTTTGATTTCTTCCTCTCTTTTGCTGTCTATCCTGCTCCATGTTGAAAGAAATTACACCCCCCTTTTTATATGGTGACCAGTTGTGGTTTTCACTATGTGAAATCAATTAGCAATAATGACTAGTCATTATGTATGCTTATCATGTATCATACATGTAATTTAGATGTTTATACATTACAAACACACATTTTATTTCTGTAGTTCTCTAAATCCATATTCAGTGCCTTCGGAAAGTATTCAGACCCCATGACGTTTTCCACATTTTGTTACATTACAGCCTTATTCTAAAATGGATTCAATAAATACAAATCCTCAGCAATCTACACACAATACATTTACATTTGAGTCATTTAGCAGACGCTCTTATCTAGAGCAACTTACAGTTAGTGAGTGCATACATTTTCATACTGACCCCCGGTGGGAAACGAACCCACAACCCTGGCGTTGCAAGCGCCATGCTCTACCAACTGAGCTACAGGGGACAATACCCCATAATGACAAAGCGAAAACAGGTTTTTAGACATGTTTGCAAATTTATTACAAATAAAAAACAGAAATACCTTATCTACATAAGTATTCAGACCCTTTGCTATGAGACTTGAAATTCCATTGATCATCCTTGAGATGTTTCTACAACTTGATTGGAGTCCACCTGTGGTAAATTCAATTGATTGGACATGATTTGGAAAGGCACACATTTGTCTATATAAGGTCCCACAGTTGACAGTGCATGTCAGAGCAAAAATCAAGCCATGAGGTCGAAGGAATTGTCCGTAGAGCTCCGAGACAGGATTGTGTCGAGGCACAGATCTGGGGAAGGGTACCAAAACATTTCTGCAGCATTGAAGGTCCCCAAGAACACAGTGGCCTCCATCAATCTTTATAAATATTTTTTTTAGGGGGTAGATCAGCTTTAATATTGCAGATAGATTGTAACTTCCATCAATGTAATTGTCTGCATCACTTCCAATCCCACATATATTTTATTGCAAATATATATACATATACATGCACAATCATACAGTTGATGTCGGAATTTACATACACCTTAGCCAAATACATTTAAACTTAGTTTTTCACAATTCCTGACATTTAATCCTAGTAAAATTTCCATGTTTTAGGTCAGTTAGGATCACCACTTTATTTTAAGAATGTGAAATGTCAGAATAATAGTAGAGAGAATTAGTTATTTCAGCTTTTATTTCTTTCATCACATTCCCAGTGGGTCAGAAGTTTACATACACTCAATTAGTATTTGGTAGCATTGCCATTAAATTGTTTAACTTGGGTCAAATGTTTTGGGTAGCCTTCCACAAGCATCCCACAATAAGTTGGGTGAATTTTGGCCCATTCCTCCTGACAGAGCTGGTGTAACTGAGTAAGCTTTTTCTGTTCTTCCCACAAATGTTCTATAGGATTGAGGTCAGGGCTTTGTGATGGCCACTCCAATACCTTGACTTTGTTGTCCTTAAGCTATTTTGACACAACTTGGGGTCATTGTCCATTTGGAAGACCCATTTGTGACCAAGCTTTAACTTCCTGACTGATGTCTTGAGATGTTGCTTCAAAATATCCACATAATTTGCCTTCCTCATGATGCCATCTATTTTGTGAAGTGCACCAGTCCCTCCTGCAGCAAAGCACCCCCACAGCATGATGCTGCCACCCCGGTGCTTCACAGTTGGGATGGTGTTCTTCGGCTTGCAAGCACCCCCTTTTTCTTCCAAACATAACGATGGACATTATGGCCAAACAGTTCTATTTTTGTTTCATCAGACCAGAGGACATTTCTCCAAAAGTATGATCTTTGTCCCCATGTGCAGTTGCAAATCGTAGTCTGGCTTTTTTATGGCGGTTTTGGAGCAGTGGCTTCTTCCTTGCTGAGCGGCCGTTCAGGTTATGTCGATATAGGACTTGTTTTACTGTGGATATAGACATTTTTGTTGTAAAAGGATTACTGTTAGACTATTCCAGGTATTCCTTAAAGAGGTAGGGTTTCAAGTGTCTCCGGAAGGTGGTCAGTGACTCTGCTGTCCTGGCGTCGTGGGGGAGCTTGTTCCACCATTGGGGTGCCAGAGCAGCAAATAGCTTTGACTGGGCTGAGACTTGAAATTCCATTGATCATCCTTGAGATGTTTCTACAACTTCATTGGAGTCCACCTGTGGTAAAGTCAATTGATTGGACATGAATATTTAAGGTGCCGAACACAGACAACAGTCAAGGGACAAGTTCATTTCAATTACAGTTTTTTACAATCACTTTGGCACTAATTTCAGAACCTTGACGTCATTTTTCAAAACTCTAGACACAAAACTCACAACCAATGATCAAAATGCACATTTTTCAAAACTCTAACACTTTTTTCAATTGCTTGGATACAATACACATAAAACTAAGATCATTTGTTCATTTAACAAAAGTCACCTGTTCAATATGACACAACTTAACATCAAAGTACTACTATTTCAAAAGGCAATTCACACATTACATTTCAGATGAGTGTCTATTCATTTCATTACAATTATCCAACTATCAATTGATACAACTGCTCAAAATGATAAGTAACTGTTGCATTGCTCTTAATGCATTGTTGTATGGAAACAGACAAACAATATTCCATGTTTAGATCATGAAAGTTTCAAAGTAACGAGATTCATTGTCACCAATTAGCGTGGAGCATGAACCAATTAGACTACATTATCTATGGATGTAATATTTCATCATCATTCTTTATCAGACACCATTTCTATGGTACCCTTGTAACCTTCCTTGATGAGCTCGATCAGGCCTGTAGAGCTGGTGGCGTGACCTATGTCATTGTGTGGGATAATGTCAGGTTCCACCATGCTCATATGGTGCAAGCATGCTTTCAGGCCCATGCACAATTTACCACCCTGTATTTACCCCCATACTCTCCTTTCCTTAACCCGATTGAGGAATTTTTCTCCACATGGAGATGTAAGGTTTATGATAGGCGCCCTCATGAACAAGTCACTCTTCTCCAGGCCATGGATGACGCATGCAATGACATCACGGCAGACCAGTGTCAGGCCTGGATTCGCCATGGCCAAAGGTTTTTTCCAAGATGTTTGGCTAATGAAAACATCCATTGTGATGTAGATGAGAACCTGTGGCCAAAACCACAAGACAGAGTTGATGAAAATGTAGAAGTACAGTAATCACTCCTATGTTTTGCTTTTTACAGTACAAGCAAGCAAGTTGAGGAACACTGCATTTGATGTTTTACAGTACTGTAATGTTTTTCATCAATATATTTCAGATTTTGTTCAATGATTCCACTGTGTCTGTAGTATTCTCTCTACTACTGCAGTACTTTTACAGGGATGTATTTACATGTAGTACCATAATGAAACATGTATCACCTATTTTGTACTACAATATTTAATGATCGTACGAACAATGACACAGTGAAACTATCGGTTGCTTGTGTGTGGGTGATCTAAATTAACGTTTCATTGGTATTGCACAATACATTTGTTTTTTGAACCAATGATTGTGCAAGTGCAAGATTTATTTAAAGATATGAATGCACAATTCAATGTTTTGAACATTGGACAGCCTGTGTTACAAGTGATGACCGTTTTGAGTTTTGTGTCTAGAGTTTTGAAAAATGACGTCAAGGTTCTGAAATTAGTGCCAAAGTGATTGTAAAAAACTGTAGCTCTTTTGTTCCAGACAATAGGGTGACAAATTCCTTTCATTACCGCCAGATGGGCTGTGGCCTCAATTCTGTTCCTGGTGTTTTCTTTCCCTCTGTCTTTCCATTCCCCTTCCCCTCTGTGTTGCATCTCCTCTTTGTTTCAGGGGTGTTACCTGGTGTTACCTGGTGTTACCTGGTTTAACTGGTGTTAACAGGTGTTAACTGGTGTTATCTGGTGTTAACTGGTGTTAACAGGTGTTAACTGGTGTTATCTGGTGTTAACTGGTGTTAACAGGTATTAACTGGTGTTATCTGGTGTTAACTGGTGTTAACTGGTGTTACCTGGTGTTAACTGGTGTTAACTGGTGTTAACAGGTGTTAGCTGGTGTTATCTGGTGTTACCTGGTGTTACCTGGTGTTAACTGGTGTTAACTGGTGTTACCTGGTGTTACCTGGTGTTATCAAATCAAATCAAATTTTATTGGTCACATGCGCCGAATACAACAGGTGCAGACATTACAGTGAAATGCTTACTTACAGCCCTTAACCAACAGTGCATTTATTTTAAACAAAACAAGTAAGAATAAAACAACAACAAAAAAAGTGTTGAGAAAAAAAGAGCAGAAGTAAAATAAAGTGACAGTAGGGAGGCTATATATACAGGGGGGTACCGTTGCAGAGTCAATGTGCGGGGGCACCGGCTAGTTGAGGTAGTTGAGGTAATATGTACATGTGGGTAGAGTTAAAGTGACTATGCATAAATACTTAACAGAGTAGCAGCAGCGTAAAAAGGATGGGGTGGGGGGGGCAGTGCAAATAGTCCGGGTAGCCATGATTAGCTGTTCAGGAGTCTTATGGCTTGGGGGTAGAAGCTGTTGAGAAGTCTTTTGGACCTAGACTTGGCACTCCGGTACCGCTTGCCGTGCGGTAGCAGAGAGAACAGTCTATGACTAGGGTGGCTGGAGTCTTTGACAATTTTGAGGGCCTTCCTCTGACACCGCCTGATATAGAGGTCCTGGATGGCAGGAAGCTTTGCCCCAGTGATGTACTGGGCCGTACGCACTACCCTCTGTAGTGCCTTGCGGTCAGAGGCCAAGCAGTTGCCATACCAGGCGGTGATGCAACCAGTCAGGATGCTCTCGATGGTGCAGCTGTAGAATTTTTTGAGGATCTGAGGACGCATGCCAAATCTTTTTAGTCTCCTGAGGGGGAATAGGCTTTGTCGTGCCCTCTTCACGACTGTCTTGGTGTGTTTGGACCATGATAGTTCGTTGGTGATGTGGACACCAAGGAACTTGAAGCTCATCCTATCCCAGGTATGTTAACTGGTGTTAACTGGTGTTAACAGGTGTTAGCTGGTGTTATCTGGTGTTAACTGGTGTTAACTGGTGTTACCTGGTGTTAGCTGGTGTTATCTGGTGTTAACTGGTGTTAGCTGATGTTATCTGGTGTTAACATTTTACATTTACATTTTAGTCATTTAGCAGACACTCTTATCCAGAGCGACTTACATTATTGAGTGCATACATTATTTTGTATTTATTTTGTCCATACTGGCCCCCCCTGGGAATCAAACCCACAACCCTGGCGTTGCAAACGCCATGCTCTACCAACTGAGCTACATCCCAGCCGGCCATTCCCTCCCCTACCCTGGACGACGCTGGGCCAATTGTGCGCCGCCCCATGGGTCTCCCGGTCATGGCCGGCTACGACAGAGCCTGGATTCGAACCAGGATTTCAAGTGGCAAAGCTAGCTGGTGTTAGTTGTTGTTATCTGGTGTTAACTGGTGTTAGTTGTTGTTATCTGGTGTTAACTGGTGTTAGCTGTTGTTATCTAGTGTTAACTGGTGTTAGTTGTTGTTATCTGGTTTTATCTGGTGTTAGCTGTTGTTATCTAGTGTTAACTGGTGTTATCTGGTGTTATCTAGTGTTATCTGGTGTTAGCTGGTGTTAGATGTTGTTATCTGATGTTAACTGGAGTTAGCTGGTGTTAGATATTGTTTTCTGGTGTTAACTGGTGTTAACTGGTGTTATCTGGTGTTACCTGGTGGTAGATGTTGTTATCTGGTGTTATCTAGTGTTAACTGGTGTTAGCTGTTGTTATCTGGTGTTAGCTGTTGTTAACTGGTGTTAGCTGGTGTTAGCTGATGTTAACTGGTGTTAGCTGGTGTTAGCTGGTGTTAGCTGGTGTTATCTGGTGTTAACTGGTGTTAGCTGGTGTTATCTGGTCTTACCTGGTGTTACCTAATGTTATCAAATAAAATAAAAATATATTTGTCACATGCGCCGAATACAACAGGTGTAGACATTACCGTGAAATGCTTACTTACAGCCCTAAACCAACAATGCATTTATTTTTTAATAAAAAAGTAAAATAAAACAACAACAAAAAAGTGTTGAGAAAAAAAGAGCAGAAGTAAAATAAAATAGCAGTAGGGAGGCTATATATACAGAGGGGTACCGGTGCAGAGTCAATGTGCGGGGGCACCGGCTAGTTGAGGTAGTTGAAGTAATATGTACATGTGGGTAGAGTTAAAGTGACTATGCATAAATAATTAACAGAGTAGCAGCAGCGTAAAAAGATGGGGTGGGGGTGCAAATAGTCCGGGCAGCCATGATTAGCTGTTCAGGAGTCTTATGGCTTGGGGGTAGAAGCTGTTGAGAAGTCTTTTGGACCTAGACTTGGCACTCCGGTACCGCTTGCCGTGCGGTAGCAGAGAGAACAGTCTATGACTAGGGTGGCTGGAGTCTTTGACAATTTTGAGGGCCTTCCTCTGACACCGCCTGATATAGAGGTCCTGGATGGCAGGAAGCTTTGCCCCAGTGATGTACTGGGCCGTACGCACTACCCTCTGTAGTGCCTTGCGGTCAGAGGCCAAGCAGTTGCCATACCAGGCGGTGATGCAACCAGTCAGGATGCTCTCGATGGTGCAGCTGTAAAAAATTTTGAGGATCTGAGGACGCATGCCAAATCTTTTTAGTCTCCTGAGGGGGAATAGGCTTTGTCGTGCCCTCTTCACGACTGTCTTGGTGTGTTTGGACCATGATAGTTCGTTGGTGATGTGGACACCAAGGAACTTGAAGCTCATCCTATCCCAGGTATGTTAACTGGTGTTAACTGGTGTTAACAGGTGTTAGCTGGTGTTATCTGGTGTTAACTGGTGTTAACTGGTGTTACCTGGTGTTAACTGGTGTTACCTGGTGTTAACTGGTGTTAACTGGTGTTAACTGGTGTTAACAGGTGTTAGCTGGTGTTATCTGGTGTTAACTGGTGTTAGCTGATGTTATCTGGTGTTAACATTTTACATTTACATTTTAGTCATTTAGCAGACACTCTTATCCAGAGCGACTTACATTATTGAGTGCATACATTATTTTGTATTTATTTTTTCCATACTGGCCCCCCCTGGGAATCAAACCCACAACCCTGGCGTTGCAAACGCCATGCTCTACCAACTGAGCTACATCCCAGCCGGCCATTCCCTCCCCTACCCTGGACGACGCTGGGCCAATTGTGCGCCGCCCCATGGGTCTCCCGGTCATGGCCGGCTACGACAGAGCCTGGATTCGAACCAGGATCTCAAGTGGCAAAGCTAGCTGGTGTTAGTTGTTGTTATCTGGTGTTAACTGGTGTTAGTTGTTGTTATCTGATGTTAACTGGTGTTAGCTGTTGTTATCTAGTGTTAACTGGTGTTAGTTGTTGTTATCTGGTTTTATCTGGTGTTAGCTGTTGTTATCTAGTGTTAACTGGTGTTATCTGGTGTTATCTAGTGTTATCTGGTGTTAGCTGGTGTTAGATGTTGTTATCTGATGTTAACTGGAGTTAGCTGGTGTTAGATATTGTTTTCTGGTGTTAACTGGTGTTAACTGGTGTTATCTGGTGTTACCTGGTGGTAGATGTTGTTATCTGGTGTTATCTAGTGTTAACTGGTGTTAGCTGTTGTTATCTGGTGTTAGCTGTTGTTAACTGGTGTTAGCTGGTGTTAGCTGATGTTAACTGGTGTTAGCTGGTGTTAGCTGGTGTTAGCTGGTGTTATCTGGTGTTAACTGGTGTTAGCTGGTGTTATCTGGTCTTACCTGGTGTTACCTCATGTTATCAAATAAAATAAAAATATATTTGTCACATGCGCCGAATACAACAGGTGTAGACATTACCGTGAAATGCTTACTTACAGCCCTAAACCAACAATGCATTTATTTTTTAATAAAAAAGTAAAATAAAACAACAACAAAAAAGTGTTGAGAAAAAAAGAGCAGAAGTAAAATAAAATAACAGTAGGGAGGCTATATATACAGAGGGGTACCGGTGCAGAGTCAATGTGCGGGGGCACCGGCTAGTTGAGGTAGTTGAAGTAATATGTACATGTGGGTAGAGTTAAAGTGACTATGCATAAATAATTAACAGAGTAGCAGCAGCGTAAAAAGATGGGGTGGGGGTGCAAATAGTCCGGGCAGCCATGATTAGCTGTTCAGGAGTCTTATGGCTTGGGGGTAGAAGCTGTTGAGAAGTCTTTTGGACCTAGACTTGGCACTCCGGTACCGCTTGCCGTGCGGTAGCAGAGAGAACAGTCTATGACTAGGGTGGCTGGAGCCTTTGACAATTTTGAGGGCCTTCCTCTGACACCGCCTGATATAGAGGTCCTGGATGGCAGGAAGCTTTGCCCCAGTGATGTACTGGGCCGTACGCACTACCCTCTGTAGTGCCTTGCGGTCAGAGGCCAAGCAGTTGCCATACCAGGCGGTGATGCAACCAGTCAGGATGCTCTCGATGGTGCAGCTGTAGAATTTTTTGAGGATCTGAGGACGCATGCCAAATCTTTTTAGTCTCCTGAGGTGGAATAGGCTTTGTCGTGCCCTCTTCACGACTGTCTTGGTGTGTTTGGACCATGATAGTTCGTTGGTGATGTGGACACCAAGGAACTTGAAGCTCATCCTATCCCAGGTATGTTAACTGGTGTTAACTGGTGTTAACAGGTGTTAGCTGGTGTTATCTGGTGTTAACTGGTGTTAACTGGTGTTACCTGGTGTTAACTGGTGTTACCTGGTGTTAACTGGTGTTAACTGGTGTTAACTGGTGTTAACAGGTGTTAGCTGGTGTTATCTGGTGTTAACTGGTGTTAGCTGATGTTATCTGGTGTTAACATTTTACATTTACATTTTAGTCATTTAGCAGACACTCTTATCCAGAGCGACTTACATTATTGAGTGCATACATTATTTTGTATTTATTTTTTCCATACTGGCCCCCCCTGGGAATCAAACCCACAACCCTGGCGTTGCAAACGCCATGCTCTACCAACTGAGCTACATCCCAGCCGGCCATTCCCTCCCCTACCCTGGACGACGCTGGGACAATTGTGCGCCGCCCCATGGGTCTCCCGGTCATGGCCGGCTACGACAGAGCCTGGATTCGAACCAGGATCTCAAGTGGCAAAGCTAGCTGGTGTTAGTTGTTGTTATCTGGTGTTAACTGGTGTTAGTTGTTGTTATCTGGTGTTAACTGGTGTTAGCTGTTGTTATCTAGTGTTAACTGGTGTTAGTTGTTGTTATCTGGTTTTATCTGGTGTTAGCTGTTGTTATCTAGTGTTAACTGGTGTTATCTGGTGTTATCTAGTGTTATCTGGTGTTAGCTGGTGTTAGATGTTGTTATCTGATGTTAACTGGAGTTAGCTGGTGTTAGATATTGTTTTCTGGTGTTAACTGGTGTTAACTGGTGTTATCTGGTGTTACCTGGTGGTAGATGTTGTTATCTGGTGTTATCTAGTGTTAACTGGTGTTAGCTGTTGTTATCTGGCGTTAGCTGTTGTTAACTGGTGTTAGCTGGTGTTAGCTGATGTTAACTGGTGTTAGCTGGTGTTAGCTGGTGTTAGCTGGTGTTATCTGGTGTTAACTGGTGTTAGCTGGTGTTATCTGGTCTTACCTGGTGTTACCTCATGTTATCAAATAAAATAAAAATATATTTGTCACATGCGCCGAATACAACAGGTGTAGACATTACCGTGAAATGCTTACTTACAGCCCTAAACCAACAATGCATTTATTTTTTAATAAAAAAGTAAAATAAAACAACAACAAAAAAGTGTTGAGAAAAAAAGAGCAGAAGTAAAATAAAATAACAGTAGGGAGGCTATATATACAGAGGGGTACCGGTGCAGAGTCAATGTGCAGGGGCACCGGCTAGTTGAGGTAGTTGAAGTAATATGTACATGTGGGTAGAGTTAAAGTGACTATGCATAAATAATTAACAGAGTAGCAGCAGCGTAAAAAGATGGGGTGGGGGTGCAAATAGTCCGGGCAGCCATGATTAGCTGTTCAGGAGTCTTATGGCTTGGGGGTAGAAGCTGTTGAGAAGCCTTTTGGACCTAGACTTGGCGCTCCGGTACCGCTTGCCGTGCGGTAGCAGAGAGAACAGTCTATGACTAGGGTGGCTGGAGTCTTTGACAATTTTGAGGGCCTTTCTCTGACACTGCCTGGTATAGAGGTCCTGGATGGCAGGAAGCTTGGTCCCAGTGATGTACTGGGCCGTACGCAATACCCTCTGTAGTGCCTTGTGGTCGGATGCCGAGCAGTTGCCATACCAGGCGGTGATGCAACCAGTCAGGATGCTCTCCATGGTGCAGCTGTATAACTTTTTGAGGATCTGAGCACCCATGCTAAATCTTTTCAGTCTCCTGAGGGGGAATAGGCTTTGTCCTGCCCTCTTCACGACTGTCTTGGTGTGTTTGGACCATGATAGTTCGTTGGTGATGTGGACACCAAGGAACTTGAAGCTCTCGACCTGTTCCACTACAGCCCTGTCGATGAGAATGGGGGCGTGCTCAGTCCTCTTTTTTTTCCTGTAGTTCACAATCATCTCCTTTGTCTTGATCACGTTGAGGGAGAGGTTGTTTATCCTGGCACCACACGGCTAGGTCTCTGATCTCCTCCCTATAGGCTGTCTCATCATTGTCGGTGATCAGGCCACCCACTGTTGTGTCGTCGGCAAACTTAATGATGGTGTTGGAGTCGTGCCTGGCCATGCAGTCATGGGTGAACAGGGAGTACAGGAGGGGACTGAGCACGCACCCCTGAGGGGCCCCCGTGTTGAGGATTAGCGTGGCAGATGTGTTGCTACCTACCTTTACCACCTGGGGGTGGCCCGTCAGGAAGTCCAGGATCCAGTTGCAGAGGGAGGTGTTTAGTCCCAGGATCCTTAGCTTAGTGATGAGCTATCTGGTGTAAACTAGTGTTGCTGGTGTTATCTGATGTTAACTGGTGTTAGCTGGTTTTAACTGGTGTTACCTGGTGTTACCTGGTGTTAACTGGTGTTAGCTGGTGTTATCTGATGTTAACTGGTGTTACCAGGTGATAGCTGATTTTAACTGGTGTTAACTGGTGTTAGTTGGTGTTATCTGGTGTTATTTGGTGTTATTTGGTGTTAGCTGGTGTTAGCTGGTGTTAACTAGTGTTAACTGGTGTCACCTGGTGTTATCTGGGATCAAGTGTCTCTCCAGCCCTGGACAGAGGAGGCTATTCTTCTGGGTCACTCTGGCTATCTGCAGTAAATTGGAGCAGAGCCTGACAAGGGAGGGTATTCTTCTGGTCCACGTCTGCTATCTGCAGGTAATTGGAGCAGAGCCCCTGGCAGAGTAGGCATTCCTTTTGGGGCCCCTGTATCTGCAGGTAATTGGGCAGAGCCCCGGACGAGGAGGGTTTTTTTTTGGGGCACTCTGCATCTTCCGGTTTAAATTTGGGGGGAGACCCTGGACGAGGAGGCTAATTTCTGGGTACCTTTCTATCGCGGTTAATTGGAAACCGAGGGGGTGGAAAGAGGAGGCTATTCCCTTTTGGGTCACCTGCTTCTGCAGGTAAATTTGGGGCAGGGGCCCCGGACAGGGAGGCTTTTTTTTGGGGGCACTCTGCTATTTTTCAGTAATTTTGGGGCCCGAGGGCCCCCGGGCAGAGGGGGTTTTTCCCTCTGGGTTTACTCTGTATCTTCAAGGGGAAGGGCAGAGCCCTGGACAGGGGGCTATTCTTTTTGGGTCATTGCCATTGCAGGGAATTGGAGCAGGCCCTGGAAGGGAAAAAGGGGATTCTTTTTTGGGCAATTTCTATCTGCAGGTAATTGGAGCAGAGCCTGGAAAAAGGAGGTATTCTTTTGGGTCACTCTCTTCTACGGGTTTTGGAGCCAGAGCCCCTGGGAAAAAGGGAGGCTATTTTTCTGGGGGGGCCCCTTGCTTTGCCGGGGAAATTTGGGGCAAAGCCCTGGGCAAGGGGCCCATTCTTCTGGGTCACTCTGCTACGGGAGGTAATTTGGGGCAGAGCCCTGGACAGAAGGGGGTATTCTTTTGGGCACTCTGCTTTTGCAGGTAATTTGGGGCAGAGCCCCGGGCAGAGGAGGCATTTTTTCTGGGTCACTCTCTATTTTGCAGGGAATTGGAAACCAGAGCCCGGCCAAGGGGGAGGGGGGATTCTTTCCCGGGGCACTCTGCTATCTGCAGGGAAATTTGGGCAGAGCCCGGGCCAAAAGGGGGGCATTATTCTTTGGGGCACTCTGCTATTGCAGGTAATTGGGGCCGAGCCCGGGGCAAGGAGGTTTTCTTGGGTCACTTTATCTGCGGGGGAATGGAGCGAGCCCTGGAAAGAAAGGGGCTATTCTTCCCGGGGACTCTGCATTTTGCAGGTAATTGGGGCAAGCCCCCGGGGCCCGAGGAGGCTATTTTTTTCCGGGGCACTTGCACTGCCCGGGAAAATTTGGGCAAGCCCTGGAAAAAAGGAGGAAACTTCTGGGGCAAATTTCATCTCAGGTAAATTTGGGGCAAGCCCGGGCCCAAAGGGGCTTTCTTCTGGTCCCCTCGCTATTGGGTAATTTGGGGCCCGACCCTGGGCAAGGAGGCTATTCTTCCGGGGGCACTCTGCTATCTGCAAAGGGGGAATTTTGGGGAAAAGCCTGGACCCAAGGGGGGCTATTTTTTCTGGGGCCCCTCCCGCCCATCTGCAGGGGAATTGGGGGCAGACCCCGGACAGAGGAGGGGGATCTTCGGGCACTCTGCTTTCGCAGGTAATTGACAGAAACCCTGGACAAGGGGAGGGTAAATTTTTTGGGTCACTCTGCTTTTCTGCGGGAATTGGGGCAGGCCCTGGACAGAGGGGGGGGATTTCTTTTGGGGTTTCCCTTGTATCTGCAGGTAATTTTGGGGCAAGCCCCCGGGCAGAGGAGGCTTTTCTTTGGGTCCTCTGGCTATCTGCAGGTAATTGGAGGAGAGCCCCGGACAGAGGAGGCCCCATTCTTTGGGGCCTTTTGCATTCTGCAGGTTAAATTTGGGCAGGAAACCCTGGACAAGGGGGGGGTTTTTTCTTTGGGGCACTCGCTATTTTTGGGGGATTGGAGCAACCCCGGACCCAAGGGAGGGGGTTTTTTCTTCTGGGGCCTCTGCTATTGCAGTAATTGGGCAAGCCCTGGACAGGGAGGGGGGTTTTCTGGGTCACTCCCGCTTCTTCAGGTTTTAAATTTTGGGGCAGAGCCCTGGGGGCAAGGAGGCTATTTTTCTGGGTCACTCTGCTATCTGCAGGTAATTTGGGAAAGAGCCCTGGGCAAGGAGGCTTTTTCTTCTGGGCCCCGGATCGCAGGTAAATTTGGGGCAGAGCCCTGGGGCAAGGGGCTATTCTTCGGGGCCCCTCTGCTATCCCAGGGGAATTGGGGCAGAGCCTGGACAGAGGGGGCTATTTTTTTCTGGGTCACTCTGCATCTGCAGGGAATTGGGGGCAGGCCCTGGGCCGAGGAGGCCCATTCTTTCTGGGGCACTCTTTACTGCAGGGAATTGGGGCAGAGCCCTGGACAGAGGAGGGGGAAATTTTCCGGGTTTACTCTGCTATTTAAAGGGAAATTTGGGGGGAAAAACCCTGGACCCGAGGGGGGCTATTTTTTTCTGGGGCACTCTGCATTGGGGGCCCTTTAAATTGGGGGCAGAAAACCCTGGCAAGGGGGGGGCTATTTTTTCCGGGGGCAAAATTTTGCTACTGCAGGTTAAATTTGGGGCAGGCCCCGGACAGAGGACTTTATTCTGGGTCACTTGCTATCTTGGGAGGTAATTGGAGGGAGAGCCCTGGACAGAGGAGGTATTCTTCTGGGGTTTACTCGCATCTGCAGGTAATTTGGAAGCAGAGCCCGGGAAAGGAGGCTATTCTTCTGGGTCACTCTGCTATCTGCAGGTAATTGGAGCAGAGCCCCGGGCGAGGGAGGGTATTCTTCTGGGTCCCTCGGGTATCGCAGGGGAATTGGGACAAAAAGCCCTGGACAGGGAGGCCCATTTTGGGTCACTTGCATCTGCCCGGGAATTGGAGCAGAGCCCTGGGGGGAAAAGGGGGGTTTTCTTTGGGTCCTTTGCTATCTTTCAGGTAATTGGAACAGAGCCCTGGGGCAAGGAGGGGTAACTTCTGGGTCACTCTGCTTTTGGGAGGTATTGGGCAAACCCGGACAAGGGGTATTCTTCTGGGTTTACTCTTTCTATCCCGCAGGTAATTGGGCAGAAAACCCTGGACAGAGGAGGTTCTTCTGGGGCCCCCGCTTCTGCAGGTAATTGGAGCAGAGCCCTGGAAAGAGGAGGCTATTTTTTCGGGGGCCCCTTTCTATCTGCAGGGAATTGGAAGAGCCCGGGCAGAGGAGGGTATTTTTCTGGGTCCCTTTGTATCTGCAGGGTAATTGGGGGCAACCCCCGGGGCGAGGAGGCTATTTTTCTGGGGGCAACTCTGCTTAAACTGATTTAATTTGGGCAAAAAGCCTGGACAGGGAGGCTATTTTCCCGGGGCACCTGCTATTGCAAGGGAATTGGGGCAAGGGCCCCGGACAGGGGGGCTATTTCTGGGCATCTCCTTTCTGCAGGGAATTGGAGCAGAGCCCCGGACAAAAAGGGAGGCTATTCTTACGGGCACTCTGCATCGGCCCGGTAATTTGGGGCAGAAACCCTTTAAAGGAGGCTTTTTCCCTTTCCCGGGCAATTTGCTATCTGCAGGGAATTTGGGGCCCAGCCCCGGACAGAGGAGGGTATTCTTCTTGGGGTCACGTTTTTAAACTGCAGGTAAATTTTTGGCGAGCCCCCGGCCCGAGGAGGGGTATTCTTTCCTTGGGGCCTCTGCTATCTGCAGGGGATTTGGGGCAACCCCGGCCCCGGGGGAGGGTTAAAAACTTCCGGGGACTCTCTATCTTTCAGGTTTAATTTTGGGGCGAAACCCGGGCAAGGAGGCTTTCTTCCGGGGGGACTCCCGCTTTCTTTAGGTAATTGGAGCAGAGCCTGGGCAAAGGAGGCCCCATTCTTTTGGGTCCTCGGGTATCTGCCGGGAATTGGAAGGGAGAGCCCTGGACAAAGGGAAAAGGGGGGGCTATTCTTTCCGGGGGGTTTACTCGCTATTCAGGGAATTGGAGCAGAGCCCCGGACAGAGGAGGCATTCTTTCCGGTCAAATCTGCTATCCGAGGTAATTGGAGCAAACCCTGGGCAAAGGGGGGCTATTATTTTGGGTCCCCTGCTATCGGGAGGGAATTGGGGGCAAGGCCCCCGGAAAAGAGGAGGCCCATTCTTCTGGGGCATTGGCCCATTCCCCCCGGGGAATTTTGGGGGGAGCCCTGGACAGAGGAGGTTTTTTCTTCTGGGTTTACCTTTCTACCCGAGGGAATTGGAGCAAACCCCCGGAAAGAGGAGGGTATTCTTCTGGGTCCCCCTTTCTATCTGCCCGGTAATTGGAGCAGAGCCCTGGGGCGAGGGGCCCAATTTTTTGGGTCACTCTGCTATTTTCCGGGGAAAATTGGAGCAAGCCCTGGACAGAGGAGGGATTCTTCTGGGTACTCTGCAAACGGGAGGTTTAAATTTGGGGCAGAGCCCTGGACAGAGGAGGCTATTCCCTTTTGGGGGACTTGCATCTGCAGGTAAATTTGGGGGAGCCCTTGGGCGAGGAGGCTATTCTTCTGGGTCCCCTCTGCTATCTGAAGGGAATTTGGGGCAGAGGCCCCGGGCAAGGAGGCTATTCTTTTGGGTTTACTTGCATCTGAAAGGGAATTTGGGGCAAGCCCTGGAAGAGGAGGTTTCTTTGGGTCACTCTTTAAACTGCAGGTTTAAATTTGGGCAAAGGGCCCCGGACAAGGGGGCTATTCCTTTGGGTCACTCTGTACGCAGGTAATGGAGAAAAGCCGGGGCAGAGGGGATTTCTGGGGCCCCTTTGCCCATTGCAGGTAATTTGGGGCCGAGGGCCCGGCCCGAGGGGCTATTCTTTTTGGGTCACTCTGCTATCTGCAGGTAAAGGGGGAGAGCCCTGGGGCAGAGGGGGTATTCTTCGGGGCACTCTGCTATTGCAGGGAAATTTGGGGCAGGCCCCCCGGGGCGAGGAGGTATTTTTTTCCGGGTCACTCTTCTTCTGCAGGTAATTGGGGCGAGCCCTGGACCGAGGAGGGTTTTTTCCCCGGGGCACTCTGCAAACTGCAGGGAATTGGGCAAAACCCCGGACAGAGGAGGTATTCTTCTGGGTACTCTGCATTGCAGGTAATTTGGGGCAGAGGGCCCCGGCCCAAAGGGGGTTTTTCCGGGTCACTCGCTAAAACTGAAGGAGGGAATTGGAAACCGGGGGCCCCGGGCAAAAAGGGGGCCCATTTTTTTCCGGGGCACTCTTCTATTTTGCAGGTTTTTGGAGCAGACCCTGGGGCAGAGGGGGCTATTTTTCCGGGCACTTTGCTTTCTGGGTAATTGGGCAGAGCCCTGGACAGAGGGGGGCTTTTTTTCCGGGGCATCTGCTATTGCAGGGAATTGGGGCAGAGCCCCGGACAAAAAGGAGGCCCATTTTCCGGGTCACTCTGCTATCGGGTTTAAATTTGGGCAGAGCCCCCGGGAGGAGGTATTCCTGGGCACTTGTATTGGCCCGGTAATGGAGCCAGGCCCTGGGAGAGAGGGGCCATTTTTCTGGTCCCCTCTGGGTATCGGGGAAAGGGAATTGGAGCAAAGGGCCCCGGACAAAAGGGGGCTATTTTTCGGGTTTCCCCCGCTATTGCCCGGTTTAATTTGGGGCAGAGCCCTGGAAAAGAGGGGCTTTTTTCTTTTGGGTCCCCTCTGCTATCGGGAGGTTTTAAATTTGGGGCCCGACCCTGGCGAGGAGGTTTTCTTCTGGGTTTTACTCTGCTTCTGAGGGGAAATTTGGGGCAGAGCCCTGGAAGAGGGGCTTTCTTCTGGGTCCCTGCGTTTTGCAGGTAATTTGGGGCAGAAACCCTGGACGGGAGGCTAATTTTTTCTGGGTCAAAATCCCCGGGTTCTGGAAGGGAATTGGAGAAAAGCCCGGACCGGGGGGGCTATTCTTTGGGGCCTTGCTTCTGCCGGGATGGGGGCCGGCCCTGGAAAGAGGAGGGTATTTTTCTGGGGCACCCCTATTTTGCAGGTAATTGGGGCAGAGCCCTGGACAAGGAAAGGGGGGGTTTTTTTCTGGGTTTACTTGCTATCCTGCAGGTAATTGGGGGAGAGCCCCCAAAGAGGAGGCATTTTTTCGGGGTCCCCTCTGCTATGCAGGAATTGGGGAGCCCTGGGAAAGAGGAGGCATTCTTTGGGTCACTCTGCTATCTGCAGGGGAATTGAGGGAAGGGCCCCGGACAGAGGAGGTTTTTCTGGGTCCCTCTGCTATCGGGATTAAATTTGGGGCAGAGCCCTTGGCCCCCGGAGGCTATTCTTCGGGGGCCTTCTTTTCGCCGGGAATTGGAGCCCGAGCCCTGGGGGGCAGAGGAGGGTATTTTCTGGATCACTCGGGTATTGCATAATTGGGGCAGAGCCCTGGAAGAGGAGGATTCTTTTTTTGGGGCCCTGCTATCTGCAGGAAAATTTGGGGCAGAGCCCGGACGAGGGGGGCTATTTTTTTGGGTCACTCTGCTATTGCAGGAATTGGAAACAAGCCCTGGAAGAGGAGGCTATTCTTTTGGGTCACTCTGCCCATCTGGGTAATTTTTTCAGAGCCCGGGGCCCAAAGGGGGGCTATTGTTCTTGGGGCCTCGCTATCTGCAGGTAAATTGGGGGCAAGCCCCGGGCAGAGGAGAATTATTTTGGGTTTCCCTGCTATCTGCAGGGGGAATTTGGGGCGAGCCCCCGGCCCGAGGAGGCTATTTTTCCGGGTCACCCCTGCTATTGCCGGTTTTAAATTTGGAAAAGGCCCTGGGACAAAGGGGGAAAGGGTATTTTTTCGGGGCACTCTGCTATCTGCAGGTAATTGAGCAAGCCCCCGGGCCAAGGGGGAGGGGTATTCTTCTGGGTCACTCTGCTATCTGCGGTAATTGGGGGCAGAGCCCTGGGCCCAAGGGGGCTTATTTTTTCTGGGATCTGCATCCTTTCAGGGAATTTGGGGAGGCCCTGGACCCAGGGGGTTTTTTTCCGGGTCACTCTGCTATCTGCGGGAATTGGGCCGAGCCCCGGAAAGGAGGCTATTTTTGGGTCACTTGCTATCTGCAGTTTAAATTTGGGGCAAAAGGGGGACAAGGAGGCTTTTCTTCTGGGTCCCCTCTGCTATTTAGGTAAATTTGGGAAAAGGGCCCCGGACAAAGGGGGTATTCTTTTGGGTCACCTTTCATCTTCAGGGTTTAAATTGGGGGCCGAGCCCTGGACAAGGAGGCATTGTCTTCTGGGCCTCTTCTATTGGGAGGTAATTGGGGCAAGGGCCCCGGACAAAAGGAAAAGGGTTTCTTCGGGGGCCCCTCTGCTTTCTTCAGGTAATTGGAGGGAGAGCCCTGGGCGAGGAGGCTATTCTTCTGGGGGACCCGCTATCTGCCCCCTAATTTGGGGCGAGCCCTGGACAGAGGGGGCTATTCTTCTGGGTCACTCGTATCGCAGGGAATTTGGGGCAGGGGCCCCGGACAGAAAAAGGGCTATTTTCGGGTCCTTGCTATTTGCAGGGGAATTGGAAACAGATGTAAGGGGGAAACCAGCGGTCCAGAGCTTTATTCAAAATAAAGCAGGTTTAGGAAAAAACCATAGAGGGCAATTTACAGCCGGGCCCCGATCTGTCTGCAATAAGGGGGAAAAAGAAACCTTTTAGAGACAATCAGCAGCCGGGCCCCGATCTGTCTTTCAGGGTCAGGGAAAAAAACCTATTTGAGACAAAACACAGCCTGCCCTGATCTTTTCCGGGAGAGTCAGGGAAAGAAACCATAGAGACCCAAACAGCAGCCCCCCCCTTAAACTGTCTCAGAGGGCAGGAGAAACCTTTTTTGAGACAATCAGCAAGGGTGCCCATCTTTCGAATTTAAAAAGAAACCCATAGAGACAACAGCCACCTGCCCTGATGGTTCTTTGGGGGGAAAAAAAACCTATGAGACAAACAGCAGCCTGCCCGATCTGTCTGCCAAAGTAGGAGAAACCCGATATAGAGACAATTTAACAGCCCGCCCTATCCGTCTGCAAGGGCGGAGAAACCCATAGAACAATCAGCACCTGCCCTGATTTTGTTGGGAAAAAGAAAAAAGGAAAAAACCCGTTCAGAGTCAGGGGGAAACCTATAAAAGGGCATCAGCAGGCCGCCCTGATCTGTCGCGAGTCAGGGGGAAAAACCCATAGAGACAATCAGCCCGCCTGCCCGATCTTTGCAAGTCCCAGAAAAAAACCTATAAAGGGCAAACGGGGCCCCGCCCTGATCTGTTGCAAGTCAGGGGAAACCATAAGACATTCAGCCCCCTCCCTGATTGTCTGCAAAAGTCAGGAAAAAAACCTATGAGAAAAAAGCAGCCCCCCCCCGATTGTCTTCAGTTTTCTGTTGCTTGCTGTTCAGGTCTATAGGTTAGCTCATAATCATGTTGTATTACAATGTTCACATTTGTCCTGTTGATTTATTCTGGCCTGTTCATTCATATTGGATTAAGGATAGGGTTAGCTCAGGGATAGGACTTATTCTGGTCTGTTCATTAATGTTGCAGGTAGCATTTGCTTTTCATGACCTTTTCTGCTTTCTGTGAGAGGAGAAGATAGAGAAATGGAGAGGAGAAGATAGAGGGATGGAGAGGAGAAGAGAGGACAAGAGAGGAGAATGGAGAGGAGAAGATACAAGGAATTGAGAGAAGATAAAGGAATGGAAAGGAGAAGAGAGGAGAAGATAGAGGGATGGAGAGGAGAAGATAGAGGAATGGAGAGGAGAAGACAGAGGATTTGAGAGGAGAAGATAGAGGAATGGAGAGGAGAAGAGAGAAGAAGTAGTGGAATGGAGAGGAGAAGAGAGGACAAGAGAGGAGAATGGAGAGGAGAAGATACAAGGAATTGAGAGAAGATAAAGGAATGGAAAAGAGAAGAGAGGAGAATGGAGAGGAATTGAGAGGAAAGGATATAGGCATTGAGTGGAGAAGATAGATGAATGGAGAGGGGAAGAGAGGAGAAGATAGAGGATTGGAGAGGAGGAGAGATGGGCAGAGAGAGGAATGGAGAGGAGAAGAGAGAGGAGAAGAGAGGAGATAGAGGATTGAGGGGAGAAGATAGAGGAATGGAGATGAGACGATAGAGGGGTTGAGAGGAGACCATAGAGGGGATGAGAGGAGAAGATATAGGAATTGAGAGGAGAAGATAGAGGAATGGAGAGGAGAAGAGAGGAGAAGATAAAGGAATTGAAAAGAGAAGAGAGGAGAAGATAGAGGAGTGGATAAGAGAAGATAGTGGAATGGAGAGGGGAAGATAGAGGGATTGACAGAAGATAGAGGAATGGAGAGGAGAATATAGAGAAGTGGAAAGGAGAACATAGAGGAATGGAGAGGGGAAAAGAGGAGAAGATAGAGAAATGGAGAGGAGAAGATAGAGGAATGAAGATCAGAAGAGAGGAGAAGATAGAGGAATGGAGAGGAGAAGATAGAGGAATGGAGAGGAGAAGAGAGGAGAATGGAGAGGAGAAGATAAAGGAATTGAGAAGAGAAGAGAGGAGAAGATAGAGGAATGGAGAGGAGAAGATAGAGGAATGGAGAGGAGAAGAGAGGAGAAGATAGAGGAATTGAGAGGAGAAGATAGAGAAATGGAGAGGCGAAGAGAGGAGAAGATAGAGGAATGGAGAGGAGAAGAGAAGAGAAGATAGAGGAATTGAGAGGAGAAGATAGAGAAATGGAGAGGCGAAGAGAGGAGAAGATAGAGGAATGGAGAGGAGAAGAGAGGAGAAGATATAGGAATTGAGAGGAGAAGACAGAGGAATGGAGAGGAGAAGAGAGGAGAAGAGAGGAGAATGGAGAGGAGAAGATAAAGGTATTGAGAAGAGAAGAAAAGAGAGGAGAGGATAGAGGAACGGAGAGGAGAACATAGAGGGATGGAGAGGAGAAGATAGAAAAGTAGAGAGGAGAACACAGAGGAATGGAGAGGGGAAAAGAGGAGAAGGGAGATGAATGGAGAGGAGAAGAGAGAGAGGAATGGAGAGGAGGAGAGAGGAGCAGATAGAGGAATGGAGAGGAGAAGAGAGGAGAAGATACATGAATGGAGAGGAGAAGAGAGAGGAGAAGAGAGGAGATAGAGGAATGGAGAGGAGAAGAGAGGAGAAGATACATGAATGGAGAGGAGAATAGAGAGGAGAAGAGAGGAGAAGATACATGAATGGAGAGGAGAAGATAGAGGAATGGAGAGGAGCAGATAGAGGAATGGAGAGGAGAAGAGAGGAGAAGAAACAGGAATGGAGAGGAGTATATAGAGGACTGGAGAGGAGAAGATAGAGGAATGGAGAGGAGAAGATACACACAGTCTGTGGTGTTGTGGGCGGGTGGACTTACTGCCAAATTCTCTAAAACAATGTTGGAGGTGGAATGAACATTCAATTCTCTGGCAACAGCTCTGGTGGAAAATCCTACATTCATCATGTCAGTTGCACACTCCCTCAAAACTTGAGACATCTGTGGCATTGTTCTGTGTGACAAAACTGCACATTTTAGAGTGGCCTTTTATCGTCGACGGGCCCCTCGTCCTCCTCTCTGACGGGCCCCTCGTCCTCCTCTCTGACGGGCCCCTCGTCCTCCACTCTGACGGGCCCCTCGTCCTCCTCTCTGACGGGCCCCTCGTCCTCCTCTCTGACGGGCCCCTCGTCCACCTCTCTGACGGGCCCCTCTTCCTCCTCTCTGACGGGCCCCTCGTCCTCCTCTCTGACGGGCCCCTCGTCCTCCTCTCTGACGGGCCCCTCGTCCTCCTCTCTGACGGGCCCCTTGTCCACGAGCTCTTTGATTTCTTCCTCTCTCTTGCTGTCTATCCTGCTCCATGTTGAAAGAAATTACACCCCCCTTTTTATATGGTGACCAGTTGTGGTTTTCACTATGTGAAATTAATTAGCAATAATGACTAGTCATTATGTATGCTTATCATGTATCATACATGTAATTTAGATGTTTATACATTACAAACACACATTTTATTTCTGTAGTTCTCTAAATCCATATTCAGTGCCTTCGGAAAGTATTCAGACCCCATGACGTTTTCCACATTTTGTTACATTACAGCCTTATTCTAAAATGGATTCAATAAATACAAATCCTCAGCAATCTACACACAATACATTTACATTTGAGTCATTTAGCAGACGCTCTTATCCAGAGCAACTTACAGTTAGTGAGTGCATACATTTTCATACTGACCCCCGGTGGGAAACGAACCCACAACCCTGGCGTTGCAAGCGCCATGCTCTACCAACTGAGCTACAGGGGACAATACCCCATAATGACAAAGCGAAAACAGGTTTTTAGACATGTTTGCAAATTTATTACAAATAAAAAACAGAAATACCTTATCTACATAAGTATTCAGACCCTTTGCTATGAGACTTGAAATTCCATTGATCATCCTTGAGATGTTTCTACAACTTGATTGGAGTCCACCTGTGGTAAATTCAATTGATTGGACATGATTTGGAAAGGCACACATTTGTCTATATAAGGTCCCACAGTTGACAGTGCATGTCAGAGCAAAAATCAAGCCATGAGGTCGAAGGAATTGTCCGTAGAGCTCCGAGACAGGATTGTGTCGAGGCACAGATCTGGGGAAGGGTACCAAAACATTTTGCAGCACTGAAGGTCCCCAAGAACACAGTGGCCTCCATCAATCTTTATAAATATTTTTTTTAGGGGGTAGATCAGCTTTAATATTGCAGATAGATTGTAACTTCCATCAATGTAATTGTCTGCATCACTTCCAATCCCACATATATTTTATTGCAAATATATATACATATACATGCACAATCATACAGTTGATGTCGGAATTTACATACACCTTAGCCAAATACATTTAAACTTAGTTTTTCACAATTCCTGACATTTTATCCTAGTAAAATGTCCATGTTTTAGGTCAGTTAGGATCACCACTTTATTTTAAGAATGTGAAATGTCAGAATAATAGTAGAGAGAATTAGTTATTTCAGCTTTTATTTATTTCATCACATTCCCAGTGGGTCAGAAGTTTACATACACTCAATTAGTATTTGGTAGCATTGCCATTAAATTGTTTAACTTGGGTCAAATATTTTGGGTAGCCTTCCACAAGCATCCCACAATAAGTTGGGTGAATTTTGGCCCATTCCTCCTGACAGAGCTGGTGTAACTGAGTAAGCTTTTTCTGTTCTTCCCACAAATGTTCTATAGGATTGATGTCAGGGCTTTGTGATGGCCACTCCAATACCTTGACTTTGTTGTCCTTAAGCTATTTTGACACAACTTGGGGTCATTGTCCATTTGGAAGACCCATTTGTGACCAAGCTTTAACTTCCTGACTGATGTCTTGAGATGTTGCTTCAAAATATCCACATAATTTGCCTTCCTCATGATGCCATCTATTTTGTGAAGTGCACCAGTCCCTCCTGCAGCAAAGCACCCCCACAGCATGATGCTGCCACCCCGGTGCTTCACGGTTGGGATGGTGTTCTTCGGCTTGCAAGCACCCCCTTTTTCTTCCAAACATAACGATGGACATTATGGCCAAACAGTTCTATTTTTGTTTCATCAGACCAGAGCACATTTCTCCAAAAGTATGATCTTTGTCCCCATGTGCAGTTGCAAATCGTAGTCTGGCTTTTTTATGGCGGTTTTGGAGCAGTGGCTTCTTCCTTGCTGAGCGGCCGTTCAGGTTATGTCGATATAGGACTCGTTTTACTGTGGATATAGACACTTTTGTTGTAAAAGGATTACTGTTAGACTATTCCAGGTATTCCTTAAAGAGGTAGGGTTTCAAGTGTCTCCGGAAGGTGGTCAGTGACTCTGCTGTCCTGGCGTCGTGGGGGAGCTTGTTCCACCATTGGGGTGCCAGAGCAGCAAATAGCTTTGACTGGGCTGAGACTTGAAATTCCATTGATCATCCTTGAGATGTTTCTACAACTTCATTGGAGTCCACCTGTGGTAAATTCAATTGATTGGACATGATTTGGAAAGGCACACACCTGTCTATATAAGGTCCCACAGTTGAGAGTGCATGTCATAGCAAAAAACAAGCCATGAGGTCGAAGGAATTGTCTGTAGAGCTCCGAGACAGGATTGTGTCGAGGCACAGATCTGGGGAATGGTACCAAAACATTTCTGCACAATTGAACGTCCCCAAGAACACAGTGGCCTCCATCATTCTTAAATGGAAGATGTTTGGAACCACCAAGACTCTTCCTAAAGCTGGCCTCCCAGCCAAACTGAGCAATCGAGGAAAAGGACCTTGGTCAGGGAGGGGACCAAGAACCCGATGGTCACTCTGACAGAGCTCCAGACGTTCACTTTGGAGATGGGAGAGCCTTCCAGAAGGACAACCATCTCTGCAGCACTCCACCAATCAGGCCTTTATGGTAGAGTAGCCAGACGGAAACCACTCCTCAGTTGAAGACACATGACAGCCCGCTTGGAGTTTGCCAAAAGGCACCTAAAGACTCTCAGACCATGAGAAACAAGATTATCTGGTCTGATGAAACCAAGATTGAACTATTTGGCCTGAATGCCAAGCATCACATTTGGAGGAAACCTTGCACCATCCCTACGGTGAAGCATGGTGGTGGCAGCATCATGCTGTGGGGATATTTTTCAGGGGCAGGCACTGGGAGACTAGTCAGGATCGAGGCAAAGATTAACGGAGCAAAGTACAGAGAAATCCTTGATGACGACCTGCCCCAGTGAGCTCAGGAACTCAGACTGGGGAGAAGGTTCACCTTCCAACAGGACAATGACCCTAAGCACACAGCAAAGACAATGCAGGAGTGGCTTTGGGACAAGTCTCTCAATATCCTTGAGTGACCCAGCCAGAGCCCGGACTTGAACCCGATCGAACATCTTTGGACAGACCTGAAAATAAATGTGCAGCAATGCTCCCCATCCAACCTGACAGAGCTTGAGAGGATCTGCAGAGAAGAATGGGAGAAACTCCCCAAATACAGGTGTGCCAAGCTTGTAGTGTCATACCCAAGAAGACTTGAGGCTGGAATCGCTGCCAAAGTGCTTCAACATAGTTTTGAGCAAAGGGTCTGAATACTTATGTACATCTATTTTTTATAAATTAGCAAACATTTCTAAAAAACAGTTTTTGCATTGTCATTATGGGTTATTGTGTGTAGATTGATGAGGGGAAAAAACAATTTAATCAATTTTAGAATAAGGCTGTAACCTAACAAAACGTGGAAAAAGTCAAGGGGTCTGATTAGTTTCCGAAGGCACTGTATAGTAGACAAACCAGTAGAAGGATTACTTCATCCTATCCCAGGTATTCCTTAAAGAGGTGGGGTTTCAAATGTCTCCGGAAGGTGGTGAGTGACTCTGCTGTCCTGGCGTCGTGAGGGAGCTTGTTCCACCATTGGGGTGCCAGAGCAGCGAACAGTTTTGACTGGGCAGAGCGGGAACTATGCTTCCGCAGAGGTAGGGGAGCCAGCAGGCCAGAGGTGGATGAACACAGTGCCCTCGTTTGGGTGTAGGGACTGATCAGAGCCTGAAGGTACGGAGGTGCCGTTCCCCTCACATTTTACCACATACTTGTGAAAATAGTACCAAAGCAATAAAACAAACTGTAACCAATCTGTATGAACACTGCCTGTCTCAAATATGTTTTTTTTTCAACAGAAATTCAGTTTTGGTTAATTAATCTGTATGAATACTAACTGTCTCATTACTTATAAGTGGGGCATGATAACTGTAGAGGATGTTGCCCTATAAATAAGGTATTGTGAATTGAATGGAATACATCCTCTCCTAAAGTATCCTGTTCTAAACGCACTCCATGTGTCCTCTCTGTTGTTCCCTCCTGCCTTCCAGAGGATTGACATCTGAATAATTCAGGCAAAGTAATAATCAGCATATCTTAGAGAATATTTAAGGTGCCGAACACAGACAACAGTCAAGGGACAAGTTCATTTCAATTAGCTCTTTTGTTCCAGACAATAGGGTGACAAATTCCTTTCATTACCGCCAGATGGGCTGTGGCCTCAATTCTGTTCCTGGTGTTTTCTTTCCCTCTGTCTTTCCATTCCCCTTCCCCTCTGTGTTGCATCTCCTCTTTGTTTCAGGGGTGTTACCTGGTGTTACCTGGTGTTACCTGGTTTAACTGGTGTTAACTGGTGTTAACTGGTGTTACCTGGTGTTACCTGGTGTTACCTGGTGTTACCTGGTTTAACTGGTGTTACCTGGTGTTAACAGGTGTTAACTGGTGTTACCTGGTGTTACCTGGTTTAACTGGTGTTAACAGGTGTTAACTGGTGTTATCTGGTGTTAACTGGTGTTAACAGGTGTTAACTGGTGTTATCTGGTGTTAACTGGTGTTAACAGGTGTTAACTGGTGTTATCTGGTGTTAACTGGTGTTAACTGGTGTTACCTGGTGTTAACTGGTGTTAACTGGTGTTAACAGGTGTTAGCTGGTGTTATCTGGTGTTACCTGGTGTTACCTGGTGTTAACTGGTGTTAACTGGTGTTACCTGGTGTTACCTGGTGTTATCAAATCAAATCAAATCAAATTGTATTGGTCACATGCGCCGAATACAACAGGTGCAGACATTACAGTGAAATGCTTACTTACAGCCCTTAACCAACAGTGCATTTATTTTAAACAAAAAAAGTAAGAATAAAACAACAACAAAAAAAGTGTTGAGAAAAAAAGAGCAGAAGTAAAATAAAGTGACAGTAGGGAGGCTATATATACAGGGGGGTACCGTTGCAGAGTCAATGTGCGGGGGCACCGGCTAGTTGAGGTAGTTGAGGTAATATGTACATGTGGGTAGAGTTAAAGTGACTATGCATAAATACTTAACAGAGTAGCAGCAGCGTAAAAAGGATGGGGTGGGGGGGCAGTGCAAATAGTCCGGGTAGCCATGATTAGCTGTTCAGGAGTCTTATGGCTTGGGGGTAGAAGCTGTTGAGAAGTCTTTTGGACCTAGACTTGGCACTCCGGTACCGCTTGCCGTGCGGTAGCAGAGAGAACAGTCTATGACTAGCGTTGGCTGGAGTCTTTGACAATTTTGAGGGCCTTCCTCTGACACCGCCTGATATAGAGGTCCTGGATGGCAGGAAGCTTTGCCCCAGTGATGTACTGGGCCGTACGCACTACCCTCTGTAGTGCCTTGTGGTCAGAGGCCAAGCAGTTGCCATACCAGGCGGTGATGCAACCAGTCAGGATGCTCTCGATGGTGCAGCTGTAGAATTTTTTGAGGATCTGAGGACGCATGCCAAATCTTTTTAGTCTCCTGAGGGGGAATAGGCTTTGTCGTGCCCTCTTCACGACTGTCTTGGTGTGTTTGGACCATGATAGTTCGTTGGTGATGTGGACACCAAGGAACTTGAAGCTCATCCTATCCCAGGTATGTTAACTGGTGTTAACTGGTGTTAACAGGTGTTAGCTGGTGTTATCTGGTGTTAACTGGTGTTAACTGGTGTTTCCTGGTGTTAACTGGTGTTAACTGGTGTTAACTGGTGTTAACAGGTGTTAACAGGTGTTAGCTGGTGTTATCTGGTGTTAACTGGTGTTAGCTGATGTTATCTGGTGTTAACATTTACATTTTAGTCATTTAGCAGACACTCTTATCCAGAGCGACTTACATTATTGAGTGCATACATTATTTTGTATTTATTTTTTCCATACTGGCCCCCCCTGGGAATCAAACCCACAACCCTGGCGTTGCAAACGCCATGCTCTACCAACTGAGCTACATCCCAGCTGGCCATTCCCTCCCCTACCCTGGACGACGCTGGGCCAATTGTGCGCTGCCCCATGGGTCTCCCGGTCATGGCCGGCTACGACAGAGCCTGGATTCGAACCAGGATCTCAAGTGGCAAAGCTAGCTGGTGTTAGTTGTTGTTATCTGGTGTTAACTGGTGTTAGTTGTTGTTATCTGGTGTTAACTGGTGTTAGCTGTTGTTATCTAGTGTTAACTGGTGTTAGTTGTTGTTATCTGGTGTTATCTGGTGTTAGCTGTTGTTATCTAGTGTTAACTGGTGTTATCTGGTGTTATCTAGTGTTATCTGGTGTTAGCTGGTGTTAGATGTTGTTATCTGATGTTAACTGGAGTTAGCTGGTGTTAGATATTGTTTTCTGGTGTTAACTGGTGTTAACTGGTGTTATCTGGTGTTACCTGGTGGTAGATGTTGTTATCTGGTGTTATCTAGTGTTAACTGGTGTTAGCTGTTGTTATCTGGTGTTAGCTGTTGTTAACTGGTGTTAGCTGGTGTTAGCTGATGTTAACTGGTGTTAGCTGGTGTTAGCTGGTGTTAGCTGGTGTTATCTGGTGTTATCTGGTCTTACCTGGTGTTACCTCATGTTATCAAATAAAATAAAAATGTATTTGTCACATGCGCCGAATACAACAGGTGTAGACATTACCGTGAAATGCTTACTTACAGCCCTAAACCAACAATGCATTTATTTCTTAATAAAAAAGTAAAATAAAACAACAACAAAAAAGTGTTGAGAAAAAAAGAGCAGAAGTAAAATAAAATAACAGTAGGGAGGCTATATATACAGAGGGGTACCGGTGCAGAGTCAATGTGCAGGGGCACCGGCTAGTTGAGGTAGTTGAAGTAATATGTACATGTGGGTAGAGTTAAAGTGACTATGCATAAATAATTAAC
This sequence comes from Coregonus sp. 'balchen', assembly GCA_902810595.1. NCBI lineage: Eukaryota > Metazoa > Chordata > Actinopteri > Salmoniformes > Salmonidae > Coregonus > Coregonus sp. 'balchen'. Next base: position 52,622,287 of record LR778269.1, read on the forward strand.
AGAGTAGCAGCAGCGTAAAAAGATGGGGTGGGGGTGCAAATAGTCCGGGTAGCCATGATTAGCTGTTCAGGAGTCTTATGGCTTGGGGGTAGAAGCTGTTGAGAAGCCTTTTGGACCTAGACTTGGCGCTCCGGTACCGCTTGCCGTGCGGTAGCAGAGAGAACAGTCTATGACTAGGGTGGCTGGAGTCTTTGACAATCTTGAGGGCCTTTCTCTGACACTGCCTGGTATAGAGGTCCTGGATGGCAGGAAGCTTGGTCCCAGTGATGTACTGGGCCGTACGCAATACCCTCTGTAGTGCCTTGTGGTCGGATGCCGAGCAGTTGCCATACCAGGCGGTGATGCAACCAGTCAGGATGCTCTCCATGGTGCAGCTGTATAACTTTTTGAGGATCTGAGCACCCATGCTAAATCTTTTCAGTCTCCTGAGGGGGAATAGGCTTTGTCCTGCCCTCTTCACGACTGTCTTGGTGTGTTTGGACCATGATAGTTCGTTGGTGATGTGGACACCAAGGAACTTGAAGCTCTCGACCTGTTCCACTACAGCCCTGTCGATGAGAATGGGGGCGTGCTCAGTCCTCTTTTTTTTCCTGTAGTTCACAATCATCTCCTTTGTCTTGATCACGTTGAGGGAGAGGTTGTTTATCCTGGCACCACACGGCTAGGTCTCTGATCTCCTCCCTATAGGCTGTCTCATCATTGTCGGTGATCAGGCCACCCACTGTTGTGTCGTCGGCAAACTTAATGATGGTGTTGGAGTCGTGCCTGGCCATGCAGTCATGGGTGAACAGGGAGTACAGGAGGGGACTGAGCACGCACCCCTGAGGGGCCCCCGTGTTGAGGATTAGCGTGGCAGATGTGTTGTTACCTACCCTTACCACCTGGGGGTGGCCCGTCAGGAAGTCCAGGATCCAGTTGCAGAGGGAGGTGTTTAGTCCCAGGATCCTTAGCTTAGTGATGAGCTATCTGGTGTAAACTAGTGTTGCTGGTGTTATCTGATGTTAGCTGGTGTTAGCTGGTTTTAACTGGTGTTACCTGGTGTTACCTGGTGTTAACTGGTGTTAGCTGGTGTTATCTGATGTTAACTGGTGTTACCAGGTGATAGCTGATTTTAACTGGTGTTAACTGGTGTTAGTTGGTGTTATCTGGTGTTATTTGGTGTTATTTGGTGTTAGCTGGTGTTAGCTGGTGTTAACTAGTGTTATCTGGTGTCACCTGGTGTTATCTGGGATCAAGTGTCTCTCCAGCCCTGGACAGAGGAGGCTATTCTTCTGGGTCACTCTGCTATCTGCAGGTAATTGGAGCAGAGCCCTGGACAGAGGAGGCTATTCTTCCGGGTCACTCTGCTATCTGCAGGTAATTGGAGCAGAGCCCTGGACAGAGGAGGCTATTCTTCTGGGTCACTCTGCTATCTGCAGGTAATTGGAGCAGAGCCTTGGACAGAGGAGGCTATTCTTCTGGGTCACTCTGCTATCTGCAGGTAATTGGAGCAGAGCCCTGGACAGAGGAGGCTATTCTTCTGGGTCACTCTGCTATCTGCAGGTAATTGGAGCAGAGCCCTGGACAGAGGAGGCTATTCTTCCGGGTCACTCTGCTATCTGCAGGTAATTGGAGCAGAGCCCTGGACAGAGGAGGCTATTCTTCCGGGTCACTCTGCTATCTGCAGGTAATTGGAGCAGAGCCCTGGACAGAGGAGGCTATTCTTCTGGGTCACTCTGCTATCTGCAGGTAATTGGAGCAGAGCCCTGGACAGAGGAGGCTATTCTTCTGGGTCACTCTGCTATCTGCAGGTAATTGGAGCAGAGCCCTGGACAGAGGAGGCTATTCTTCTGGGTCACTCTGCTATTTGCAGGTAATTGGAGCAGATGTAAGTGAAGCCAGCGGTCCAGAGCTTTGATGTCAAAGTAAAGCAGAGTCAGGAGAAACCTATAGAGACAATCAGCAGCCTGCCCTGATCTGTCTGCAGAGTCAGGAGAAACCTATAGAGACAATCAGCAGCCTGCCCTGATCTGTCTGCAGAGTCAGGAGAAAACTATAGAGACAATCAGCAGCCTGCCCTGATCTGTCTGCAGAGTCAGGAGAAACCTATAGAGACAATCAGCAGCCTGCCCTGATCTGTCTGCAGAGTCAGGAGAAACCTATAGAGACAATCAGCAGCCTGCCCTGATCTGTCTGCAGAGTCAGGAGAAACCTATAGAGACAATCAGCAGCCTGCCCTGATCTGTCTGCAGAGTCAGGAGAAACCTATAGAGACAATCAGCAGCCTGCCCTGATCTGTCTGCAGAGTCAGGAGAAACCTATAGAGACAATCAGCAGCCTGCCCTGATCTGTCTGCAGAGTCAGGAGAAACCTATAGAGACAATCAGCAGCCTGCCCTGATCTGTCTGCAGAGTCAGGAGAAACCTATAGAGACAATCAGCAGCCTGCCCTGATCTGTCTGCAGAGTCAGGAGAAACCTATAGAGACAATCAGCAACCTGCCCTGATCTGTCTGCAGTTGCTGTTGCTGCTGTTCAGGTCTATAGGTTAGCTCATAATCATGTTGTATTACAATGTTCACATTTGTCCTGTTGATTTATTTTGGCCTGTTCATTCATATTGGATTAAGGATAGGGTTAGCTCAGGGATAGGACTTATTCTGGTCTGTTCATTAATGTTGCAGGTAGCATTTGCTTTTTCATGACCTTTTCTGCTATCTGTGAGAGGAGAAGATAGAGAAATGGAGAGGAGAAGATAGAGAAATGGAGAGGAGAAGATAGAGGGATGGAGAGGAGAAGAGAGGACAAGAGAGGAGAATGGAGAGGAGAAGATACAAGGAATTGAGAGAAGATAAAGGAATGGAAAGGAGAAGAGAGGAGAAGATAGAGGGATGGAGAGGAGAAGATTGAGAAGGAGAGGAGGAAGACAGAGGATTTGAGAGGAGAAGATAGAGGAATGGAGAGGAGAAGAGAGGAGAAAGTAGTAGGGAATGGAGAGGAGAAGAGAGGACACGATAGGGAGAATGGTAGAGAAAGATACAAGGAATTGAGAAAAAAGGGAAAGGAAAAGAGAAGGAGGAGAAAGGAGGAAATTTAGAGGAAATGATATGGCATTGAGAGGGAAAAAAGTGAATGGGGGGGAAGAGGGAGAAGATAAGATTTAGAGGAGGGGGATGGGGAAGGAGGAAGGAGAGGGAAAAGGAAGGAGAAGAAGGAATAGAGGATTTTAGGGAGAAATAGTAAGGATAGATAAGGGGGTTTAAGGGGAACCCCTAGAGGGGGGGAGGGAGAAAAATATAGGGAATTTTAAGGAAAATTTAAATGGGGGGAGAAAAAAGGGAAAATTTGGTTAAAAAAAAAGGAGAAATAAGGGGAAAGGAAAGAGAAGAGTGGAAAAAAGGGGGGGAAGATTAAATTACAGAAATAAGGAATGGAGGTAGAATATGAGAAGTGGGAAAGAGAACATAGAGGAATGAAGGGAAAAGAGGAGAAATTTTGAAAATTTTGGGTGAGGAGAAGATAGAGGAATAAGATCAGAGAGAGAAGAAATAAGGGAGGAGGAGAATGATGAGGGAGGTAGGGGTAGTGGGTTGAGAGGAGAGAGAATAGAATTAGGGAAAAAGGAGGAGAAAAAGAGTGGAGAGGGAATAGAGGAGGACGAGGAGAAGAGAGGAGAAGAAGGGATGTAATAGGGAAGGGGAGAATGGAGAGGAGAAAGGAGGAATGGAGAGGAGGAGAGAGGAGAGACAGAATGAGAGGAGAAGATAGGGAAGGAGGGGCGGAGGCATGGAGCGTAGAAGAAGTAGGGTGGGGGAAGATGAAAAGTGAGAGGAGAACACAGAGGAATGGGGGGGAGCAGGGAGGAGAGGGCAGTGAGGGAGAAGAGAGAGAGTACGTGGAGGAGGAGAAGGAGCAGATAGGGCATGGAGAGGAGACGAGAGAGAAGAAGAGAGGAGATAGAGGATTTGAGAGGAGAAGAAGACGGGGAGGACCAAGGGGAAGGGTTGGGGCGACGATAGAGGAGGGGAGGAGAAGATAGAGGAAGGAGAGGAGACGATCCGTGATGCAATGGGAGAGGGAAGATAGAAGGTATGGAGAGGAGTCGTTTAGCGGGGTTGAGAGGAGAAGATAAGAGGAATGGAGAGGAGAAGCGAGGAGAATGGAGAGTGAGAAGATAAAGGATTTGAGAAAGAGAAAAGAGGAGGAAGATAGAGGAATGGGAGAGGAGAAGATAGAGGATGGGAAGATCCGAACGAGGAAGGAGGAGAGAGAAGATAGAGGAATGGAGAGGGAGAAGACAGAGGAATGGAGAGGAGAAGATTAGAGGCTTTGGGTGGGGAAAAGAGGAGAAGATAATGGAAATGGAGAGGGAGAAAGATACGAGGATTTGAAGATCAGAAGAGAGGAGAAGATAGAGGCATGGAGAAGAGAAGATAGAGGTATGGAGAGGAGAAGACAGAGGAATTGAGAGGAGAAGAGAGAAGAATTGAGAGGTGAAGATAAAGGAATGGAGGAAGCGAAAGAAGGAGGGGAATATAGAGGATGTGGAGAATGGGAAAGATTAGAGCAATATGGAGTGGAAAGAGAGGGAGAAGAGAGGAAATATAGCAGGGGTGGAGGGAGAAGATCGAGGAATGGAGTAGGGAAGAAGAAGAGGGAGAAGATGAGGAGAAGATAGAGGAATGGAGAGGGAAGATAGAGCAATGGAGAGGAGAGATAGAGAAATGGAGAGGAGAAGATAGAGAAATTGAGGGGCGAAGAGAGGAGAAGATAGAGGAATGGAGAGGAGAAGAGAGGAGAGAAGATGATAAGAATAAGAGAGAAGAAGATAGAGGAATGGAAAGGAGAAAAGAGAGGAGAATGGAGAGGTGAAGATAAAGGAATTGAGAAGAGAAGAGAGGAGAAGATAGAGGAATGGAGAGGAGAAGATAGAGGAATGGGAGAGGAAGAAGAGAGGAGAAGATAGAGGAATTGAGGGAGAAGATAGAGAAATGGAGAGGCGAAGAGAGGGAGAAGTAGAGGAATGGGAGGAGAAGGAGAAGAGAAGATAGAGGAATTGAGAGGAGAAGATAGAGAAAATGGAGAGGCGAAGAGAGGAGAAGATAGAGGAATGGAGAGGAGAAGAGAGGAGAAGATATAGGAATTGAGGAGGAGGAGAATGACAGAGGAATGGAGAGGAGAAGAGAGGAGAAGAGAGGGAGGATGGAGGAGGAGAAGATAAAGGTATTGAGGAAGAGAAAGAAAAGAGAGGAGAGGATAGACGGAACGGAGAGGAGAAACATAGAGGGATGAGAGGAGAAGATAGAAAAGTAGAGAGGGAACGCAGAGATGGAGAGGGAAAAGAGGAGAAGGGAGATGAATGGAGAGGAGAAGAGAGAGAGGAATGGAGAGGAGGAGAGAGGAGCAGATAGAGGAATGGAGAGGAGAAGAGAGGAGAAGATACATGAATGGAGAGGAGAAGATAGAGGAATGGAGAGGAGCAGATAGAGGTATGGAGAGGAGAAGAGAGGAGAAGAAACAGGAATGGAGAGGAGTATATAGAGGACTGGAGAGGAGAAGATACACACAGTCTGTGGTGTTGTGGGCGGTTGGACTTACTGCCAAATTCTCTTAAACAATGTTGGAGGTGGAATGAACATTCAATTCTCTGGCAACAGCTCTGGTGGAAAATCCTACATTCATCATGTCAGTTGCACACTCCCTCAAAACTTGAGACATCTGTGGCATTGTTCTGTGTGACAAAACTGCACATTTTAGAGTGGCCTTTTATCGTCCCCAGCACAAGGTGCACCTGTGTAAGATCATGCTATTTAATGGGCTTATTGATGTTCCACACCTGTCAGGTGGATGGATTATCTTGGCAAAGGAGAAATGTTCACTAACAGGGATGTAAACTAATTTTTTCACAAAATTAGAGAGGAATAAGCTTTTTGTGAGTATGGAACATTTCTCGGATCTTTTATTTCAGCTCATGAAACATGGGACCAGCACTTTACATGTTTACATTAAACTGTGGGGAAAACTCAGTCTGATATGCTGGGCCTGGCTCCCCAGTGGGGTGGGCCTATGCCCTCCCATGCCCACCCATGGCTGCGCCCCTGCCCAGTCATGTAAAATCCATACATTAAGGCCTAATTAATTAATTTCAATGGCTGATTTCCTTATGTGAACTGTAACTCTGTAAAATCTTTTTTTATGGGCTAATAACAGTAAGGCCAAATACTAATTAAAGATAATTAAATTAAACCAAAGCATTGCTAAAGCATTTCACACAGTTAAATAATCCCTTTAAAATGTGCAAATATTATGAAAAAACCTAATCCCTAAAATCCTCCATCAGTATTAGGGGGATCAATGTGAATAGGGATCACTATTTCCAGGACAAAGACTGCTCTTAATAGATCATTAGTGCTATTCTGCTTCACGGGGAATTTGACACACAGCCATAAAATGCTTAAACGGTTAATAAAAACCAGCCGGCTCTTGTCTGTCTGAACAAACTCATCTGGCCGTGTTGTGTTAGCAGTTAGCATTGTGTAAGTGTAGCTCCCTTTGAATTAGCGCTGTGTTAGCCTTAGCTTGTTATTAGCGTAGCTTCCTTATCCACAGTGCGTTGTGTTAGCCTTAGCTTGTTTTAGCGTAGCTTCCTTATCCACAGTGCGTTGTGTTAGCCTTAGCTTGTTATTAGCGTAGCTTCCTTATCCACAGTGCGTTGTGTTAGCCTTAGCTTGTTATTAGCGTAGCTTCCTTATCCACAGTGGAGTTTGTGGTTAGCCTTAGCTTGTTATTAGCGTAGCTTCCTTATCCACAGTGCGTTGTGTTAGCCTTAGCTTGTTATTAGCGTAGCTTCCTTATCCACAGTGCGTTGTGTTAGCCTTAGCTTGTTATTAGCGTAGCTTCCTTATCCACAGTGCTTTCATCTGCTCCTCCACTACAATCATATGAGTGGCTGAACCAGGGCCTCTGATTGGGCCCTCTGGCTGAACCAGGGCCTCTGATTGGGCCCTCTATTTATTAGCTTTAAGCATCTCTAAAGGATGTGTGATTAATTGGGCTGATCCCCCCTATATAACGAGGTCACCACTCCCAGCCTCTCACCCAGCTCTGCATTTACATCAATTAGACTGAGAGAGGAGAGGAGAGCCGTGGGGCCGTGGGCGACTGGCTGGCCACTTCTAAAAACTCTCTCTTTCGGGGTCTGCGGCCAATCCCTGGTTAAATTTAGGGAGTGGAATGAATTTAATGCAAATGAGGCTCTGTCTCTACTGTCACTTTCTTCTCCTCTGTTCCCATGTCTGTTCTTTCTTTGTTCTTAGAGTTCCTGAGATATGGAGAGACAATTATAACAAGGGATCTGGCAGGGTTAAAACACCCCAGTCAGAGCTACACAGAGAGGGGCCCCCGGGGTGATTTGATACCCCCGTCAGAGTTTCACAAGAGGGGAACCCGGGGGATTAGGGTACCCAGTCAAGAGTAAAACAGAGAGGGGCCCAAGGGGGGGTGGACCCCGGGGGGGTTATAATACCCCCGTCAGAGTTTCCCAGAGGGGGGGACCCGGGGTGGAACAGAGAGAGGGGGAGGGACCCGGAGAGGAAAGGGGCCCGGAAGATGGAAAGGGGCCAGGGGAGGGGGGAAACCCGGGAAGGGGGGGGACCAGGGGAAAAAGGAGGGAAACCGGGGAAAATGGAAAGGGTTGGGGCCAAACCAAAAAGGGGGGAGGGAGGCACCCCGAGAGAGGGAGGGACCGGAAAATGGGGACCAGGGGAGGGGGGGGAGGGGGAACCAGAGAAGGGAGGGGGGACCAAAAGGGGGGGGAAGGGGAGGGGACCAGGGAGGGGGAGGGACCAGGAGGAGGGAGGGACCAGGGAGAGGGGAGGGACCCCGAGAGAGGGGGGGACCAGGGAGGGGGAAAGGAAAGGGGGGGGGAGGGGGGGGGAGAAGGGGGGGGGGGAACCCCGGAAAAATGGAGGGCCCCAGAGAGAGGGAGGGACCCCAAAAAGGGGGGAGGGACCAGGGGAGGGGGGGGGGACCGGGAGGGGGGGGGGGACCAGGGGAGGGGGGAGGGACCAGGGGAGAGGGGAAAGGGCCCGGGAAGGGGAGAGGGGGGGCCAGAGAGAGGGGGGGACCAAAGGGGGGGAGGGAGGGGGCCAGGAGAGGGGGGGAGGGACCAGGGGAGGGGAGGGAACCCGGAAGAGGGAGGGGCCAGGGGGGAGGGGGGACCAGAGAGAGGGGGGGGGAGAGGGACCAGAGAGAGGGGGGGACCAGGGAGGGGGGGGAATGGAGGGGGGAGGGGGGAACCCGGGAGAGGGTGGGAGAGGGGCCCGGAGAGGGAGGGACCCCGGGAGAGGGGGGGGAAACCAAGGGGAGGGGGGAGGGACCAGAGAGAGGGAGGGGGGAAACCCGGGGAGAGGGAGGGGGGCCCCGGGAGGGGGGGACCAGGGAAAGGGGGGGGACCAGGGAAGAGGGAGGGGACCAGAGAGAGGGAGGGGGCCAGGGGAGAGGGAGATAGAGGGACCAGAAAAGAGGGAGGGACCAGGGAGAGGGGGGGGACCCGGGGAGGGAAAAAGGGCAAAGGGAGAGGGAGGGCCCCGGGGAGAGGGGGGGAGAGGGACCGGAGAGGGAAAGGGACCCAGGGGGAGGGGGGACCCGAGAGAGGAAAGGGAACCCGGGAGAGGGAGGGAAACCCGGGGGAGGGAGGGGGCCAGAGAGAGGGGGGGGACCAGGGGAGGGAGGGACCCGGGAGAGGGAGGGGGCCAGGGAGGGGAGGGGGCCAAAGGGGGAGGGAGGGACCAAAGGGGGAGGGAGGGACCCGGGGGAGGGGAGGGAGAGGGACCAGAGAGAAAGGGGGGGACCGGGGGGAGGGAGGGGGAGGGGGGAACCCGAGAGGGGAGGGACCAAAGGGGGAGGGGGGGACCCCCGGGGAGGGGGGGACCAGGGGGAGGGAGGGGGCAAAGGGGGAAAAAGGGGGAGGGGGCCAGGAGGGGGGGAGGGACCAGGGGGAGGGAGGGGAAACCGGGGAAGGGGGGGGGAGGGACCAGAGAGAGGGAGGGAAACCCGGGAGAGGGGGGGACCAGGGAGAGGGAAAGGGAAACCCGGGAGAGGGGGGGGGACCAGGAGAGGGAGGGACCAGGGGGAGGGGGGGGACCCGGGAGGGGGAGGGGGCCAGGGAAGAGGGAGGGACCAAAAGGGGAGAGGAGGGGGGGAGGGACCCGAGAGAGGGAGGGGGCCAGGGAGGGGGGGAGGGACCCGGGGAAAAGGGGAGGGACCAAAGGGGGGGGGGAGGGACCAGAGAGGGAGGGAAAAGGGAGAGGGAAAGGGAAACCCGGGGGAGGGAGGGGGGGACCAGGGAAAAGGGAGGGGGCCAGGGGAAAAGGGAGGGACCAAAGGGGGAGGGGAGGGGGGACCAAAAGGGGGAGGGAAAAGGGACCCGAGGAGGGGGGGACCAGGGGGAGAGGGAGGGACCAAAGGGGGAGGGAGGGACCCGGGGAGGGGAGGGAAAAGGGGGAGGGAGGGGAGGGGGGAGGGACCCCGGGGGAAAATGGGGAAAAAAAAGAGAGGGGGGACCAGAGAGAGGGGGGGAAAGGGGAGGGAAAGGGGCCAGGGAGAGGGAGGGAAAAGGGACCAGAGAGAGGGAGGGAACCCGAGGGGAGGGGGGGAACCGGGAGGGGAGGGGGCCCGGGGGGAGGGAGGGCCCGGGGGGAGGGAAAAGGGGAGGGACCCGAGAGAGGGAGGGGGCCAGGGGGGAGGGAGGGACCGGAAGAGGGAGGGGGAAGGGGGCCCGAGAGAGGAAGGGACCCGGGAGGGGAAAGGGGGGACCCCGAGGGGAGGGAGGGGCAGAGAGAGGGAGGGGGCCAGGGAGAGGGAGGGACCCGAGAGAGGGAGGGGGGGGGGACCCCGAGAGAGGGAGGGGCCCGGGAGAGGGGGGGACCAGAGGGGGGAAAAGGGACCAGAGGGGGGGAGACCGGGGCCAGAGAGAGGGAGGGACCAGGGGGAAGGAGGGACCCGAGAGAGGGAGGGGGAGGGACCAAAAGGAGGGAGGGGCCGGGAGGGGAGGGGCCCCGAGAGAGGGAGGGGGGCCCGGGAAGGAGGGGAGGGGAAGGAAAAAAGGGGGGGACCAGGAAAATGGAAAGGGGGCCCGGAAGAGGAGGGGGCCCGAGAGAGGGGGGGGGGGGGGACCAAAAGAGGGGGGGGGACCCCCGGGGAGGGAGGGGCCAAAAGCGGGGGGGAGGGGGACCCGGGAGAGGGGGGAAGGGAAGGGGGGGGGGGGACCCGGAAGATGGAGGGGCCAGGAAAATGGGAGGGGGGCCAGGGGGAAAATGGGGGGGCCAGGGAGGGGAGGGACCAGGGGGGGAGGGGGGGGACCGGGAGAGGGAGGGGGCCAGGGAAAAGGGAGGGGCCAGAGAGGGGGGGACCAGGAAAAAGGGATGGACCCGGGAGAGGGAGGGAACCCGAGGAGAGGGGGGGGAGAGGGGAAAAGGGAGGGGGGCCAAGGGGGTGGGAGAGGGACCAGAGAGGAGGGAGGGACCAGGGGGGAGGGGGGCCCCGGGAAAAGGGAGGGGGGGGGAGGGGGGGGGGGGACCCGGAGAGGGAGGGGGGCCAGGGAGAAATAAGGGTTTCCCGAGAGAGAGGGGGAGAGGGAGGGGGAGGGGGAAAAGGGAAAAAGGGAGGGGGAGGGACCCCGAAGGGGGAGGGGGGACCAGGGGAGGGAGGGACCAGGGAGAGGGAGGGGGAGGGAGGGGGAGGGACCAGAGAGAGGGAGGGACCAGGGAGAGTAAATGTCCCGGAGAGAGAGAGGGAGAGGGAGAGTGAGGGACCAGGGAGAGGGAGGGACCAGGGGGGGGAGGGACCAGAGAGAGGGAGGGACCAGAGAGAGTGAGGGGACCAGGGAGAGGGAGGGACCAGAGAGAGGGATGGGACAGAGAGAGGGAGGGGACCAGGGAGAGGGAGGGAGAGGGAGGGACCAGAGAGAGGGAGGGGGAGGGGGAGGGGACCAGGAAGAGAGAGGGACCAGAGAGAGGGAGGGTGAGGGACCAGGAAGAGAGAGGGAGAGGGAGAGGGAGGGACCAGTGAGAGGGAGAGGGAGGGTCCAGGAAGAGAGAGGGACCAGAGAGAGGGAGGGGGAGGGACCAGGAAGAGAGAGGGAGAGGGAGGGACCAGAGAGAGGGAGGGACCAGAGAGAGGGAGGGACCAGGAAGAGGGAGGGACCGGAGAGAGGGAGGGACCAGGGAGAGGGAGGGACCAGGGAGAGGGAGGGACCAGGGAGAGGGAGGGACCAGGGAGAGGGAGGGAAGGGACGGAGAGGACCGGAGGGAGGGGGACCAGGGAGAGGGAGGGACCAGGGAGAGGGAGGGACCAGGGAGAGGGAGGGACCAGGGAGAGTAAGGGTCCAGAGAGAGAGAGGGACCAGAGAGAGGGAGGGACCAGGGAGAGGGAGGGACCAGAGAGAGGGAGGGACCAGGGAGAGGGAGGGACCAGGGGGTGGGAGGGACCGGAGAGTTCATAGTGGCGAATAATCTGAGATTTTGTGTTTGTATTTATTATGGATCCCCATTAGTTCCTGCCAAGGCAGCAGCTACTCTTCCTGGGGTCCAGCAAAATTAAGGCAGTTATACATTTAAAAAACATTACAATACATTCATAACAGATTTCACAACTTATTAAGTGTGTGCCCTCAGGCCTCTACTCCACTACCACATATCTACAACACAACATCCATGTGTACATGTGTGTATAGTGCGTATCGTATGCATGTGTCTCTGTTTGTGTCTCTTCACAGTCCCCGCTTTTCCATAAGGTGTATTTTTATCCGTTTATTAAATCAAATTTTACTGCTGGCATGATTTACTTGATGTGGAATAGAGTTCCATGTAGTAATGGCTCTATGTAGTACTGTGTGCCTCCCATAGTCTGTTCTGGACTTGGGGACTGTGAAGAGACCTCTGGTGGCATGTCTTGTGGGGTATGCATGGGTGGCTGAGCTGTGTGCCAGTAGTTCAAACAGACAGCTCGGTGCTTTCAACATGTCAATACCTCTCACAAATACAAGTAGTGATGAAGTTAATCTCTCCTCCACTTTGAGCCAGGAGAGATGTACATGCATATTATTAATGTAAGTTCTCTGTGTACATCCAAGGGCCAGCCGTGCTGCCCTGTTCTGAGTCAATTGCAATTTTCCTAAGTCCCTCTTTGTGGCACCTGGCCACACGACTGAACAGCAGTCCAGGTGCGACAAAACTAGGGCCTGTAGGACCTGCCTTGTTGATAGTGCTGTTAAGAATGCAGAGCAGCGCTTTATAACGGACAGACTTCTCCCCATCCTAGCTAATGTTGTATCAATATGTTTTGACCATGACAGTTTACAATCCAGGGTTACTCCAAAAAATTTAGTCACCTCAACTTGCTCAATTTCCACATTAGTCATTACAAGATTTAGTTGAGGTTTAGGGTTAAGTGAATGATTTGTCCCAAATACAATGCTTCTTGTTTTGGAAATATTTAGGACTAACTTATTCCTTGCCACCCATGCTGAAACTAACTGCAGCTCTTTGTTAAGTGTTGCTGTCATTTCAGTCGCTGTGGTAGCTGACGTGTTGAGTCATCCGCATACATACAGTTGAAGTCGGAAGTTTACATACACTTAGGTTGGAGTCATTAAAACTCGTTTTTCAACCACTCCACAAATTTCTTGTTAACAAACAATTGTTTTGGCAAGTCGGTTAGGACATCTACTTTGTGCATGATACAAGTAATTTTTCCAACAATTGCTTACAGACAGATTATTTCACTTATAATTCACTGTATCACAATTTCAGTGGGACAGAAGTTTACATACACTAAGTTGACTGTGCCTTTAAACAGCTTGGACAATTCCAGAAAATGATGTCATGGCTTTAGAAGCTTCTGATAGGCTAATTGACATCATTCGAGTCAATTGGAGGTGTACCTGTGGATGTATTTCAAGGCCTACATTCAAACTTAGTGCCTTTTTGCTTGACATCAAGATAAAATCAAAAGAAATCAGCCAAGACCTCAGATAGAAAATTGTAGACCTCCACAGCCGGTTCATCCTTGGGAGCAATTTCCAAACACCTGAAGGTACCACGTTCATCTCTACAAATAATAGTACGCAAGTATAAACACCATGGGACCACGCAGCCATTATACCGCTCAGGAAGGAGATGCATTCTGTCTCCTAGAGATGAACGTACTTTGGTGCGAAAAGTGCAAATCAATCCCAGAACAACAGCAAAGGACCTTGTGAAGATGCTGGAGGAAACAGGTACAAAAGTATCTATGTCCACAGTAAAACAAGTCCTATATCGACATAACCTGAAAGGCCGCTCAGCAAGGAAGAAGCCACTGCTCCAAAACCGCCATAAAAAAGCCGGACTACAGTTTGCAACTGCAGATGGGGACAAAGATCGTACTTTTTGTAGAAATATCCTCTGGTCTGATGAAACATAAATATAACTGTTTGGCCATAATGACCATCGTTATGTTTGGAGGACAAAGGGGGCGACTTGCAAGCCAAAGAACTCCATCCCAACCGTGAAGCACGGGGGTGGCAGCATCATGCTGTGGGGGTGCTTTGCTGCAGGAGTCCCTGTTGCACTTCACAAAATAGATGGCATCATGAGGAAGGAAAATTATGTGGATATATTGAAGCAACATCTCAAGACATCAGTCAGGAAGTTCAAGCTTGGTCGCACATGGGTCTTCCGAATGGACAATGACCCCAAGCATACTTCCAAAGTTGTGGCAAAATGGCTTAAGGACAACAAAGTCAAGGTACTGGAGTGGCCATCACAAAGCCCTGACCTCAATCCTATAGAAATTTGTGGGCAGAACTGAGAAAGCGTGTGCACACTTTCTAGTATGCTTAAATTGAAGTTATGGCAAATAGGAGTAGCAATATTGTCCACTATTATCCTCAGTAATTTTCCATCCAAATTGTCAGACCCCGGTGGCTTGTCATTGTTGATAGACAACAATACTTTTTTCACCTCTTCCAGACTTACCTTAAGGAATTCAAAATTACAATGCTTGTCTTTCATAATTTTGTCAGATATACTTGGATGTGTAGTGTCAGCGTTTGTTGCTGGCATGTCATGCCTTAGTTCGCTAATCTTGCCAATTAAAAAACAATTAAAGTAGTTGGCAATACCAGTGGGTTTTGTGATGAATGAACCATCTGATTCAATGAATGATGGAGCGGAGTTTGCCTCTTTGCCCAAAATGTCATTTAAGGTTCTCCAAACTTTTTACTGTTATTCTTTATGTCATTTATCTGTTTCATAGTGTAGTTTCTTCTTATTTTTATTCAGTTTAGTCACATGATTTCTCAATTTGCAGTATGTTTGCCAATCGGTTCTACAGCCAGACTTATTTGCCATTCCTTTTGCCTCATTCCTCTCAACCATACCATTTTTCAATTCCTTATCAAGCCACGGGGATTCAACAGTTTTTACAGTTATTTTCTTAATGGGTGCATACTTATTAGTAACTGGGATAAGCAATTTCATAAATGTGTCAAGTGCACCGTCTGGTTGCTCGTCATTACACACCACAGACCAGCAAATATTATTTACATCAACAACATTGGAATCACTACAACGTATTTTATGACCTCTTATACACAATATTAGGCCCAGCCTTTGGAACTTTGGTTTTCCTAGATATAGCTACTATATTGAGATCACTACATCCGATTGATTTGGATACTGCTTTCAAACAAATTTCTGCAGCATTAGTAAAGATATGATCAATATATGTTGATGATTTAATTCCTGTACTGTTTGTAACTACCCTGGTAGGTTGATTGATGACCTGAACCAGGTTGCAGGCACTAGTTACAGTTTGAAGCTTTCTCTTGAATGGGCAGCCTGATGAAAGCCAGTCAAAATTTAAATCACCCAGAAAGTATACCTGTCTATTGATATCACATATATTATTTTACATTTACATTTACAGAGGTAGGGTTTCAAGTGTCTCCGGAAGGTGGTCAGTGACTCCGCTTGTCCTGGCGTCGTGGGGGAGCTTGTTCCACCATTGGGGTGCCAGAGCAGCAAATAGCTTTGACTGGGATGAGCGGGAACTGTGCTTCTGTAGAGGTAGGGGAGCTAGCAGGCCAGACAGGGACGGCCTGTTCAATAGGGCGATATGGGCAACGCACTGCCAAACGGGAAAAGGAAGGGATTTTTTTTCTAATCAATTATATCACGGCAACAGTAGTTATCAGTGTTCACGTCTGATCTGCCAGCCACTAAATGTCAAATCAGGCTAAAGTCGTGCTTCAAATGGCCCCGCCCGTTTTTGGGGCGATTTCAGTCAAGTTGAAAATCGCCCAGAAGTCTCTCATAGCCTGTCATGTAAAATCTATTTTTTTCAAATTTCAAAGCTTTCAATACATTCTCTATGGGTGTCTGTGGGCTTGCACTTACGCGCTTTCGTCATACGTGACGTAACCATGAACGTAACTAAGACAATAGCGGCTAGCAGCGTCTCTGTTGCGACCTGCAGTGTGGCGTTATTTTATGTTTTTAATTTGTAGACTTAGTTTACAAACATTCTGCCAACCATGGATTTCCAGTGGTTGGTTTTGGACTGATCTTGTTGATCGTGTACATACCCGCTACGAACGGACTAAATAATGAAAACGCTGCTGGCAGCGGAATCCCAATACAGCTGGGAGACTTGGCTGGATGACAGAGTCCCGGACAGAGAAGTGGAGCCGGCCGGCTTCACCCTGGTCAGAGCGGACCGCGATCCTGGTAAGAGAGCGACTCTGTACCCCGACATTGAACTGCTTTCTGTGTCATTGCGACCTTACTATCTGCCCTGTGAGTTCCCCCAATTGTTTGTTACCGTTGTGTACTGTTGATAATCACAAGTTTACTGGAGAACTGAGACCAAGTAGAGACTTTGGACAGGGTGGATATGGTATAATAAAGGCAGTTTATTCAGAGGTAAAGATATCTGGAATCGCGTGCACGGACTCGTTCGTCAAACTCTTAGGGAGAAGAGAGCCCCGAAAACATTGTGTGCAGACATTTTATACAATAAATGATGTAGGTTGAATCTAGTAGTTCTGATCTTCTGATTGGTCCTGATGAGTTGGGCGAGGTCCCCTCCACTGTTGCATTGGCTCTGAGTCGGGTTCTCTGTCTTCAAATGTTCAGCCTAAAGAGAGGGGATTTTTGTGTGTGTGTGTGTGTGTGTTTAACAGTGATGATGTGTGTGTGTGTGTGTGTTATCAGTGATGATGTGTGTGTGTGTGTGTGTGTGTGTGTGTCCTCAGAGCAAGAACTCGTGAGTTGGAAGAACTGAGAGACCTATGGCGTGGGTGTTGTCCTTGGCCACCTGCTGACAAGGCTGACAAGATAGGACTCTTTTGTCCATTGTTATAGGATAGGAACAGCATTGATTGAAAACAAACGCCCAACACAAAATGGGTCATGCACAAGATTTTAGTCAGACCAAGCTATAACATTATATATTTACTACGACAGTACATTCAACCAAAAGCTAATATAACAAAGGCATCAGAGATTATTTTTAATCTGTCACAGAAACTGGAATCCATCTCCCCAGATCAGTCAATAAATGCTTCTGGTATTGACTTATATGCTGCCCCTGTCTTCATGTTGTTGCTGGACATATCTTTTTAAAAATGTGTGTAGGTCACCTAAATCATCAGAAAAATTGCCCCTCCTGAGAATTTTTTCAGGAGCCGCCACTGAGGCCAGAGGTGGATGAATGTAGTGCCCTCGTTTGGGTGTAGGGTCTGATCAGAGCCTGAAGGTATGGAGGTGCCGTTCACCTCAAAGCTCCGTAGGCAAGCACCATGGTCTTGTAGTAGATGCGAGCCTCAACTGGAAGCCAGTGGAGTGTGCGGAGGAGCAGGGTAACATGAGAGAACTTGGGAAGGTCGAACACCAGATGGGCTGCGGTGTTCTGGATAAGTTGTAGGGGTTTAATGGCATTGGCAGGGAGCCCAGCCAACAGCGAGTTGCAGTAATCCAGACGGGAGATGCAAGTGCCTGGATTAGGACCTGTGCCACTTTCTGTGTAAGGTAGGGTCGTACTCTGCGAATGTTGTAGAGCATGAACCTGCAGGATCGGGTCACCGCCTTGATGTTAGTGGAGAACGACAGGGTGTTGTCCAGGGTCACGCCAAGGCTCTTTGCACTCTGGGTGGAGGACACAATGGAGTTGTCAACCGTGATGGCGAGATCATGGAGCGGGCAGTCCTTCCCCGGGAGGAAGAGCAGCTCCGTCTTGCCAAGGTTCAGCTTGAGGTGGTGATCCGATATGTCTGCCAGACATGCAGAGATGTGATTCACCACCTGGTTATCAGAAGGGGGAAAGGAGAAAATTAATTGTGTGTCGTTTGCGTAGCAATGATAGGATAGACCATGTGAGGATATGACAGAGCCAAGTGACTTGGTGTATAGAAAGAATAGGAGAGGGCCTAGAACTGAGCCCTGGGGGACACCAGTGGTGAGAGCACATGGTGCGGAGACAGATTCTCGCCACGCCACTTGGTAGGAGCGACCTGTCAGGTAGGACGCAATCCAGGAGTGAGCAGCGCCGGAGATGCCCAACTCGGAGAGGGTGGAGAGGAGGATCTAATGGTTCACAGTATCAAAGGCAACGGATAGGTCTAGAAGGATAAGAGCAGAGGAGAGAGAGTTAGCTTTAGCAGTGCGGAGAGCCTCCGTGACACAGAGAAGAGCAGTCTCAGTTGAATGACCAGTCTTGAAACCTGACTGGTTTGGATCAAGAAGGTCATTCTGAGAGAGATAGCAAGAGAGTTGGCTAGAGACGGCACACTCAAAAGTTTTGGAGAGAAAAGAAAGAAGGGATACTGGTCTGTAGTTGTTTACATTGGAGGGATCGAGTGTAGGTTTTTTGAGGAGGGGTGCAACTCTCGCTCTCTTGAAGACGGAAGGGACATGGCCAGAAGTCAAGGATGAGTTGATGAGTGAGGTGAGGTAAGGGAGAAGGTCTCCGGAAATGGTCTGGAGAAGAGAGGAGGGGATAGGGTCAAGCGGGCAGGTTGTTGGGCGGCCGGCCGTCACAAGTCGCAAGATTTCATCTGGAGAGAGAGGGGAGAAAGAATTCAAAGCATAGTGTAGGGCAGTGTGAGCAGGACCAGCGGTGTAATTTGATTTAATAAATGAGGATCGGTTGTCGTCAACCTTCTTTTCAAAATGGTTGATGAAGTCATCCACAGAGAGGGAGGAGGGAGGGGGAGGAGGATTCAGCAGGGAGGAGAAGGTGGCAAAGAGCTTCCTAGGGTTAGAGGCAGAGGCTTGAATTTTAGAGTGGTAGAATGTGGCTTTAGCAGCGGAATCAGAGGAAGAGAATGTAGAGAGGAGGGAGTGAAACGATGACAGGTCGGCAGGGAGTCTAGTTTTCCTCCATTTCCGCTCGGCTGCCCGGAGCCCTCTTCTGTGAGCTCGCAATGAGTCATCAAGCCACGGAGCAGGAGTGGAGGACCGAGCCGGCCGGGAGGATAGGGGACATAGAGAGTCAAAAGATGCAGAAAGAGAGGAGAGGAGGGTTGAGGAGGCAGAATCAGGAGATCAGAGGGAGAAGGGTTTAGCAGCGGGTAGAGATGATAGGCTGGAAGAGGAGAGAGTAGCGGGAGAGAGAGAGCGAAGGTTGCGACGGAACATTACCATCTGAGTAGGGGCAGAGTGAGTAGTGTTGGAGGAGAGCGAGAGAGAAAAGGATACAAAGTAGTGGTTGGAGACATGGAGGGGAGTTGCAGTGAGATTAGTAGAAGAACAGCATCTGAGTAATGTTCCCTTCTTGGCTGTGGTCTTTTGTCGGTCCACCGAGAGTCTAACCCATGACCTTTACCACGCTTCATTGGTCTGTTTCGCTTGCTGGCCCTCTGCTTGCACCTGTTAGATGGCCCTCCGACCTGCGCCCATTTCCAAGTTTGAGTTATTCACTGCGTTAGCACACTCTGCCAATCCTGATATTCTAGCAGTGTCTGAATCCTGGCTTAGGAAGGCCACCAGAAATTCTGAATTTTTCATCCCGAAATACAACATTTTCCGTCTAGATAGAACTGCCAAAGGGGGCGGAGTTGCAATCTACTGTAGAGATAGCCTGCAGAGCTCTAACATACTATCCAGGTCTGTGCCCAAACAGTTTGAGCTTCCACTTCTATAAATCCACCTTTCCAGAGATAAGTCTCTCACTGTTGCCGCTTGCTACAGACCCCCCTCAGCCCCCAGTTGTGCCCTGAACACCATATATGAATTGCTTGCCCCCATCTATCCTCAGAGTTCGTACTGCTTGGTGACCCAAACTGGGATATGCTTAACACCCCGGCCATCCTACAATCCAAACTAGATGCCCTCAATCTCACACAAATTATCAAGGAACCTACCAGGTACAACCCTAAATCTGTAAACATGGGCACCCTCATAGATATCATCCTGACTAATTTACCCTCTAAATACACCTCCGCTGTCTTCAAACAGGATCTCAGCGATCACTGCCTCATTGCCTGCGTCCGTAATGGGTCCACGGTCAAACGACCACCACTCATCACTGTCAAACGCTCCCTAAAACACTTCAGCAAGCAGGCCTTTCTAATTGACGTGGCCCGGGTATCCTGGATGGATATTGACCTCATTCCGTCAGTAGAGGATGTCTGGATGTTCTTCAAAAGTGCTTTCCTCTCCTTATTAAATAAGCATGCCCCATTCAGAAAATTCAGAACTAAGAACAGATATAGCCCCTGGTTCACCCCAGACTTGACAGCCCTTGACCAGCACAAAAACATCCTGTGTCGTACTGCATTAGCATCAAATAGCCCCCACGATATGCAACTTTTCAGGGAAGTCAGGAACCAATATACACAATCAGTTAGGAAAGCAAAGGCTAGCTTTTTCAAACAGAAATGTGCATCCTGTAGCACTAACTCCAAAAAGTTTTGGGACACTGTAAAGTCCATGGAGAATAAAAGCACCTCCTCCCAGCTGCCCACTGGAAACACTGTCACCACCGATAAAGAATTTCTATAAGCATTTTGCTACGGCTGGCCATGCTTTCCACCTGGCTACTCCTACCCCGGCCACCAGCTCTGCGCCCTCCGCTGCAACTTGCCCATGGCCCCCCCGCTTCTCCTTCACCCAAATTGATATAGCTAATGTCCTGAAAGAGCTGCAAAATCTGGACCCCTACAAATCAGATGGGCTAGACAATCTGGACCCTTTCTTTCTAAAACTAGCCGCCGAAATTGTCGCAACCCCTATTACTAGTCTGTTCAACCTCTCTTTCGTAACGTCTGAGATCCCCAGAGATTGGAAAGCTGCCGCGGTCATCCCCCTCTTCAAAGGGGGTGACACTCTAGATCCAAACTGTTACAGACCTATATCCATCCTGCCCTGCCTTTCGAAAGTATTTGAAAGCCAAGTTAACAAACAGATCACCGACCATTTCGAATCCCACCATACCTTCTCCGCTATGCTAGGTTTCCGAGCTGGTCATGGGTGCACCTCAGCCACGCTCAAGGTCCTAAACGATATTATAACTGCGATTGATAAAATACAGTACTGTGCAGCCATCTTCTTCGACCTGGCCAAGGCTTTTGACTCTGTCAATCACCGCATTCTTATTGGCAGACTAAATAGCCTTGGTTTTTCAACTGACTGCCTCGTCTGGTTGTCACGCCCTGGCTCTAGGGACTCTTTTAAGTTGAGCCAGGGTGTGTAGAGTTTATGTTTTGTGCTCGTTGTGTCTAGTCTAGTTTTGTATATCTATGTTGGCCAGAGTGGTTCTCAATCAGAGGCAACGAGTATCAGCTGTTGCTGGTTGTCTCTGATTGGGAACCATATTTAGTCAGGTGGTTTTCCCACAGTGTTTGTGGGATCTTGTTCCGTGTTGGTTTGTGTTTTGCACCTGTGGACGTCACGTATCGATTTGTTGTTTTGTTCGTGTATCATTTAATAAATAAGTATGTTCACCTTCCACGCTGCGCCTTGGTCCTCTATATCCAACGATCGTGACAGAAGATCCCACCAATACAGGACCAAGCAGCGTGCCCAGGCAGGAGAGGAGAAGCGGCGCCAACCGGGCAGTCGTCGGACAGGCGAGGGGCACCCCCAAGAAATGTTTAGGGGGGGGCACATGGCAGGGACGACGGGGCCACTGGAGGCAGATAAGGGGCGAGTTGGTGGACGAGGAGAGAAGGCCACCGGGTTACGGGAGCCATTGGTGTATAGAGGGAAGGAAAATGTAGAGGCACGGCGAGAGGTACTGAAGTGTGTTGCCAGTCCGGTCCGGCCCGTTCCTGATCCCCGTGTAAGGCCAGTGGTGTGTGTTCCCAGTACGGTCCGGCCTGTTCCTGTCCATCGCGCCAAGCCTATGGTGCGCGTCGCCAGCCCGGCCCGGCCTGTTCCTGCCCCTCGCACCAAGCCTATGGTGAGCGTCACCAGCCTGGTCCGGCCTGTTCCTGCTCCCCGCACCAAACCTGTGGTGCGCATCGCCAGCCCTTGCCCGTTTCACCGGTGCCTGGTCAGGTACCGGTCAGCTGCTCCACACCGGAGCCTGAGCAATCCGCTCCACCGAAGTCCAGTCCAGCTCCAGCCAGTGGGGCTAGACCAGACCAGGGGCACTACGGGGGGGTTAGTAGAGGGTGGTGGTCAAGCCCGGAGCCGGAACCGCCTCCGAGGAGGAATGCCCACCCAACCCTCCCCTGTTCGGTGATGTTTAGGCGTGGTCGCAGTCCGCGCCTTTAGGGGGGGGTACTGTCACACCCTGGCTCTAGGGACTCTTTTAAGTTGAGCCAGGGTGTGTAGAGTTTATGTTTTGTGCTCGTTGTGTCTAGTCTAGTTTTTGTATATCTATGTTGGCCAGAGTGGTTCTCAATCAGAGGCAACGAGTATCAGCTGTTGCTGGTTGTCTCTGATTGGGAACCATATTTAGTCAGGTGGTTTTCCCACAGTGTTTGTGGGATCTTGTTCCGTGTTGGTTTGTGTTTTGCACCTGTGGACGTCACGTATCGATTTGTTGTTTTGTTCGTATATCATTTAATAAAAAAGTATGTTCACCTTCCACGCTGCGCCTTGGTCCTCTATATCCGACGATCTTGACACTGGTTCACCAACTACTTTTCAGATAGAGTTCAATGTGTCAAATCGGAGGGCCTGTTGTCTGGACCTCTGGCACTCTCTATGGGGGTGCCACAGGGTTCAATTCTCGGGCCGACTCTATTCTCTGTGTATATCAATGATGTCGCTCTTGCTGTGGTGTAGAGCTGTAGAGAGGAGAGAAACACACTGTAGAGTAGAAGGATGCAGTGGAACCAAAGACTACAGACCTAGACTGGTAGTACAGACCCAGACTGGTAGTACAGACCCAGACTGGTAGTACAGACCCAGACTGGTGATACAGACCCAGACTGGTAGTACAGACCCAGACTGGTAGTACAGACCCAGACTGGTAGTACAGACCCAGACTGGTGATACAGACCCAGACTGGTAGTACAGACCCAGACTGGTAGTACAGACCCAGACTGGTAGTACAGACCCAGACTGGTAGTACAGACCCAGACTGGTGATACAGACCCAGACTGGTGATACAGACCCAGACTGGTAGTACAGACCCAGACTGGTAGTACAGACCCAGACTGGTGATACAGACCCAGACTGGTAGTACAGACCCAGACTGGTGATACAGACCCAGACTGGTAGTACAGACCCAGACTGGTAGTACAGACCCAGACTGGTAGTACAGACCCAGACTGGTAGTACAGACCCAGACTGGTAGTACAGACCCAGACTGGTAGTACAGACCCAGACTGGTGATACAGACCCAGACTGGTGATACAGACCCAGACTGGTGATACAGACCCAGTGGAACCAAAGACCCAGACTGGCCATGTTGCAGAGGGAGGGAGGGAGGGCTGACCTCCATCAGATTAGGAGACAATATGTGGTGAACACATGTTTTATACGGCAGATAATGACGGAGCGCGGTTATTTCCTGTCCAACTACACATTCAATTTCCTGCCTAGCACTTTAGTTGTTTTACTTTGATCATGTGATAACATCTACAGTTACCATGGGGATTGCTGGACGGATGACAGTGGCTGCAATAGAACAGGCTGATAACTCAAATAATGTGAAATAAAAACTGAGTCGTGTTCAAAGGAATCAGGGCCTGTTAGAACTAATATGTTCAATTGGTCATATTTAATAATGAGTTATGGTAGTGATAATGTACATATCCTGTCTCCTCTCTGTGACTTGAATACATTCAGGACTTTGTTAGTGTTTCTTGATGAATACATTCAGGACTTTGTTAGTGTTTCTTGATGAATACATTCAGGACTTTGTTAGTTTTTATTGATGAATACATTCAGGACTTTGTTAGTTTTTATTGTAGAAACGTTCAGTATAATTGTTATTTGTTAAGACCAATGGACTCACATTGAGTTTAAAGACATCATAGACACCTTCTACTTGGAGTATTTGAGCAGGGAATTGAGACAGAAATGAATTGATAGACTCTGAATCATTGTTCTCTGGGGTCTGACCTGTGTGATAAATATATACACTGATGTCTGACCTCTGACCTCTGTGATAAATATATACACTGGGGTCTGACTAGAGTCTGACCTCTGTGATAAATATATACACTGATGTCTGACCTCTGTGATAAATATATGAACTGGATGAACTGGGGTCTGACCTCTGACCTCTGTGATAAATATATACACTGGGGTCTGACCTCTGTGATAAATATATACACTGGGGTCTGAATTCTGACCTCTGTGATAAATATATACACTGGTGTCTGACCTTTGACCTCTGTGATACATATATATATATTTACATTTAAATTTTTGTCATTTAGCAGACGCTCTTATCCAGAGCGACTTACAGGTAGTGAGTGCATACATTATTTTTTATTTATTTATTTCATACTGGCCCCCCGTGGGAATCAAACCCACAACCCTGGCGTTGCAAATGCCATGCTCTATCAACTGAACTACATCCCTGCCGGCCATTCCCTCTCATACCCTGGGCCAATTGTGCGCCGCCCCATGGGTCTCCCGGTCGCGGCCGGCTACGACAGAGCCTGGATTCGAACCAGGATTTCTAGCGGCACAGCTAGCACTGCGATGCAGTGCCTTAGACCACTGCGCCACTCAGGAGACGGGCCGCCCAGTGCATATACACTGGGGTTTGACCTCTGTGATACATATATACACTGGTGTCTGACCTCTGTGATAAATATATACAGTTGAAGTCGGAAGTTTACATACACTTAGGTTGGCGTCATTAAAACTCGTTTTTAAACCACTCCACAAATGTCTTGTTAACAAACTATAGTTTTGGCAAGTCGGTGCATGACACAAGTCATTTTTCAAACAATTGTTTAGACTGATTATTTCACTTATAATTCACTGTATCACAATTCCAGTGGGTCAGAAGTTTACATACATTAAGTTGACTGTGCCTTTAAACAGCTTGGAAAATTCCAGAAAATGATGTCATGGCTTTAGAAGCTTCTGATAGGCTAATTGACATAATTTGAGTCAATTGGAGGTGTACCTGTGGATGTATTTCAAGGCCTACCTTCAAACTCAATGCCTCTTTGCTTGACATCATGGGATAATCAAAAGAAATCTGCCAAGACCTCAGAAAAAACTATTGTAGATCTCCACAAGTCCAGTTCATCCCTGTGAGCAATTTCCAAATGCCTGAAGGTACCACGTTCATCTATACAAACAATAGTACGCAAGTATAAACACCATGGAACCACGCAGCCGTCATACCGCTCAGGAAGGAGACGCATTTTGTCTCCTAGAGAACGTACTTTGGTGCGAAAAGTGCAAATCAATCCTAGAACAACAGCAAAGGACCTTGTGAAGATCCTTGGGAAACAAGTACAAAAGTATCTATATCCACATTAAAACGAGTCCTATATCGACATAACCTGAAAGGCCGCTCAGCAAGGAAGAAGCCACTGCTCCAAAACCGCCATAAAAAAGCCAGACTACGGTTTGCAACTGCACATTGGGACAAAGATCGTACTTTTTGGAGAAATGTCCTCTGGTCTGATGAAACAAAAATTGAACAGTTTGGCCATAATGACCATCGTTATGTTTGGAGGAAAAAGGGGGTTAGTTGCAAGCCGAAGAACACCATCCCAACCGTGAAGCATGGGGGTGGCAGCATCATGCTGTGGGGGTGTTTTGCTGCAGGAGGGACTGGTGCACTTCACAAAATAGATGGCATCATGAGGAAAGAAAATTATGTGGATATATTGAAGCAACATCTCAAGAAGGAAGTTAAAGCTTGGTCGCAAATGTGTCTTCCAAATGAACAATGACCCCAAGCATACTTCCAAAGTTGTGGCAAAATGGCTTAAGGACAATAAAGTCAAGGTATTGGAGTGGCCATCACAAAGCCCTGACCTCAATCCTATAGAACATTTGTGGGCAGAACTGAGAAAGCGTGTGCGAGCAAGGAGGCCTACAAACCTGACTCAGTTACACCAGCTCTGTCAGGAGGAATGGGCCAAAATTCACCCAACTTATTGTGGGAAGCTTGTGGAAGGATACGCAAAACGTTTGACCCAAGTTAAACAATTTAAAGGCAATGTTAACAAATACTAATTGAGTGTATGTAAACTTCTGACCCACTGGGAATGTGATGAAAGAAATAAAAGCTGAAATAAATAATTCTCTCTACTATTATTCTGACATTTCACATTCTTAAAAAAAAATCCTAACTGACCTAAGACAGGGAATTTTTACTAGGATTAAATGTCAGGAATTGTGAAAAACTGAGTTTAAATGTATTTGGCTAAGGTGTATGTAAACTTCCGACTTCAATTGTACACTGGTGTCTGACCTTTGACATCTGTGATAAATATATACACTGGGGTCTGACCTCTGACCTCTGTGATAAGTATATCTATACTGCTGTCTGACCTCTAAACTCTGTGATATATATATTCACTGGGGTCTGACCTCTGTGATAAATATATACACCTGGGTCTGACCTCTGACCTCTGTGATGAATATATTCACTGGGATCTGACCTCTGTGATAAATATATACACTGTGGTCTGACCTCTGTGATAAATATATACACTGGGATCTGACCTCTGTGATAAATATATACACTGTGGTCTGACCTCTGTGATAAATATATACACTGTGGTCTGACCTCTGTGATAAATATATACACTGTGGTCTGACCTCTGTGATAAATATATACACTGGGGTCTGACCTCTGACCGCTGTGATAAATATATACACTGTGGTCTGACCTCTGTAATAAATGTATACATTTGTACGGCTGCATCAAACACACTGTGCTTTTTTGGGTGTGTTATATTTGCAAAGTGCAATACCAGGGCTAATGTCAGGGTCTCTGTGTTCTAGTCCTCTCTAACCCCCAACCCAGGGTCTCTGTGTTCTAGTCCTCTCTAACCCCCAACCCAGGTTCTCTGTGTTCTAGTCCTCTCTAACCCCCAACCCAGGGTCTCTGTGTTCTAGTCCTCTCTAACCCCCAACCCTGGGTCTCTGTGTTCTAGTCCTCTCTACCCCCAACCCAGGGTCTCTGTGTTCTAGTCCTCTCTAACCCCCAACCCAGGTTCTCTGTGTTCTAGTCCTCTCTAACCCCCAACCCTGGGTCTCTGTGTTCTAGTCCTCTCTAACCCCCAACCCTGGGTCTCTGTGTTCTAGTCCTCTCTAACCCCCAACCCAGGGTCTCTGTGTTCTAGTCCTCTCTAACCCCCAACCCTGGGTCTCTGTGTTCTAGTCCTCTCTAACCCCAACCCTGGGTCTGTGTGTTCTACTCTCCTCCTCTCCTCTCCCCCTCTCTCCCCTGTCCTCTCCTCCTCTCCCATGTCCTCTCATCCTCTCCCCCTCTCTCCTGTCCTCTCCTCCTCTCCCCCTCTCCCCCTCTCCCCCCCTGTCCTCTCCTCCTCTCCCATGTCCTCTCCTCCTCTCCTCCTCTCCCCTGTCCTCTCCTCCTCCTGCCTCTCCATCCTCCCCCTCCTCCTCTTCCCTCTCCTCCTCTCCCCCTCTCTCCTCTCCTCCCTCTCTCCCCTCGTCCCTCCCTCTCCCCTGTCTCCTCCTCCTCTCTCTCCCCTCCCTCTCTCCTCCTCTCCTCTTCCTCTCTCCTCCTCCCTCCCCCTCCTCCTCTCCCCCTCCTCTCTCTCCTCCCCCTCCTCTCTCCTTCCTCTCTCCTCCTCTCTCCCTCCTCCTCCTCTCCCCTCTCTTCCTCTCCTCCTCTCCCTCTCCTCTCCCTCCTCTCTCCTCTCCCCCTCTCCCTCCTCCTCTTCTCCTCTCCCTCTCCCCTCTCCTCTTCCCTCTCTCTCTCTCCTCTCTCCTCCTCCTCCCCTCCTCTCTCCTCTCCTCTCTCCTCCTCTCCTCTCCCTCCTCTTCCCTCTCCTCTCCTCTCCTTCCCTCTCTCTCCCTCTCCTCTCCTCCTCTCCTCCTCCCCTCCCTCTCCTCTCCTCTTCCTCCTCCTTCCTCCTCTCCCTCTCCTCCTCCTCCTCCTCTCCTCTCCTCTCCTCTCCTCTCCTCTCCTCTCCTCTCCTCTCCTCTCGCTCCTCTCCTCTCCTCTCCTCTCCTCTCCCTCTCCTCTCCTCTCCTCTCCTCTCCTCTCCTCTCCTCTTCCTCTCCTGTCCTCTCCTGTCCTCTCCTCTCCCTCTCCTCCTCTCTCCCTCTCCTCTTCTCCTCTCCTCTCCTCCTCTCTAACCCCTCAGGGCTGTTCTAACTGACCTCATCTCTAAAGGCCCTGAACTGATTTCAGAGCCACTCACCATTTCAGCCAGGTCCTGATCTCCAATTAAACCAATTTAACTCAATTTGTTATTGCAAATATAGGTTGTGTAACTGGTAATATACAGAGAGCCGGCTCAGGGTGTGTAGGGAAGGGCTGATTTCACTCCTGACCCCACACTGATGCTTTTTGTTAGTCCAGCCATTCAGCTGCCAATCAACTCCCAGCTATTCATTAAATTCACTGGAGAACCCCAATCCACCCTGGACCCAACCGGTCCCTACTGAGAAGCTATCACAAGAATCTGCTTCCTTTTCCTGATAACCAAATAGCCCTGCTACCCTTCCCAGTGAATATGGCTGGTCCCTGCCCAGTCCTCCCTGCTACCCTGCCCAGTGAATAAGGCTGGTCCCTGACCAGTCCTCTCCTCTCTGCTCAGTGAATAAGGCTGGTCCCTTCCCAGTCCTCACTCTCTTCCCAGTGAATAAGGCTGGCCCCTGCCCACAGTGCCCAGTCCTCCCCTCTCTGCCCAGTGAATAAGGCTGGTCCCTGCCCAGTCCTCCCCTCTCTGCCCAGTGAATAAGGCTGGTCCCTGCCCAGTCCTCCCCTCTCTGCCCAGTGAATAGGGCTGGTCCCTGCCCACAGTGCCCAGTCCTCCCCTCTCTGCCCAGTGAATAAGGCTGGTCCCTGCCCACAGTGCCCAGTCCTCCCCTCTCTGCCCAGTGAATAAGGCTGGTCCCTGCCCACAGTGCCCAGTCCTCCCCTCTCTGCCCAGTGAATAAGGCTGGTCCCTGCCCACAGTGCCCAGTCCTCCCCTCTCTGCCCAGTCCTTCTCACCTTGCCCATGGTTTCTGCTGTAAAGTAATTAGTCTTAGTGATGTTGTGACGTGAACCACAGCCAAGAGGGGGTGGCCGTGGGTCGTGTGTGTGTGTGTGTGTGTGTGTGTGTGTGTGTGTGTGTGTATGTGTGTGTTTGTGCATCAATGTGAAGGTTTACTTGACTTAATGGCCTTGAAACACCACACAGAGACAAGTATGCAATGAAACACATACACATACGTACACTCACACCCCACAATCTCAATATCTCTCTCTCTCTCTCTCTCTCTCTCTCTCTCTCTCTCTCTCTCTCTCTCTCTCTCTCTCTCTCTCTCTCTCTCTCTCAATTTAACATGTCCCTTGCATTTACAGAATTCATATTACCAGCTGGAAAAGACCACTGACACCATGCAACAGAACGGCGGGAAGAGCTGGGGGGAGGAGAAGAGGGGAGGACTGTGGTAGTGATGGAGAGGAGAGAGGTGGAGGACTGTGGTAGTTTAATAGGTAGAGGGAGAGGAGAGTTAGGAGGACTGTGGTAGTGATGGAGAGGAGAGGCGAGAGTAGGAGGACTGTGTAGTGATGGAGAGTGGGAGAGGAGAGAGAGGAGAGGTTTGGGGGCTCCTCTTGCCCGTCCCTCTCCAGTATAGTGGGAAGGGTCTCTCTGGTCCCCCCTGCCCTGAGGTGGTGATGTGCCCAGTCCTTCCCTGCCCCTCTAAACTGTCTCCTCTTTTTTTTTTTTCCTTCTCATTTTTGTAATTAATGTCCTTGCTAACTTACCACGGAATAACGCCATGCCGACGCTCTGAGAAAAGGGGTGTGTTTTGATGGCTGTTTTCTATGGTTTGCTGCACAAGAGAGGTTGCTGTGGTAGTGTCGAGAGAGCATGGTCCCTGCACTGTTGCAGTTGCACTTGCCATGAGAGCTGAAGTGAGTACCCTGGTACATGTGCGAACCACGAAGGGTTGAGCCGTGGTGTTGATGTAAGAGGTGTTGTAGGACTGTGTGTGTGAGAGGAGAGAGTGGTAGGACTGTTGTGTATGAGATTAGAGGAAGGTTGTGACTGCTAGTGGATGGGAAGTAGGAGAATGGTGGATCACTGTGGTATGTGATTATCTTGAAGAGTAGGAGATGTGGTATGATGACTGAATAGGCAATGAGACTGTGTAGTCTGTCATTGGATCTAGCTAGTGGAGCTGTGTTATGCTTGGAGGCGTTGATACTTGTTAGTTGTATTTTGTAAGGAATATATTACACTGGAAGTGATCGATGACAGAACGGTGAAGACTGTGAGTGATGGAAGAGTAGTAGGACTGTGTAGTGATGGAGAGGAGAGAGTGAGGACTGTGGTGTGATTGGATAGGCTAGGAGTAGTGGATGAACTGTGGTTTGTGATGGATAGAAGGGGGTGAGACTGTGGTAGTGATGGAGAGAGAGGCGAGAGTGGAGGACTGTGGTATGATGAGAGAAGGCGAGGTGGGGACTGTGTAGTGATGGAGGTGCGAGAGGTGTGACTGTGGTAGTGATGAGAGGCGAGAGTTGGAGGACTGGGTATGTGTTGATAGAATTGAGTGACTGTTTGTGTGATGATGGAGAGGTGGAGTGAGGACTGTCGTATGTGGAGGACAGAGGGGTGGTATGTGTAGTGATGGATAGATGAAGGTGGCTGTTTTGTATTGATTGACGAGCGTAGGTGAGACTGTGTATGTGATGTGAGGATTGGAGGTGGATGACTTCATATTGGAGCAACAGGTCAGGATACATGTTTATTGATCACGAAGTCAAGAGAGTGTTATGCTGGGATATTAAACTGGATTTAGTTATTGGCTGGATTAGAAACTGTTAGGTGTGGATTGAGAGAAGAGAGCTGTGATTAGAGGTGAGCATAGGTTATGTACTTTAGTGACTGGAGTAAAATGGATAGTGACTGGCTGGATTAACTGGATTAGAGTGTGGCTGGATTAACTGAATAGAGTTGGCTGATTAAAGGGAATTGAGTGTGGTGTGATGAAAAACTGGAATTATAGTGTGGCTGTATCTAAAACTAATTGATCTGGATTCAATAATAGGTTTGTTTCAACTGGCATTTTGCTAATATATCCATCTGATTGTATGTTGGCTGCTATCACAACTTGATTATAGTTGGTGATTCAATACTTGATTAGAGTGGCCGTCAGATACTGTTAATGGTAGTATTCAAAGGATAGTTGTGGCTGTATTAAACTGGTTTAGAGGTGGCTGTATTAAACTGGATAGAGGTGGCTGATTAAACTGGATTAGATTGGCTGTATTAAAACTGGATAGAGGTGCTGTATTAAAACTGGATAGAGGTGGCTGTATTAAAACTGGATTAGAGTTGGCTGTATTAAACTGGATTAGAGGTTGGCTGAGTCACTGTAGTTCTAAAACTGGAATGATTCAGCTGTATTAAACTGGACTAGATTCAGCTGTATTAAACTGGACTAGATACGCTTATTAAACTGGATCTAAGGTCAGCTGTATTAAACTGGACTAGATATCAGCTGTATTAAACTGGATAAATCAGGTGTGTGTATCAAACTGGACTAGAGATCGCTGTATTAAAACTGACTGATAAGTGTATTAAAACTGGACTAGAGTCAGCTGTATTAAAACTGGATAAGATATCGCTGTATTAAAACTGGACTAGAGGTCAGCTGGATTAAAACTGGACTAGATATCAGCTGTGTTAAAACTGGACTAGAGATCAGCTGTATTAAAACTGGACTAGATATCAGCTGTATTAAAACTGGACTAGAGATCAGCTGTATTAAAACTGGACTAGATATCAGCTCTGTTAAAACTGGACTAGAGATCGCTGTGTTTAAACCTATGATAAATCACTGTTTAAATCTGGACTAGAGATCAGCTGTATAAAACTGGACAGATTCAGCTGTATTAAAACTTGACTAGAATCAGCTGATTACAGACTATCTAAAAAGATCTGTATCAGTTAGTTTTCTGTAGGATCAGTGCTCTTATGGTAGTAGTGTTACTGACTAATCTGTATATAAACTACTAATATCACTATATCTACTGCTAAGTCACTTACTGTATCAGTACCCTTAGTGTTAAATCTATAACTCTATCTGTATCAAACTATATACTAGTATCATACTCTATCATATCAAAAACTGCATCTAGTATCAGTCTCTATTCTGATCAGTACTTATCTGGTCTTACTATATTGAACCTACAGTTCATATTTATCAGTACTACTGATCTGTATCACTGTCCATCTGCATCAGTACTCTATCTGTATCAGTACTATATTGTATCAGTACCTATATGTATCAGTACTCTGCTCCAATGTATCAGTACTCTATCTGTATCAGTACTTACTATGTATCATACTCTATCTGTATCATACTCTCATCTGTATCATATCTAACTAGTATCAGTACTCTATCTGTATCAATACTATATCTTATCAGTCTCTATCCTGATCATACTCTATCTGTATCAGTATCTCATCTGTTCAAAACTACTATATGTATCAGTACTCTATCTGTATCAATACTCTATCTGTATCATACTGTATATGTATCATACTATTTTGTATGCAATACCTATTGTACGACAATATCAGTACTCTATCTGTATCATACTATATGTATCAATACGCTATTGTATCAGTACTCCATCTGTATCAGTACTCTATCCGTATCAGTACTCTATCTGTATCAATACTTCTGCATAGTACTATCGTAGCATACTCTATCTGTATCAGTTACTCTATCTGTCATACATCTATGTAGCAGTACTCATCTGTATCATACTCTATCTGTATCATACCTATACTGTACAGTACTCCGTCTGTATGCTCTATTTGATTCAGTACTCTATCTGTATCAGTACCTCTATCTGTATCAGTACTCTCTCTGTATCAGTAACTCTCTCTGTATCAACTCTCTGTATCATATCTCTCGTATCAGTCTCTTCTGTATCAGTAACTCTCTCTGTATCATACTCTATCTGTATCATCTCACGTACATCTCTATCTGTATCAGTACTCTATCTGTATCAGTACTCTATCTGTATCAGTACTCTATCTGTATCAGTACTCTATCTGTATCAGTACTCTCTCTGTATCAGTACTCTCTGTATCAGTACTCTTCACTCTCTGTATCAGTACTCATCTGTATCAGTACCTATCTGTATCAGACTCTATCTGTATCAGTACTCTATCTGTATCAGTACCTCTCTAAGTCTTGTATCAGTACTCTCTCTGTATCAGTACCTATCTGTATCAGTACTCTCTCTGTATCAGTACTCTACTCTGTATCAGTACGCTATCTGTATCAGTACCTTCTTATCGTACGCTCTGTATCAGTACGCTATCTGTATCAGTA
Organism: Coregonus sp. 'balchen'; assembly: GCA_902810595.1. Lineage (NCBI taxonomy): Eukaryota > Metazoa > Chordata > Actinopteri > Salmoniformes > Salmonidae > Coregonus > Coregonus sp. 'balchen'. The sequence continues at coordinate 52,655,224 of LR778269.1, forward strand.
CGCTATCTGTATCAGTACGCTATCTGTATCAGTACTCTATCTGTATCAGTATCTCTATCTGTACCACTATCTACGTATCATGTATCGTACTCCTCTGTATCAGTACTCTCTCTGTATCAGTACTCTCTCTGTATCAGTACTCTCTCTGTATCAGTACTCTATCAGTATCAGTACTCTATCTGTATCAGTACTCTATCTGTATCAGTACTCTATCTTTATCAGTACGTTATCTGTATCAGTACTCTATCTGTATCACTGAGCAGCAGCTCCTTTGATAAATGACTGACGAGTGACTGCTACACTTTATTAAAAAGTAATAACCATTTTTATAGGCCCCCTTCATGTGGTAAAGGACCCATGAATCAAAGGACAGCGGATGTCTGTATCTGATAAATGCCTCGTTTACCAGCCAGCAGTTATTTAGGAGCTGCTATTCATTTAAAATACATTTCTCTCAGCTGAATACTGCTGCGTTGTGATAGGAGGACGCTTTAGAAGATAACTGGACATGATTATCTATTAATAGAGTTTGACACACAAACAGAACACACTGTGTTCAACAGAGACTGGCAATACTGAAATGGATCGGATCGTTCATTGAGTTATAAAATATGCATATAGGAGTATTAACGCATTATGCTTCCACTACCCACTACCCACTATCACTATTCACTATCCACAATCCACTATCCACAATCCACTATCCACTATCCACTATTCACTATTCACTATCCACTATCCACTATCCACTATCTATTATCCACTATCCTCTATCCACTATCCACTATCCAATATCCACTAACCTCTATCCACTATCCACTATCCACTATCCTCTATCCACTATTCACTATTCACTATCCACTATCCACTATCTATTATCCACTATCCTCTATCCACTATCCACTATCCACTATCCACTAACCTCTATCCACTATCCACTATCCACTATCCACTATTCACTATTCACTATCCACTATCCACTATCTATTATCCACTATCCTCTATCCACTATCCACTATCCACTATCCACTAACCTCTATCCACTATCCACTATCCACTATCCACTATCCACTATCCACTATCCTCTATCCACTATCCACTATCCACTATTCACTAATCACTATCCACTATCCACTATCCTCTATCCACTATCCACTATCCACTATTCACTATTCACTATCCACTATCCACTATCCTCTATCCACTATCCACTATTCACTATTCACTATTCACTATTCAAACTAGCCTTATATTGCTGTGTGGAATCAGGTGTGTGGTCACATATTTTAGTAGGGAAGCTAGTTATTCTGTCATTAGGTTAGTTTTACCAAAACCTCTGTTTTGGTGGTGTTTCTAATGATAACGTGCCTTTTTAAATGATAACGTGCCTTTGGTTGCTGATAATGGGCCTTTGTACGCCTATCAGTACTCTATCTGTATCAATACTATATATGTATCAATACGCTATCTGTATCAATACTCCATCTGTATCAGTACTCTATCCGTATTAGTACTCTATCTGTATCAATACTATATCTGCATCAGTACTCTATCCGTAGCAGTACTCTATCTGTATCAGTTCTCTATCTGTGTCAATACTATATATGTAGCAGTACTCTATTTGTATCAATACTATATTTGTATCAATACGCTATATGTATAAATACTCCGTCTGTATTGGTACTCTATTTGATTCAGTACGCTATCTGTATCAGTAATCTATCTGTATCAGTACTCTCTCTGTATCAGTACTCTATCTGTATCAGTACTCTATCTGTATCAGTACTCTTTCTGTATCAGTACTCTCTCTGTATCAGTACTCTATCTGTATCAGTACGCTATCTGTATCAGTACGCTATCTGTATCAGTACGCTATCTGTATCAGTACGCTATCTTTATCAGTACTCTATCTGTATCAGTACGCTATCTGTATCAGTACGCAATCTGTATCAGTACTCTATTTGTATCAATACTCTATTTGTTTCAATACGCTATATGTATCAATACTCCGTCTGTATTGGTACTCTATTTGATTCAGTACGCTATCTGTATCAGTACTCTATCTGTATCAGTACTCTATCTGTATCAGTACTCTCTCTGTTTCAGTACTCTATCTGTATCAGTACTCTCTCTGTATCAGTACTCTATCTGTATCAGTACTATATATGTATCAGTACTCTTTCTGTATCAGTACTCTCTCTGTATCAGTACTCTATCTGTATCAGTACGCTATCTGTATCAGTACGCTATCTGTATCAGTACGCTATCTGTATCAGTACGCTATCTGTATCAGTACGCTATCTGTATCAGTACTCTCTCTGTATCAGTACTCTCTCTGTATCAGTACTCTCTCTGTATCAGTACTCTCTCTGTATCAGTACTCTATCAGTATCAGTACTCTATCTGTATCAGTACTCTATCTGTATCAGTACTCTATCTGTATCAGTACGCTATCTGTATCAGTACTCTATCTGTATCACTGAGCAGCAGCTCCTTTGATAAATGACTGACGAGTGACTGCTACACTTTATTAAAAAGTAATAACCATTTTTATAGGCCCCCTTCATGTGGTAAAGGACCCATGAATCAAAGGACAGCGGATGTCTGTATCTGATAAATGCCTCGTTTACCAGCCAGCAGTTATTTAGGAGCTGCTATTCATTTAAAATACATTTCTCTCAGCTGAATACTGCTGCGTTGTGATAGGAGGACGCTTTAGAAGATAACTGGACATGATTATCTATTAATAGAGTTTGACACACAAACAGAACACACTGTGTTCAACAGAGACTGGCAATACTGAAATGGATCGGATCGTTCATTGAGTTATAAAATATGCATATAGGAGTATTAACGCATTATGCTTCCACTACCCACTACCCACTATCACTATTCACTATCCACAATCCACTATCCACTATCCACAATCCACTATCCACTATTCACTATTCACTATCCACAATCCACTATTCATTATCCACTATCCACTATCCACTATCCACTATCCACTATCCACTATCCACTATTCACTATTCACTATCCATTATCCACTATCCACTATCCACTATCCACTATTCACTATCCACAATCCACTATTCACTATTCACTATCCACTATCCACTATCCACTATCCACAATCCACTTTCCACTATTCACTATTCACTATCCACAATCCACTATCCACTATCCACTATTCACTATCCACTATCCACTATCCACAATCCACAATCCACTATCCACTATTCACTATTCACTATCCACAATCCACTATCCACTATTCACTATCCACTATTCACTATCCACTATCCACAATCCACTATCCACTATTCACTATTCACTATCCACAATCCACTATTCACTATCCACTATCCACTATCCACTATCCACTATCCACTATTCACTATTCACTATCCACAATCCACTATTCACTATCCACTATCCACTATCCACTATCCACAATCCACTATCCACTATCCACTATTCACTATTCACTATTCACTATCCACAATCCACTTTCCACTATTCACTATTCACTATCCACAATCCACTATCCACTATCCACTATTCACTATCCACTATCCACTATCCACAATCCACAATCCACTATCCACTATCCACTATTCACTATTCACTATCCACAATCCACTATCCACTATTCACTATCCACTATTCACTATTCACTATCCACTATCCACTATCCACTATCCACTATCCACAATCCACTATCCACTATTCACTATTCACTATCCACAATCCACTATTCACTATCCACTATCCACTATCCACTATCCACTATCCACTATTCACTATTCACTATCCACAATCCACTATTCACTATCCACTATCCACTATCCACTATCCACAATCCACTATCCACTATCCACTATTCACTATTCACTATTCACTATCCACAATCCACTTTCCACAATCCACTATCCACTATTCACTATCCACTATCCACTATCCACTATCCACTATCCACAATCCACTATCCACTATCCACTATTCACTATTCACTATCCACAATCCACTATTCACTATCCACTATCCACTATCCACTATCCACAATCCACTATCCACTATCCACTATTCACTATTCACTATCCACAATCCACTATCCACTATTCACTATTCACTATCCACAATTCAAAATCCACTATCCACTATCCACTGTCCACTGTCCACTATTCAATATCCACTATCCACTATCCACTATCCACTATCCACAATCCACTATTCACTATCCAATGTTCACTATTCACTATTCACTATTCACTATTCACTATCCACTACCCACTATTCACTATCCACTATCCACTATTCACTATTCACTATCCACTATCCACTATCCACTATCCACTATCCACTACCCACTACCCACTACCCACTATTCACTATCCACTATTCACTATCCACTTTTCACTATTCACTATTCACTTTCCACTATCCACTCGTCACTATCCACTATCCACTACTTACTACTTACTACTCACTATTCACTATCCACTATCCACTATCCACTATCCACTATACACTACCCACTACCCACTATTCACTATCCAGTATCCACTACCCTCTATCCTCTATCCACTATTCACTATTCACTATCCACTATCCACTATCCACTATCCACTATTCACTATCCACTATCCACTATTCACTACTCACTATCCACTATCCACTATCCACTATCCACTATCCACTATTCACTATTCACTATTCACTATTCACTATCCACTACCCACTATCCACTACTCACTACTCACTACTCACTACTCTCTATTCACTATCCACTATCCACTATCCATTACCCACTACTCACTATCCACTATCCACTATCCACTATCCACTATCCACTATTCACTATTCACTATCCATTATCCACTATCCACTATCCACTATCCACTATCCACTATTCACTATCCACAATCCACTATTCACTATTCACTATCCACTATCCACTATCCACTATTCACTATTCACTATCCACAATCCACTATCCACAATCCACTATTCACTATCCACTATCCACTATCCACTATCCACTATCCACTATTCACTATTCACTATCCACAATCCACTATCCACTATTCACTATCCACTATTCACTATTCACTATCCACTATCCACTATCCACAATCAACTATTCACTATTCACTATCCACAATCCACTATTCACTATCCACTATCCACTATCCACTATCCACTATTCACAATCCACTATTCACTATCCACTATCCACTATCCACTATCCACAATCCACTATCCACTATCCACTATTCACTATTCACTATTCACAATCCACAATCCACTTTCCACAATCCACTATCCACTATTCACTATCCACTATCCACTATTCACTATCCACTATCCACTATCCACTATCCACAATCCACTATCCACTATCCACTATTCACTATTCACTATCCACAATCCACTATTCACTATCCACTATCCACTATCCACTATCCACAATCCACTATCCACTATCCACTATTCACTATTCACTATCCACAATCCACTATCCACTATCCACTATCCACTATTCACTATTCACTATCAACAATTCAAAATCCACTATCCACTATCCACTGTCCACTATTCAATATCCACTATCCACTATCCACTATCCACTATCCACTATTCACTATCCAATGTTCACTATTCACTATTCACTATTCACTATTCACTATTCACTATCCACTACCCACTATTCACTATCCACTATTCACTATTCACTATCCACTATCCACTATCCACTATCCACTACCCACTACCCACTATTCACTATCCACTATTCACTATCCACTTTTCACTATTCACTATTCACTTTCCACAATCCACTCGTCACTATCCACTATCCACTACTTACTACTTACTACTCACTATTCACTATCCACTATCCACTATCCACTATCCACTATCCACTATACACTACCCACTACCCACTATTCACTATCCAGTATCCACTACCCTCTATCCTCTATCCACTATTCACTATTCACTATCCACTATCCACTATCCACTATCCACTATTCACTATCCACTATTCACTACTCACTATTCACTATCCACTATCCACTATCCACTATCCACTATTCACTATTCACTATTCACTATCCACTACCCACTATCCACTACTCACTACTCACTACTCACTACTCTCTATTCACTATCCACTATCCACTATCCATTACCCACTACTCACTATCCACTATCCACTATCCACTATCCACTATCCACTATCCACTATTCACTATTCACTATCCACTTTTCACTATTTACTATTTACTATTCACTATTCGCTATTCACTACTCACTATTCACTATCCACTATCCACTACCCATTATCCACTATCCACTATCCACTATCCACTACCCACTACCCACTATTCACTATCCACTATTCACTATCCACTTTTCACTATTCACTATTCACTTTCCACTATCCACTAGTCACTATCCACTATCCACTACTTACTACTTACTACTCACTATTCACTATCCTCTATCCACTATCCACTACCCACTATCCACTATCCCCTATCCACTATCCACTATCCACTATACACTACCCACTACCCACTATTCACTATCCAGTATCCACTACCCTCTATCCTCTATCCACTATTTACTATTCACTATCCACTATCCACTATTCACTATCCACTATTCACTACTCACTATTCACTATCCACTATCCACTATCCACTATCCACTATTAACTATTCACTATTCACTATCCACTACCCACTATCCACTACTCACTACTCACTACTCTCTATTCACTATCCACTATCCACTATCCATTACCCACTACTCACTACTCACTATCCACTATCCACTATCCACTATCCACTATCCACTATTCACTATTCACTATCCACTTTTCACTATTTACTATTCACTATTCGCTATTCACTACTCACTATTCACTATCCACTATCCACTACCCACTTTCCACTATTCACTATTCACTATTCACGATTCACTATCCACTATCCACTACCCACTTTCCACTATTCACTATTTACTATTCACAAATCACTATCCACTATCCACTATCCACTTTCCACTATCCACTTTCCACTATCCACTATCCACTTTCCACTATCCACTATTCACTATCCACTATCCACTTTCCACTATCCACTATCCACTTTCCACTATCCACTTTCCACTTTCCACTATCCACTATCCACTATCCACTATCCACTATCCACTATTCACTATCCACTATCCACTATCCACTATCCACTATTCACTATTCACTATCCACTATCCACTTTCCACTATTCACTATTCACTATCCACTATCCACTATCCACTATCCACTATCCACTTTCCACTATCCACTATTCACTATCCACTATCCACTTTCCACTATCCACTATCCACTTTCCACTATCCACTTTCCACTATCCACTATCCACTATCCACTATCCACTATCCACTATTCACTATTCACTGTTCACTATCCACTACCCACTATCCACTACTCACTACTCACTACTCTCTATTCACTATCCACTATCCACTATCCATTACCCACTACTCACTATCCACTATCCACTATCCACTATCCACTATTCACTATTCACTATCCACTTTTCACTATTTACTATTCACTATTCGCTATTCACTACTGACTATTCACTATCCACTATCCACTACCCATTATCCACTATCCACTATCCACTATCCACTACCCACTACCCACTATTCACTATCCACTATTCACTATCCACTTTTCACTATTCACTATTCACTTTCCACTATCCACTAGTCACTATCCACTATCCACTACTTACTACTTACTACTCACTATTCACTATCCACTATCCACTATCCACTATCCACTACCCACTATCCACTATCCCCTATCCACTATCCACTATCCACTATACACTACCCACTACCCACTATTCACTATCCAGTATCCACTACCCTCTATCCTCTATCCACTATTTACTATTCAGTATCCACTATCCACTATTCACTATCCACTATTCACTACTCACTATTCACTATCCACTATCCACTATCCACTATCCACTATTAACTATTCACTATTCACTATCCACTACCCACTATCCACTACTCACTACTCACTACTCTCTATTCACTATCCACTATCCACTATCCATTACCCACTACTCACTATCCACTATCCACTATCCACTATCCACTATCCACTATTCACTATCCACTTTCCACTATCCACATTCCACTATCCACTATACACTTTCCACTATCCACTATCCACTTTCCACTATCCACTATCCACTTTCCACTATCCACTATCCACTTTCCACTATCCACTATTCACTATCCACTATCCACTTTCCACTATCCACTATCCACTTTCCACTATCCACTTTCCACTATCCACTATCCACTATCCACTATCCACTATTCACTATTCACTATCCACTATCCACTATCCACTTTCCACTATCCACTATCCACTTTCCACTATCCACTATCCACTTTCCACTATCCACTATCAACTTTCCACTATCCACTATTCACTATCCACTATCCACTTTCCACTATCCACTTTCCACTATCCACTATCCACTATCCACTATTCACTATTCACTATCCACTATCCACTATCCACTATCCACTTTCCACTATCCACTATCCACTTTCCACTATCCACTATCCACTTTCCACTATCCACTATTCACTATTCACTATCCACTATTCACTATCCACTATCCACTATCCACTATCCACTATCCACTATCCACTACTCACTACCCACTATGCACTATCCACTAACCACAACCAACTACCCACTACCCACTATCTACTATCCACTATCCACTATCCACTATCCACTTTCCACTATCCACTTTCCACTATCCACTATCCACTATCCACTATCCACTATTCACTATTCACTATCCACTATCCACTATACACTATCCACTATCCACTTTCCACTATCCACTATCCACTTTCCACTATCCACTATCCACTTTCCACTATCCACTATTCACTATTCACTATCCACTATTCACTATCCACTATCCACTATCCACTATCCACTATCCACTATCCACTATCCACTATCCACTACTCACTACCCACTATGCACTATCCACTACCCACAACCAACTACCCACTACCCACTATCCACTATCCACTATCCACTATTCACTATCCACTATCCACTATCTACTATTAACTACCCACTATCCACTATCCACTACCCACTATCCACTATTAACTATCCACTATTCACTATCCACTATTCACTATTCACTATTCACTACCCACTACCCACTACCCACTACTCACTACTCACTATTCACTATTCACTATTCACTATCCACTATCCACTATCCACTATTCACTCTCCACTATCCACTATTCACTATCCACTATCCACTATCCACTATTCACTATTCACTATCCACTACCCACTATCCACTATCCACTATCCACTATTCACAATCCACTATCCACTATCCACTATTCACTATTCACTATTCACTATCCACTATCCACTACCCACTATCCACTACCCACTATTCACTATCCACTATTCACTATCCACTATTCACTATTCACTCTTCACTATCCACTACCCACTATCCACTATCCACTATCCACTATCCACTATCCACTACCCACTATCCACTATCCACTATCCACTATTCACTATCCACTATCCACTATCCACTATCCACTATCCACTATCCACTATCCACTATCCACTATCCACTATTCACTATTCACTATCCACTATCCACTATCCACTATCCTCTATCCACTATCCACTATCCACTATTCACTATTCACTATCCACTATCCACTATCTACTATTCACTACCCACTATCCACTATCCACTACCCACTATCCACTATTCACTATCCACTATTCACTATCCACTATTCACTATTCACTATTCACTACCCACTACTCACTACTCACTATTCACTATTCACTATTCACTATCCACTATCCACTATTCACTCTCCACTATCCACTATTCACTATCCACTATCCACTATCCACTATCCACTATTCACTATACACTATTCACTATCCACTATTCACTATTCACTATCCACTACCCACTATCCACTATCCACTATCCACTATTCACTATCCACTATCCACTATTCACTATCCACTATCCACTATCCACTATCCACTATCCACTATCCACTATCCACTATCCACTATCCACTATCCACTATTCACTATTCACTATCCACTATCCACTATCCACTATCCTCTATCCACTATCCACTATCCACTATTCACTATCCACTATCCACTATCCTCTATCCACTATCCACTATCCACTATCCTCTATCCACTATCCACTATCCACTATTCTCTATCCACTATCCACTATCCACTATCCACTATTCACTATTCACTATCCACTATCCACTATCCTCTATCCACTATCCACTATCCACTATTCACTATTCACTATCCACTATCCACTATCCACTATCCTCTATCCACTATCCACTATTCACTATTCACTATCCACTATCCACTATTCACTATTCACTATCCACTATCCACTATCCTCTATCCACTATCCACTATCCACTATTCACTATTCACTATTCAAACTAGCCTTATATTGCTGTGTGGAATCAGGTTTGTGGTCACATATTTTAGTAGGGAAGCTAGTTATTCTGTCATTAGGTTAGTTTTACCAAAACCTCTGTTTTGGTGGTGTTTCTAATGATAACGTGCCTTTTTAAATGATAACGTGCCTTTGGTTGCTGATAATGGGCCTTTGTACGCCTATGTAGATATTCCATTAAAAATCAGCCGTTTCCAGCTACAATAGCCATTTACAACATTAACAATGTCTACACTGTATTTCTGATCAATTTGACGTTATTTTAATGGACAAAAAAATTGCTTTTCTTTCGAAAACAAGGGACATTTCTAAGTGACCCCAAACTTTGGAACGGTAGTGTATGTGGGTGAATTCAGATAATGTCAGTCTGTCATTGCAGTTCATATTGGGGCTAGCATTGGGGCTATTATTGGGGCTAGCATTGGGGCTAGCAACATTAACCAGGTATCATGGTCTTTTACACAATACATTATTGCTTAGGCAGGTTCTTTTTAATAGTAGCATGCCCCCTATGTGACGGTCAACATTTCCCTCCTCCTGTAGGCTCATATGAGATGTAAGACCTGTCACTTTGTCGCTTCCAAACAAACTGAACTTCTGAAGCACTATAGGCTGAGGCATGAACACAGCCAGCCAATCACTGCCTTCAAAACATGGAGTACCCTCAGGTCACATCTGTCCAGACAATATCCAACTGACCAGGCAGTAAGGCGAGGAGAGGTCTTCTCTTTTAGATGTGAAGTGTGAAACTCTCGCAAGATTCTCAACTGAAAATAATTATTTTGAACATCTTGGAATCCATCTTAAGAGTCACGAAACTGTCCTCTATGTATTTGACAAGTGTGGTTTTAGAACAAATGTTTATGGACCCTTTGCATCTCATAGGAGATGTAGCTCAGTTGGTAGAGCATGGCGCTTGCAACGCCAGGGTTGTGTGTTCGTTTCCCACGGGGGGTCAGTATGAAAAATGTATGCACTCACTAACTGTAAGTCGCTCTGGATAAGAGCGTCTGCTAAATGACTAAAATGTAAAATGTAAAAATAGGAGCCGAAAACACAATCCTCATAGTCCGGAGGACATTAGAACTGGAATCATTTTCCTGAAATTGGAGAGTATTTCCAGTGTATTGATGAGGTGGTAGAGCAGCTGCAGTTCATATCGATGAGGTGGTGGAGCAGCTGCAGTTCATATCGATGAGGTGGTGGAGCAGCTGCAGTTCATATCGATGAGGTGGTGGAGCAGCTGCAGTTCATATCGATGAGGTGGTGGAGCAGCTGCAGTTCATATTGATGAGGTGGTGGAGCAGCTGCAGTTCATATCGATGAGGTGGTGGAGCAGCTGCAGTTCATATCGATGAGGTGGTGGAGCAGCTGCAGTTCATATCGATGAGGTGGTGGAGCAGCTGCAGTTCATATCGATGAGGTGGTGGAGCAGCTGCAGTTCATATCGATGAGGTGGTGGAGCAGCTGCAGTTCATATCGATGAGGTGGTGGAGCAGCTGCAGTTCATATTGATGAGGTGGTGGAGCAGCTGCAGTTCATATCGATGAGGTGGTGGAGCAGCTGCAGTTCATATCGATGAGGTGGTGGAGCAGCTGCGTTCATATCGATGAGGTGGTTGGAGCAGCTGCAGTTCATATCGATGAGGTGGTGGAGCAGCTGCAGTTCATATCGATGAGGGTGTGGAGCAGCTGCAGTTTCATATCGATGAGGTGGTTGGAGCAGCTGCAGTTCATATCGATGAGGTGGTGGAGCAGCTGCAGTTCATATCGATGAGGTGGTGGAGCAGCTGCAGTTCATATCGATGAGGTGGTGGAGCAGCTGCAGTTCATATCGATGAGGTGGTGGAGCAGCTGCAGTTCATATTGATGAGGTGGTGGAGCAGCTGCAGTTCATATTGATGAGGTGGTGGAGCAGCTGCAGTTCATATCGATGAGGTGGTGGAGCAGCTGCAGTTCTATTGATGAGTGGTGGAGCAGCTGCAGTTCATATTGATGAGGTGGTGGAGGAGCTGCAGTTCATATCGATGAGGTGGTGGAGCAGCTGCAGTTCATATTGATGAGGTGGTGGAGCAGCTGCAGTTCATATTGATGAGGTGGTGGAGCAGCTGCAGTTCATATCGATGAGGTGGTGGAGCAGCTGCAGTTCATATCGATGAGGTGGTGGAGCAGCTGCAGTTCATATCATACTCAGTGTCAGGACCAGTCTTAAGAGACATGGTTAATTCCTGTTTAAGGAAACATGGCTGTGTTGTTGATGATTTCATCATCTCAGATTTGGTTAAAGACGTCTGTGAAATAAACCCCATAAGGTCAGTTTTGGGGGCGGCTGGACCCCTTGCCACACCGTACAAGAGAAAGGAATTTTTTAAGAAAAACTTTTTTGTAGTTGAGCCTGTAGAATGTATACTTGATGCAAAAGGAAGGAAGAAGCTTCCAGTATGTTCCTGTTGTGCAGTCACTGCTACAAGTCTTAAAGCAATAAGGATATTCAGGAGAAAGCTTTAAAAGGTTCACAAAGTAGGCAGGTGTGTCTCTGTACAAGTCATTTTATAATGGCACACATTTAAAAGAAAGCAAGTGTTTATCAGGAGTTGAACTAACCCTTTTTTTATTTCTCCATGTTGATGACTTTGAAGTCTTCTTGGAACATCCCGCAAAAAGCACAAAATCACTGCAGTCTATTGGGTGTTGGCGAATGTTCCCTCACAGTCTATTGGGTGTTGGCGAATGTTCCCTCACAGTCTATTGGGTGTTGGCGAATGTTCCCTCACAGTCTATTGGGTGTTGGCGAATGTTCCCTCACAGTCTATTGGGTGTTGGCGAATGTTCCCTCACAGTCTATTGGGTGTTGGCGAATGTTCCCTCACAGTCTATTGGGTGTTGGCGAATGTTCCCTCACAGTCTATTGGGTGTTGGCGAATGTTCCCTCACAGTCTATTGGGTGTTGGCGAATGTTCCCTCACAGTCTATTGGGTGTTGGCAAATGTTCCCTCACAGTCTATTGGGTGTTGGCTAATGTTCCCTCACAGTCTATTGGGTGTTGGCTAATGTTCCCTCACAGTCTATTGGGTGTTGGCGAATGTTCCCTCACAGTCTATTGGGTGTTGGCGAATGTTCCCTCACAGTTTCGGTCTACACTGACATCTATTTACTTACATTTACATTTGAGTAATTCCGGTCTCCCGGTCGCGGCCGGCTACGACAGAGCCTGGATACTTAGCCATTCTCTGCAAGGCTGTTGATGTGAAGAAATATGGATATGGGAAGGTCCTAGAGCCACTTTTAAAGGACCTTGCACAATTAGAGGAGGAAGGACTTTTTATTCCTGTGCTGAAAGATCCTTAAGGGCTGTTTCTAACGGGGCAGCAGATCATCTTGGAGCCCACTCCATTGGTGGATTTGTGGAAAGTTTTAGTGCATCACATATCTGCAGGTTCTATTTGGGGGAGCTTTCTGAGCTCCGGGTAAAGGAAGTGAGAATTAGAGCATTCCAATCAGAACAAAACAGCAACTTTCTGAACATGTTCAAAAAGCTTTAGTAAATCCAACTTTAACATATTGTCATTGTGTGAAAAAGCAGGGTGTGTTATCTGAAAACTGAAATATTTTCACATTGTCTGCTATCCACCAGATGTGCTCCGTTACCTTTTTGAGGGAGTCTTACCTCTGGAGTTGGCATTGTGCTTAAATGTTTTAATCAAGAATAAATATTTTACTCTGTTGGAAATTAACAATCTCTCGCCATTTAGCGACTTACAGTTAGTGAGTCATTTAGCAGACGCTCTTATCCAGAGCCACTACAGGTAGTGAGTCATTTAGCAGACGCTCTTATCCAGAGCCACTTACAGTTAGTGAGTCATTTAGCAGACGCTCTTATCCAGAGCCACTTACAGTTAGTGAGTCATTTAGCAGACGCTTTCATCCAGAGCCACTACAGTTAGTGAGTCATTTAGCAGCTTACAGTTAGTGAGTCATTTAGCAGCCGCTCTCATCCAGAGCCACTACAGTTAGTGAGTCATTTAGCAGCCGCTCTCATCCAGAGCCACTTACTGTTAGTGAGTCATTTAGCAGACGCTCTTATCCAGAGCCACTTACAGTTAGTGAGTCATTTAGCAGACGCTCTCATCCAGAGCCACTACAGTTAGTGAGTCATTTAGCAGCTTACAGTTAGTGAGTCATTTAGCAGCCGCTCTCATCCAGAGCCACTACAGTTAGTGAGTCATTTAGCAGCCGCTCTCATCCAGAGCCACTTACTGTTAGTGAGTCATTTAGCAGCCGCTCTCATCCAGAGCCACTACAGGTAGTGAGTCATTTAGCAGACGCTCTTATCCAGAGCAACTTCCAGTTAGTGAGTCATTTAGCAGACACTCTTATCCAGAGCCACTTACAGTTAGTGAGTCATTTAGCAGACGCTCTTATCCAGAGCCACTTACAGTTAGTTAATACATACATTTTCATACTGGCCCCCCGTGGGAAACGAACCCACAACCCTGGCGTTGCAAACGCCATGCTCTACCAACTGAGCTACATCCCTGCCGGCCATTCCCTCCCCTACCCTGGACGATGCTGGGCCAATTCTGCGCCGCCCCATGGGTCTCCCGGCCGCGGGAGTGATAAAGCTGACTGCCCACAATCAGTTCCACTGACGGAAAAAAAACTGGTGCTTATTGCGTCGGCTTCCATTCATAATCGGAACTAAATACCTGTAGGTGAACCATCATGGCAGATAATATTGGACCTCAAAGATATTGTTGAACTTGTGGTTGCCCCACTTCACACAGAGTAGAGTATTTGGTACCTTGACACAAATATATCTGAGCACAGTCATAGATTCTTGGAGGTTTTCCCTCAAGAAAGACTTACAGTGAGGGAAGAAAGTATTTGATCCCCTGCTGATTTTGTACGTTTGCCCACTGACAAAGACATGATCAGTCTATAATTTTAATGGTAGGTTTATTTGAACAGTGAGAGACAGAATAACAACAACAAAATCCAGAAAAATGCATGTCAAAAATGTTATAAATTGATTTGCATTTTAATGAGGGAAATAAGTATTTGACCCTTCTGCAAAACATGACTTAGTACTTGGTGGCAAAACCCTTGTTGGCAATCACAGAGGTCAGACGTTTCTTGTAGTTAGCCACGAGGTTTGCACACATCTCAGGAGGGATTTTGTCCCACTCCTCTTTGCAGATCTGCTCCAAGTCATTAAGGTTTCGAGGCTGACGTTTGGCAACTCGAACCTTCAGCTCCCTCCACAGATTTTCTATGGGATTAAGGTCTGGAGACTGGCTAGGCCACTCCAGGACCTTAATGTGCTTCTTCTTGAGCCACTCCTTTGTTGCCTTGGCAGTGTGTTTTGGGTCATTGTCATGCTGGAATACCTATCCACGACCCATGTTCAATGCCCTGGCTGAGGGAAGGAGGTTCTCACCCAAGATTTGACGGTACTTGGCCCCGTCCATCGTCCCTTTGATGCGGTGAAGTTGTCCTGTCCCCTTAGCAGAAAAACACCCCCAAAGCATAATGTTTCCACCTCCATGTTTGACGGTGGGGATGGTGTTCTTGGGGTCATAGGCAGTATTCCTCCTCCTCCAAACATGGCGAGTTGAGTTGATGGCAAAGAGCTTGATTTTGGTCTCATCTGACCACAATAGTTTCACCCAGTTCTCCTCTGAATCATTCAGATGTTCATTGGCAAACTTCAGACGGCCCTGTATATGTGCTTTCTTGAGCAGGGGGACCTTGCGGGCGCTGCAGGATTTCAGTCCTTCACGGCGTAGTGTGTTACCAATTGTTTTCTTGGTGACTATGGTCCCAGCTGCCTTGAGATCATTGACAAGATCCTCCCGTGTAGTTCTGGGCTGATTCCTCACCGTTCTCATGATCATTGCAAGGTGGAGGTATACAATCTTACATTTACATTTACGTCTCTTATCCAGAGCGACTTACAAATGGGTTCATTCACCTTATAGCCAGTGGGATAACCACTTTACAATATATATTTTTTTTTGGGGGGGGGGGGGGTAAGGGGGGTAGAAAGATCACTTTATCCTATCCCAGGTATTCCTTAAAGAGGTGGGGTTTCAAGTGTCTCCGGAAGGTGGTTAGTGACTCCGCTGTCCTGGCGTCGTGAGGGAGCTTGTTCCACCATTGGG
The DNA here is from genome assembly GCA_902810595.1 of Coregonus sp. 'balchen'. Lineage (NCBI taxonomy): Eukaryota > Metazoa > Chordata > Actinopteri > Salmoniformes > Salmonidae > Coregonus > Coregonus sp. 'balchen'. The sequence continues at coordinate 52,672,006 of LR778269.1, forward strand.
GTGCCAGAGCAGTGAACAGGTTTGACTGGGCTGAGCGGGAACTGTGCTTCCGCAGAGGTAGGGGGGCCAGCAGGCCAGAGGTGGATGAACGCAATGCCCTCGTTTGGGTGTAGGGACTGATCAGAGCCTGAAGGTACGGAGGTGCCGTTCCCCTCACTGCTCCATAGGCAAGCACCATGGTCTTGTAACGGATGCGAGCTTCAACTGGAAGCCAGTGGAGTGTGCGGAGGAGCAGGGGTGATGTGAGAGAACTTGGGAAGGTTGAACACTGAATGGGCTGCAGCATTCTGGATGAGTTGTGCTTAGCCAACAGCGAGTTGCAGTAATCCAGATGGGAGAGGACAAGTGCCTGAATTAGGACCTGTGCCGCTTCCTGTGTAAGGCAGGGTCGTACTCTCCGAATGTTGTAGAGCATGAACCTACAGGATCGGGTCACCGCCTTGATGTTAGCGGAGAACGACAGGGTGTTGTCCAGGGTCACGCCAAGGCTCTTTGCACTCTGGGAGGAGGACACAACGGAGTTGTCAAACGTGATGGCGAGATCATGGAATGGGCAGTCCTTCCCTGGGAGGAAGAGCAGCTCAGTCTTGCCAAGGTTCAGCTTGAGGTGATGATCCGTCATCCACACTGATATGTCTGCCAGACATGCAGAGATGCGATTCACCACCTGGTTATCAGAAGGAGGAAAGGAGAAGATTAGTTGTGTGTCGTCTGCGTAGCAATGATAGGAGAGGCCATGTGAGGATATGACAGAGCCAAGTGACATGGTGTATAGCGAGAATAGGAGAGGGCCTAGAACTGAGCCCTGGGGGACACCAGTGGTGAGAGCACATGGTGCGGAGACAGATTCTCGCCACGCCACTTGGTAGGAGCGACCTGTCAGGTAGGACGCAATCCAGGAGTGAGCTGCGCCGGAGATGCCCAACTCGGAGAGGGTGGAGAGGAGGATCTGATGGTTCACAGTATCAAAGGCAGCAGACAGGTCTATAAGGACAAGAGCAGAGGAGAGAGAGTTAGCTTTAGCAGTGCGGAGAGCCTCTGTGACACAGAGAAGAGCAGTCTCAGTTCAATGACCAGTCTTGAAACATGACTGGTTTGGATCAAGAAGGTCATTCTGAGAGAGATAGCAAGAGAGTTGGCTAAAGACGGCACGCTCAAGAGTTTTGGGGTGAAAAGAAAGAAGGGATACTGGTCTGTAGTTGTTGACATCGGAGGGATCGAGTGTAGGTTTTTTGAGAAGGGGTGCAACTCTCGCTCTCTTGAAGACGGAAGGGACACAGCCAGCGGTCAAGGATGAGTTGATGAGCGAGGTGAGTTAAGGGAGAAGGTCTCCGGAAATGGTCTGGAGAAGAGAGGAGGGGATAGGGTCAAGCGGGCAGGTTGTTGGGCGGCCGGCCGTCACAAGTCGCAAGATTTCATCTGGAGAGAGAGGGGAGAAAGAAGTCAAAGCATAGGGTAGGGCAGTGCGAGCAGGACCAGCAGTATCATTTGACTTAACAAATGAGGATCGGATGTCGTCAACCTTCTTTTCAAAATGGTTGACAAAGTCATCCACAGAGAGGGAGGGGGGGGGGGGGGGGGGGGGGAGGAGGATTCAGCAAGGAGGAGAAGGTGGCAAAGAGCTTCCTAGGGTTAGAGGCAGATGCTTGGAATTTAGAGTGGTAGAAAGTGGCTTTAGCAGCAGAAACAGAGGAAGAAAATGTAGAGAGGAGGGAGTGAAAAGATGCCAGGTCCACAGGGAGTCTAGTTTTCCTCCATTTCCGCTCGGCTGCCCGGAGCCCTGTTCTGTGAGCTCGCAATGAGGATAGGGGACATAGAGAGTCAAAGGATGCAGAAAGAGAGGAGAGGAGGGTTGAGGAGGCAGAATCAGGAGATTGGAGGGAGAAGGATTGAGCAGAGGGAAGAGATGATAGGATGGAAGAGGAGAGAGTAGCGGGAGAGAGAGAGCGAAGGTTGTGATGGCGCATTACCATCTGAGTAGAGGCAGAGTGAGTAGTGTTGGAGGAGAGCGAGAGAGAAAAGGATACAAAGTAGTGGTCGGAGACATGGAGGGGAGTTGCAGTGAGATTAGTAGAAGAACAGCATCTAGTAAAGATGAGGTCAAGCGTATTGCCTGCCTTGTGAGTAGGGGGGGACGGTGAGAGGGTGAGGTCAAAAGAGGAGAGGAGTGGAAAGAAGGAGGCAGAGAGAAATGAGTCAAAGGTAGACATAGGGAGGTTAAAGTCACCCAGAACTGTGAGGGGTGAGCCATCCTCGGGAAAGGAACTTATCAAGGCGTCAAGCTCATTGATGAACTCTCCAAGGGAACCTGGAGGGTGATAAATGATAAGGATGCTTAGCTTGTATGGGCTAGTGACTGTGACAGCATGGAATTCAAATGAGGAGATAGACAGATGGGTCAGGGGAAAAAGAGAGAATGTCAACTTGGGAGAGATGAGGATTCCTGTGCCACCACCCCGCTGACCAGATGCTCTCGGGGTATGCGAGAACACATGGTCAGACGAGGAGAGAGCAGTAGGAGTAGCAGTGTTTTCAGTGGTAATCCATGTTTCCGTCAGCGCCAAGAAGTCGATGGACTGGAGGGTAGCATAGGCTGAGATGAACTCTGCCTTGTTGGCCGCAGAACGGCAGTTCCAGAGGCTGCCGGAGACCTGGAACTCCACGTGGGTCGTGCGTGCAGGGACCACCAGGTTAGAGAGGCAGCAGCCACGCAGTGTGAGGCGTTTGTATAGCCTGTGCGGAGAGGAGAGAACAGGGATAGACAGACGCATAGTTGACAGGTTACAGAAAATGGATACAATAATGCAAAGGAGATCGGAATTAAATGAACTAAACATCTGGGAAAGCGAGAGAGCGGGGCCTCCCTCACTTACGTTTCACTGAAACACCCAAATATAACTCTCCCAACTTCCACCTCAGAAACTATAATTGTTGTTAACTACAGCGGTTCAATGTTTTCCAGGAATAGACTAACTTAGTTTATTCAGCTAGCTAACTTGGTACAGTATTCTTCCGTGTAAACCGTCCAGGGCACCTAGTCCTGTGACACCATAGCCAACTAGCATTCCAGGCTCCAATAACACGTTTTGTCCCTGACATCCTTGGAGAGCTTTTTTGTCTTGGCCATGGTGGAGAGTTTGGAATCTGATTGATTGATTGCTTCTGTGGACAGGTGTCTTTTATACAGGTAACAAGCTGAGATTAGGAGCACTCCCTTTAAGAGTGTGCTCCTAATCTCAGCTCATTACCTGTATAAAAGACAACTGGGAGCCAGAAATCTTTCTGATTGAGAGGGGGTCAAATACTTATTTCCCTCATTAAAATGCAAATCAATTTATAACATTTTTTACATGCGCTTTTCTGGATTTCATTGAACACTACCCACAACTGATAAAGGCATTTGGACCCCTTATAGCTTTCTGGACTATGTGCTTCAAAGCCAAACACAGCTTTTTTAAGCGAATTATTCGACAGAGCAAACGGCTTCCGAAACCATTTACTGTCACTTGCAGCTAAGCAGCAACTAATGCTTGAGCACTATCTGTATGGCACAGATGTTGTCAAACCTGCCCTCTATGTCACAAAGCTGTCCACAGTGGCTTTAGAAGTGTTAAAGGACTGCCCTCTCTGTCACAAAGCTGTCCACAGTGGCTTTAGAAGTGTTAAAGGACTGCCCTCTCTGTCACAAAGCTGTCCACAGTGGCTTTAGAAGTGTTAAAGGACTGCCCTCTCTGTCACAAAGCTGTCCACAGTGGCTTTAGAAGTGTTAAAGGACTGCCCTCTCTGTCACAAAGCTGTCCACAGTGGCTTTAGAAGTGTTAAAGGACTGCCCTCTCTGTCACAAAGCTGTCCACAGTGGCTTTATAAGTTTTAAAGGACTGCCCTCTCTGTCACAAAGCTGTCCACAGTGGCTTTAGAAGTGTTAAAGGACTGCCCTCTCTGTCACAAAGCTGTCCACAGTGGCTTTAGAAGTGTTAAAGGACTGCCCTCTCTGTCACAAAGCTGTCCACCGTGGCTTTAGAAGTGTTAAAGGACTGCCCTCTCTGTCACAAAGCTGTCCACAGTGGCTTTAGAAGTGTTAAAGGACTGCCCTCTCTGTCACAAAGCTGTCCACAGTGGCATTAGAAGTGTTAAAGGACTGCCCTCTCTGTCACAAAGCTGTCCACAGTGGCTTTAGAAGTGTTAAAGGACTGCCCTCTCTATCACAAAGCTGTCCACAGTGGCTTTAGAAGTGTTAAAGGACTGCCCTCTCTATCACAAAGCTGTCCACAGTGGCTATAGAAGTGTTAAAGGACGACATAAAGGAAGTAGTGCGAAGATCATTTCCAGATGAGATGTGTTCAGTTGGCAAACACAATTTCCTGCAATGGTACCAATTACTCTGTCGAAATTATTTTGGCTCACAGGTCCACTAGAGGACTACCGGACTTTGTAGAAATACTTCTAATGATCATTGTTCATGGCAAACTTTCTTTTATTGTCAAGTGTCAGAATGTGTGGTACAATGAGTACCTCAGGGGTTTTCAACTGGAATCCATAGGGAAGGGCAAAGTCCTCGAGCAAAATACATTAGCAGACATCTAGCCATTAGCAGCATACGCTGTTAGGCAAAGCGCATGGTCACCCTGAAGCGTCACATACACCTACCGTATTAGGTAACTTTATTTTTATATTAACTGACATCATTGGAATATGTTAATGTTATAAGCAATACATTTAAACTTTTGATAATACCCTGAAGGTATATTCCACCCAATATACAACATCTTGGGTTGAAACAATCTACATTCGTCATACAACTGTTTTAGATGTAGATTTTGTATATAATTTAAATGTTTATAAGTAGTCTTGGACATGTTTTCGAAATAAGAGGTCTAATATGAACTATTAAGCAGCACTTTACTTATGATTGAACCGATAACCCTTTTCTATTGAGAATTGCCAATATGATAACTAACATGCCTTTTATTATTTCTTTATACAACAGAAATGTGACCAGACTGCAGGTTAGAGAACCCTGATATTCGGAAGCTTGATTTGCCCTCTGGAATACCTGCTACTGTCGCCCCAACTTGGCTCAATTGTGCCAGAAACATTTCAGCTTCAAAGAGATATTAGTCTACAGTACATGGACAGTGAACTTTTGGAGATCAGTTTTTTTCCTTGACGGATACTGATGACATTAAGGACAAAGACACCATCAAAGTGGTTCACCTTAAGCCCCCCCCCCCCCCCACCCCCCACCCCCCGCCCCTCCACAGTTTTTAGTCTGAATCTACAAGAAGTATTGGACACCAGCTCTACCATGCTATAGGATGACACCTGCTCCTCTGGGTCCCGTGACACTATGCTATTGTCCTCTCCAGAGAGCACCTCATTCAAACGTTTACATCCTTGGCCATCTCTGTTTGAAATTCCTGGCTTTGCTAACGAAACAGAGCTTGTTCTTGAGGCAGCAAATGAAGAATGCAGAAAGGATGGAACACTACTCAACAGTCCGGGTGCTGCGAAGAGACAGAATCATTAGATCATTTGTTTTGGTTCTGTCCATTTGTAGCTTGTTTTTGGACACAGGTCCAGGAACTGCTAAAGGATTACAATATTTACCTGGAGCTAACCCTGCAGATAGCACTACTGGGTGATCTGAAAAGTCATAGTCAATCGATCAATAATATAATAATACTTTTAGCAAAAATGTTTATTTTCAATTTACAATCTGTAGAAACAATGAGAATAGAAAGGTTCAGAACTTTTGTAAAACATCACAGTACAGTTGAAAAATATATGGCAAATAGAAATCCAATATGGATGGTGTTAAGAGATAGATGGGAGGTGTTGAATGGAGTTGAAGGAAGAGTCTAATAACAACAAGATAACTAATAATGTAAGCATACTGTGTCCATAATAAGTATATAGGTTATAGGTTGAGAGTTTCCGTGAAAGGTGTTTCTCTCTTCACCTTCAGCTCAGTTTATCATGTTCTTTATCATTCTTTATAGCTGTTTCTCTCTTCACCTTTAGCTCAGTTTATCATTTAATGATAATGTCTATAGTAAAGTCTGTAGAAGAGGAGCAGGATCATTTCTATAGTAAAGTCTGTAGAAGAGGAGCAGGATCATTTCTATAGTAAAGTATGTTGAAGAGGAGCAGGATCATTTCTATAGTAAAGTATGTTGAAGAGGAGCAGGATCATTTCTATAGTAAAGTCTGTTGAAGAGGTGCAGGATAATGTCTACAGCACTGAACCAACACTAGATGGCTGCAGATAATGGAGAACCAGCAAATGAAAAACACAGGGAGGGAGGGAGGGAGGGAGGGAGGGCGGGAGGGATGGAGGGGGGAGGGAGGGAGGGAGGGAGGGAGGGGGGGGAGGGAGAGCGCTGCAACAAACTGTTATATACTGTATTGAACTGACTGCCAGTTTCTCTCTATATGAATAGCACATCAGTCAAACGAACAGCCGTATGATGTAACTTCACATACCACCTCCACATCAGGACTGTAGTACGTAACTAGTATTCTGTTGGTAAAGGCATCATAGGATAATTTTGGATAGGGTTTTTATTTTATTAATCTATATTTCCGAAACCTACCCACATCCTGTGTCACGCCCTGGCTCTGGGGACTATGTTATGTTGAGCCAGGGTGTGTAAGTCTATGTTTTGTATATCTATGTTGGCCTGAGTGACTCCCAATCAGAGGCAACGAGTGTCAGCTGGTTGTCTCTGATTGGGAGCCATATTTAACTATCGGTCTTTTCACTTTGTGTTGTGGTTTCTTGTTCCTTTTGGTTTGTGTGTATCGAAGGACTTCACGTTTCGTTCGTTGTTTTGATCGGGTGATCTGGTTAATAAATAATATGTACGCATTCAACGCTGCGCATTGGTCCCCCTCCTTAAGCGAACGTGACAGAAGAAACCACCAAGACAGGACCAAGCAGCGTGAACAGGAGAGTGGATGGACCTGGGATCAGTGGAGTAGGAGTCTCAACTGGGCCCAGCCAAGCGAAGAGCAGAAAGGTTGGACTTTGAAGCAGTGGAGTGAGAGTCTGGCGAGAACTAGGGAGGCCTGGTCCACGGGGAGGAGAGAACCCCAGAAAATTTTTAGGGGGGGGCTCACGACGTGGACGACGGGGCAGCCGGAGGCCGCGATGGAGCGGTCCAGCGGGTGTGCAGAGGAGGCCGCCAGGTTAAGGGGGCCACTGGTCACAGAGGAGAGGGAAAGTGTGGAGGCACGGCGAGAGGTACTGGGGTGTATTACCAGTCCGGTCCGGCCCGTTCCTGATCCCTGCATAGGGCCAGTGGCGTGTGTCCCCAGTACGGTTCGGCCTGTTCCTGCCTCTTGCACCGAGCCTGTGGTGCGCGTCGTCAGCCCTGTCCGGCCCGTTCCTGCTCTCCGTACCAAGTCGGTGGTGCGCGTCGCCAGCCCGGTCCGGCCCATTCCTGCTCTCCGCACCAAGTCTGTGGTGCGCGTCGCCAGCCCAGTCCGGCCCATCCAAGCTCCCCGCACCAGGACAGTGGTGCACGTCGTCAGCCCGGTCCGGCTCATTCCTGCTCCCCGCACCAAGTCAGGGGTGCGCTTCGTCAGCCCGGTCCGGCCCGTTCCTCCTCCACGCATCAAGCCAGGGGTGTGCGTCGTCAGTCCAGCACAACCCGTGCCTGGGTCATGTCCGGAGCCGGATCCGCCGCCGAGGCGGAGTGCCCACCCGGTCCCTCCCCTGTTGTGGTTGTTTGGCGCGGCCGGAGTCCGCGCCTTTGGGGGGGGGGGGGGGTACTGTCACGCCCTGGCTCTGGGGACTATGTTATGTTGAGCCAGGGTGTGTAAGTCTATGTTTTGTATATCTACGTTGGCCTGAGTGACTCCCAATCAGAGGCAACGAGTGTCAGCTGGTTGTCTCTGATTGGGAGCCATATTTAACTATCGGTCTTTTCACTTTGTGTTGTGGTTTCTTGTTCCTTTTGGTTTGTGTGTATCGAAGGACTTCACGTTTCGTTCGTTGTTTTGATCGGGTGATCTGGTTAATAAATAATATGTACGCATTCAACGCTGCGCATTGGTCCTCCTCCTTAAGCGAACGTGACATCCTGGTTTACTCTCTCCACCTGCCCATTACTCTCAGGGTGGAAACCCGAGGTAAGGCTAATCGAGACCCCCAGACGTTCCATAAACGCCCTCCAGACTCTAGAGGTGAACTGGGGACCCCCGATCAGACACTATATCCTCAGGCACCCCGTAGTGCCGGAAGACGTGAGTAAACAGGGCGTCGGCAGTTTTTAGGGCTGTAGGGAGACCTGGCATAGGAATGAGATGGCAGGCCTTTGAAAACCGATCCACAACGACCAAGATCGTAGTGTTCCCCTGGGAGGGGGGAAGGTCCGTGACAAAATCCACTGATAGGTGAGACCACGGCCGTTGTGGAATGGGTAGGGGTTGTAACTTCCCTCTGGGCAGGTGTCTAGGCGCCTTACACTGGGCGCACACCGAGCAGGAGGAAACGTAAACCCTCATGTCCCTAGCTAAAGTGGGCCACCAGTACTTCCCACTAAGGCAGTGCACTGTCCGACCAATAACAGGATGACCAGAGGAGGGTGACGTGTGAGCCCAATATATCAGTCGATCACGAACTTCGAGCGGCACGTGCTTCCGTCCCTCTGGACACTGTGGGGGAGTAGGGTCGGCACGTAACGCCCGCTCGATGTCCGCATCGACCTCCCACACCACCGGTGCCACCAGACAAGACTCCGGAAGTATGGGAGTGGGCTCAATGGACCTCTCCTCTGTGTCATATCACCGGGACAGGGCGTCTGCCTTAGCGTTCTGTGACCCTGGTCTCTAGATGAGCTTAAATACAAATCGGGTAAGAAACATGGCCCACCTAGCCTGGCGAGGGTTCAGTCTCCTCGCTGCCCGGATGTACTCCAGGTTACGATGGTCAGTCAGAATGAGAAAAGGGTGTTTAGCCCCCTCAAGCCAATGCCTCCACACCTTCAGGGCTTGAACCATCGCTAGCAGCTCCCTGTCCCCCACGTCATAATTGCGCTCTGCCGGACTGAGCTTCTTAGAATAGAAAGCACAGGGGCGGAGTTTTGGTGGCGTGCCCGAGCGCTGAGACAGTATAGCACTGATCCCAGCCTCGGACGCATCCACCTCAACTTGGAACGCCAAAGAGGGATCCGGATGTGCCAGCACCGGAGCCGAGGTGAACAGGTCCTTCAGATGACTAAACGCCCTGTCAGCCTCAGCCGACCACTGCAGACGCACCGGGCCCCCCTTTAGCAGGGAGGTGATGGGAACTGCTACCTGTCCAAAGCCCCGGATAAACCTCCGGTAGTAATTGGCAAAACTCAAGAACCGCTGCACCTCCTTCACCGTGGTGGGAGTCTGCCAATTACGCACGGCTGAAACGCGGTCAATCTCCATTTCCACCCCTGACGCGGACAACCGATGTCCCAGGAAGGAGATGGACTCCTGGAAGAACAGACATTTCTCCGCCTTCGCATACAGGTCATGCTCCAACAGTCTACCAAGCACCTGACGCACCAGGGACACATGCCCGGCTCGTGTAGCGGAGCATATTAGAATGTCATCAATATACACCACTACACCCTGTCCATGCAAATCCCAGAAAATCTCGTCCACATACGATTGGAAGACTGAAGGAGCATTCATTAAACCGTATGGCATGACGAGGTACTCATAGTATCTCCCTCCCTAATGCACACCAGGTTGTATGCGCTCCTGAGATCCAATTTTGTGAAGAATCGCGCCCCGTGTAATGACTCCGTCATACTAGCAATCAGAGGGAGAGGATAGCTGTATTTGATTGAAATCTGATTGAGACCACGGTAATCAATAAACGGGCGTAAACCCCCATCCTTCTTCTTCACAAAAAAGAAACTCGAGGACGCAGGGGAAGTGGACGATCGTATGTATCCCTGTCTCAGAGATTCGGTGACGTATGTCTCCATAGCCGCCGTCTCCTCCTGAGACAGAGGATACACATGACTATGAGGAAGCGCAGCGCCTACCTGGAGGTCTATCGCACAAATCAAATCAAATCAAATCAAATTTTATTGGTCACATGCGCCGAATACAACAGGTGCAGACATTACAGTGAAATGCTTACTTACAGCCCTTAACCAACAGTGCATTTATTTTAAACAAAAAAGTAAGAATAAAACAACAACAAAAAAAGTGTTGAGAAAAAAAGAGCAGAAGTAAAATAAAGTGACAGTAGGGAGGCTATATATACAGTAAAATAAAGTGACAGTAGGGAGGCTATATATACAGGGGGGTACCGTTGCAGAATCCCCCTGTCGATGAGGTGGTAATTGAGTCGCCTTCTTTTTACAGAAGGCGAGTGCCAAATCAGCATACTCAGGAGGAATGTGCATGGTGGGAACTTGGTTCGGGCTTTCCACCGTCGTTGCCCCTACAGAAACACCTACACACCGCCCGACACACTGATCAGACCATCCCTTGAGAGCACTCTGTTGCCATGAAATGTTAGGGTCATGAGATGTTAACCAGGGAATTTCCCAACACCACTGGAAACGCAGGAGAGTCAATTAAATACAACTGTATAATCTCCTCATGGCCCTCCTGCGTCTTCATCTTAAGTGGCGCTGTGACCTCCCTAATCAATCCCGACCCCAAAGGGCGGCTATCTAGGGCATGGATGGGGAAGGGCACATCAACTGCTACAATAGGAATCCCTAACTTATACGTGAACCGGCGATCAATAAAATTCCCAGCTGCGCCTGAATCTACTAGCGCCTTATGCTGGGAGTGAGGAGAAACCTCGGGAAACACAACTTGAATACACATATGATCAGCAGAGAGCTCTGGGTGAGTTGGGTGCTTACTGCCTACTGCCTCGATTCCTAGGAGACCCTCCCCAGCACCGACCCGCAGTGTGTCCTCTGCGGCCACAGTTGGTGCAGGGGACGGCCTCTCTCCTGGTCTCTCTCCTGGTCTCCCTAGCACCAGCACCCCCGAGCCCCATAGGGCTCGGCTCGGAAGTGCTGGGGGATGGAATGGACGGCCCCGACTCCGGACGTCCGCGGGTAGCCAACAGGGTATCTAGGCGAATCGACATGTCCACCAGCTGATCGAAGCTTAGGTTGGTGTCCATGCAGGCCAATTCCTGATGCACGTCCTCCCTCAGGCTGCACCTGTAGTGGTCGATGAGGGCCCTCTCATTCCATCCCGCATTGGCAGCCAGAGTCCGGAAGTCCAGTGCGAACTCCTGCGCGCTCCTCTTCCCCTGTCTGAGGTGGAACAGACGCTCACCCGCCGCCTTCCCCTCTGGGGGATGATCGAACACCGCCTTGAAGCGGCGGGTGAACTCTGCATAGTGGACTGTAGCGGCGTCTATTCCCCCCCACTCGGCGTTGGCCCACTCCAGCGCCTTGCCGGACAGACAGGAGATGAGGGTGGACACGCTCTCGTATCCCGAGGGCACCGGGTGGATGGTTGCCAGGTAGAGTTCCACTTGGAGCAGGAAACCCTGACACCCGGCCGCTGTGCCATCATAAGCCCTCGGGAGCGAGAGCCGAATCCCACTGGACTCCTGATGTGAGACGATAGGAGGGCCGATGGTGGTGGTATCGTCGGAGGAGGTGTGGGCAAACCTCCTCTTTCTCATCGCTCCATGGTGTTTACCACCCGTTTCATGGCGGTGCCGAGAGCCTGGATCATGGCCGCTTGTTGTGCTACGCGCTCCTCCATTGATCCAGCTGGCACCGCCGCTCCTGCTGACTCCATGTCTAGGTGTATGATTCTGTCACGCGACGTGTATGCGGTCAGTGAAGTCAAACGCAGGACACAGAGCGGCTGGCAGCGTACTTTTACTGAACACAGTAAAATATAGTGCAAAAAACAACAAACCTCCAAACAGGGAGGAAAACACAATAACCCGTACACCAAAGCAACTGCCGGAATGACAAAGAACAATCACACACAATAACCAATGAGAGACAGGGGTTAATATAGGGAATACAATCCAACATAATGGGAAACAGGTGTAAACAATAAAGACCAAACAAGACAAACACAGAAACATCGATCGGCAGTAGCTAGTACTCCGGGGACGATGAACGCCGAAACCTGCCCGAGCAAGGAGGAGGAGCAGCCTCGGCTGAATCCGTGACAATGTTACGTAGTGAATGTACTGAAACATGGATATCTAATGTAGTATGTTACGTAGTGAATGTACTGAAACATGGATATCTAATGTAGTATGTTACGTAGTGAATGTACTGAAACATGGATATCTAATGTAATATGTTACATAGTGAATGTTGTGAAACATGGATATCTAATGTAGTATGTTATATAGTGAATGTACTGAAACATGGATATCTAATGTAGTATGTTATATAGTGTATGTAGTGAAACATGGATATCTAATGTGGTATGTTACATAGTGTATGTAGTGAAACATGGATATCTAATGTAGTATGTTATATAGTGAATGTACTGAAACATGGATATCTAATGTAGTATGTTATATAGTGTATGTAGTGAAACATGGATATCTAATGTGGTATGTTACATAGTGTATGTTGTGAAACATGGATATCTAATGTGGTATGTTATATAGTGTATGTAGTGAAACATGGATATCTAATGTGGTATGTTACATAGTGTATGTAGTGAAACATGGATATCTAATGTAGTATGTTATATAGTGTATGTAGTGAAACATGGATATCTAATGTGGTACGTTACATAGTGTATGTTGTGAAACATGGATATCTAATGTGGTATGTTATATAGTGTATGTAGTGAAACATGGATATCTAATGTAGTATGTTATATAGTGTATGTAGTGAAACATGGATATCTAATGTATTATGTTATGTAGTGAATGTACTGAAACATTGATATCTAATGTAGTATGTTATATAGTGTATGTTGTGAAACATGGATATCTAATGTAGTATGTTATATAGTGTATGTAGTGAAACATGGATATCTAATGTAGTATGTTACATAGTGTATGTTGTGAAACAAAAAGAGCTGTATAGGTCTGGTACTGCATATCTTCTGCACTATAATTAATGTAGAAATGTGGTAAGACAATATTTCTGTAGGAAAGAACAACATTCATCTCATTGTTCTGGGTAAGATTAAGCTATTTCACAACCAATGGAGCAGTCAGAAGGCAGTTTTATTGAGTACATTATAGTGTGATGAATTGTAGAGCCAAGGCAATGGGATATCTGATGGAATATCAGAGAGCAGTTTTTTGACAACTGGTTCCATTTCCAGAACATGTAGATGAATGATTTCACCAGGGAGCCTCCTCTACAGTACTTACTGGCCTGCATCTAGCCACAGCCCGGACGGCCGGCCAGGCATGGACAACCACTAAACTAAACTGAAACGATCCTAATCTCCCAATACGAAACACTAAATATATTTTAAATATGTTCTGCGTTGAGCTGAAATATTTATCACTCCAAAATACGTTAGGATAATTAGTTTGTAGTTGATCTTCTCTCTGTGGGAGGACAGATGGAGTGTTAATCTAGCCTTTCTCTGACAGCCTTATTAAGACTCTGTGTTTAGACGAGCTGACTGAGGATCACAGCGTTCACTTCACCACCAGATTATCTTTAGAAACTGAGGGAAATAATGGAATGCTCCTCATGGCATTGGGTTAGGCATAATGTATTCTGCAGGATGATTCCTGCCCAGCGATCTCCACTACACAGATAAACAAACAGGCTCAAGAAAGTATTACATCTCTAAATAGTGTCGCTAAGGAAAAAGACACATCTTCATCATCCAAACATCGAGGTATTCAACTTAAACAATGACTGGCAATAGAATAACAAATTCTAATTATTCCACTTTAAAAAAATATTTTTAAGAGGATTGTAGGCATTCATTGGCTATAATCTAAAGGCAAATTAAACAAATAGTACCAAGAGAATCAGCAGTCTACAGTAGAAATAGAGATCTTCTGGGATCTTTAATATAGTTTACAGCAGTCTACAGTAGAATAAGAGATATTCTGGGACCTTTAATATAGTTTACAGCAGTCTACAGTAGAATAAGAGATATTCTGGGACCTTTAATATAGCTTACAGCAGTCTACAGTAGAAATAGAGATCTTCTGGGACCTTTAATATAGTTTACAGCAGCTGAAATGACAGCAACACTTAACAAAGAGTTGCAGTTAGTTTCAGAATGGGTGGTAAGGAATAAGTTAGTCCTAAATATTTCCCAAACTAAAAGCATTGTATTTGGGTCAAATCATTCACTAAACCCTAAACCTCAACTAAATCTCGTAATGAATAATGTGGAAATTGAGCAAGTTGAGGTGACTAAACTGCTTGGAGTAACCCTGGATTGTAAACTGTCATGGTCAAAGCATATTGATACAACAGTAGCTAAGATGGGGAGAAGTCTGTCCATAATAAAGCGCTGCTCTGCCTTCTTAACAACACTATCAACAAGGCAGGTCCTACAGGCACTAGTTTTGTCGCACCTAGACTACTGTTCAGCCGTGTAGTCAGGTGCCACTAGGAGGGACTTGGGAAAATTACAGTTGGCTCAGAACAGGGCAGCACGGCTGACACTTAAAAGGACACGGAGACCTAACATTATTAATATGCATGTAAATCTCTCATGGGTCGAAGTGGAGGAGAGATTGACTTCATCACTACTTGTTTTTTTAAGAGGTGTAGACAAGCTGAATGCACCGAGCTGTCTGTTTGTAATGCTGGCACAGAGCTCAGACACCCATGCATACCCCACGAGACATGCCACCAGAGGTCTCTTCACAGTCCCCAAGTCCAGAACAGACTATGGTAGGCGCACAGTACTACATAGAGCCATGACTACATGGAACTCTATTCCACATCATGTAACTCAGTCAAGCAGTAAAATCAGAATTAAAAAACAGATAAAACTACACTTTATGGAAGAGCGGACTGTGAAGAGACACACACACAGCATTCGCAAACACATGCTAACACCCGCGCTCTACACACACACATTTTAATATTGTTATTTTGCTGTATTATTGATTTTGTATTGTAAATATGTTATGGTAGAGTACTGTATAATAATGTGTTGTGTTATATATTGTTTTATTGTATATAAATTGTGGTTGAACCCCAGGAAGAGTAGCTGCTGCCTTGGCAGCCGCTAATGGGGATCCGCAATAAATACAAATACAAATCACTACCCATGATCCCCTTCCTGACTGCGTATCCCACTATTATCACCATCCTACCACTTCCCCTTCCTGACCCTTCTGTACCCACTATCACCATCACGAACCCATTAGCCCCCTTCCTGACTGCGGTACCAACCCCACTATTATCACCATCACTACCCATTATCCCCTTCCTGAACTTGCTGTACCCCACTATTTATCACCATCACTACCCAACTATCCCCTTCCTGATGCTGTACCCCCCACTATTATCACCATCACTACCCATATCCCCTTCCTGCTGCTGTACCCCACTATTTATCACATCACTACCCACTATCCCTTCCTGCCTGCTGTACCCACTATTTTCACCATCACTACCCATTATCCCCTTCCTGACTGCTTTACCCCACTATCCACCATCACTACCCACTATCCCTTCCTGAACTGCCCTTGTACCCACTATTTTCCCCACACTACCCACTATCCCCTTCCTGGACTGCTGTAGCCCCCACTATTTATACCATCACTACATTATCCCCTTCTGCTGCTGTAAACCCCTATTTTCACACCATCACCTACCCCTATCCCCCTTCCTGTACTTGACTTACCCCACTATTATCACCATCAACTACCAAATCCTGGTATGACTGATGTGTACCCCACGATTAGATCAACCATCAATAACCACTAGCCCGTCCCTGACTGCTGTGTACCCCCAATATTTATCACAATCACTAACCCACTATCCCCTTCCTGACTGCGTACCCCACTATTTATCACCATCACTACCAACTATACCTCCTCCTGAATGCTTGTACCCCACTATTTATCACAATCAACTACCCATTATCCCATTACTGACCGGCTGTACCCCACTATCTCATGAACCCATCACTAACCCATTATCCCCTTCCTGCACTGCTGCTACACCACTATCTATCACCATCACACCCATTACCCTTCCTGACTGCTGTATACCACACTATTTCACCATCACTACCACCAACTATCCCTTTGACTGCTGTACCCCACTATTTACTTAACCCATCTAACCACTATCCCCCTTCCTGACTGTGTACCCCACTATTTATCACCATCACTACCCACTATCCCATCATGACTGCTGTTAACCCCACTATCAACCCATCACTACCCATTATCCCTTCCTGACTGAGATACCCCACTACACCACACTTATACAACTTATTCCCGCCTTCCTGGCACATGCTTCCCTGTAGACCCATATTTATACCATCACTACCTCCCCACTAGGCCAGGCGGGGATGATTGATGGTGTACCCACTCTCACCATCACTACCCGCATTTCCCCTTCCTGAATGCTGTACCCCACTATTATCACCATCACTACCCAATATCCCCTTCCTGATGCTGTACACCAATATTTCGAACCATCACTACCCACTATCCCTTCCTGATGCGTACCCCAACATCTGTATCCACCATCATACCCATTATCCCCGTCCTGATGCGGTACCCCACTATTTATACCATCACTACCATTAATCCCATTACTTGACTGATGTACCCCACTATTGAGCACCCCACGTTTCCACCCTTCCACAAACTTTTACCACTATCCCCTTCCTGACTGCCTTGTACCCCACTACACCATCACTTACCCATTATCCCATTCCTGAATGCTGTACCAACTAGTTATCACCATCACTACCACTATCCCTTCCTGATGCTGTACACCACAATTTATCACCATCATACCCATTATCCCCTTCCTGCTGCTTGCTACCCACTATTTTCACACCATCACTACCCATTATCCCCTTCCTGCGCTGTACCCCCAATATTTATCACATACTACCCATTATCTTCCTGATGCTTTGTACACCCACTATTTTCACCATTCACTCCCAATATCCCCTGCCGAATGCTCTACCCCACTATCCCATCACTACACAATATCCACTTCCTGACTGCTGTACCCCACTATCACCATCATACCCACTGTCCCCTTCTGACTGCCGATTACCCCAACTATCACCATCACTACCCATTATCCCCTTCCTTGACTGCTGTACCCCACTATTTATCACCATCACTACCCACTATTCTCCCTTCCGACTGCTGCTACCCACTAGCACCAATTCCTACCCACATTATCCCAATTCCTGACTCACGACCACACTATTATCACCATCACTTACCCACTATACCTTCCTGACTGCTTGTACCCCACTAGTATAACCATCATACCATTATCCCCTTCCTGACTGCTTGTACCCACTATATCCACAATCACTACCCATTATCCCCTTCATGACTGCTGTGTACCCCACTATTTATCAAATCACTTACCAATTATCCATGTCATACTGCTGTCCCCACTATAACCATCACTACCCATACCCTTCCTGACTGCTGTACCCCAACTATTCACCCTCAATACCCATGATCCACCTTCCTGACTGCCGTACCCAATAGTTATCACCATCACTACCCATTATTACCCTTCCTTGATGTGTACCCCACTGCTATTTTCACCATCACTACCCATTATCCCCTTCTGATGCTGTACCACACTATGTATCACCAACCCAATACCACTTATACCCTCATGATGACTGTACCCCACTTATCAACCCATCACTACCCATTATCCCCTGCCTGACTTGAAGTACCCCAATATACACCAGAACTACCATTACCCCTTTCCTGACTGATGATTGCTACCACACTATCACATCACTACCAAAATATCCCTTCCTGACTGCTGTTACCCACTTTATTTATACAATAAATACCATTATGCCCTTCCGACTGCCGTAACCCCACTATCACCATCACTACCCCTTATCCCTTCATGACTGCTGTTACCCCTCTCACTATACCATCACTACCCACTATCCCCTTCCGGACTGCTTACCCACTATATAACATCACCACAATTATCCTGTCCTGACTGCTGTACCCCAACTATTTATCACCATCACTACCCACTATCCCTTTCATGACTGCCTGTAACCCACTATTTATCACCATCACTACCCATATCCTTCCTGAACTGCGTACCCACTATTTATCACCATCACTACCCACCATCCCCTTCCTGAATGCTGTACCCCATATTATTCACACTACGACCCAAGATCCCCTTACTGACTGCTGTGACCCAGATTTATCACCATCCACGTACCCATTAGCCCCTTCCGGACTGCGGTAACCCACTATCAAAATCACTACCCACTATCACCTTCCTGACTGACTGTACCACAATATTTATCACATCCTAAACCCACTTACCCTTCCTTGGGACTGCTGTACCCCACTATTATCACCATCACTACCATTATCCCCTCCTGATGCTGTACCCCACTATTATCACATCCTTAAACCCCACTATCCCCTTAACTGATGATGTAACCACACTATCACCATCATACCCATTTCCCCTCCTGACGGCTTGTACCCACTATTTTCACCATCACTCACATATCCCGTCCTGCTTGCTTGTACCCCAATATTTATCACCATCACTACCCATTACCCCTCTCCTGACTGCTGTACCACCACATACAAATCACTACCCACTATCCCCTTCTGAATGCTTGTACCCCACTTTTATCACCATCACTACCACATTCCCTTCCCTGATGCTGGTACCCCAATATCACCATCACTACCATTATCCCCTTCCTAACTGCTGTACCCCACTATTATCACCATCACTACCCACTATCCCCTTCCTGACTGCTCGTACCCACTATTTTATCACCATCACTACCCACTATCCCTTCCTGACTGCTGTACCCCACTATTTATCACCATCACTACCCACTATCCCCTTCCTGACTGCTGTACCCCAACTATTTATCACCATCACTACCCATATCCCTTCCTGACTGCTGTACCCAACTATTTATCACCATCACTACCCACTCTCCCTTCCTGACTGCTGTACCCCACTATTTATCACCATCACTACCACTATCCCCTTCCTGACTGCTTGTACCCCACTATTTATCACCATCACTACCCATTATCCCCTTCCTGACTGCTGTAACCCACTATTTATCACCATCACTACCCATATCCCTTCCTGACTGGTACCCCACTTTATCACATCACTACCACTATCCTTCTGACTGCTGTACCCCACTATCACCATCACACCCTTATCCCCTTCCTGACTGCTGTACCCCACTATTACTCACATAATACCCATATCCCCTTCTGACTGCTGTACCCCACTATTTCACCATCACTACCCATATCCCCTTCTGATGCTGTACCACCTTTTATCACCATCACTACCCATATCCCCTTCCTGACTGCCTGTACCCCCACTTATCACCATCACTACCCATTATCCCTTCCTGACTGCTGTACCCACTATTTATCACCAACTACCCTTTCCCCTTTTAAACCCCCTTTTTTCCCCCCCTTTTTTCCCCCCCCCAAAAAACCTTCCCCCCCCAAAAAACCCCCCCAACCCCCCCCTTCCCCCTTTTTAAAAACCCCCCCCCTTTTTTTTAAACCCCCCCCCCTTTCCCCCCTTTCCCGGGGCCCCCCCCCCCTTTTTCCCCCCCCCCCCTTTCCCCCCCCCCCCAAAATTTTAAACCCCACCACCCTTTTTCCCCCCCCCCTTTTCCCCCCTTTCCCCCTTTCCCCTTTTTTCCCAAAACCCCCCCAAAACCCCCATTTTTTCCCCCTTTTCAACCAACCCCTTTCCCCCTTTTTTTTTGGGGAAACCCCCTTTTTTTCCCCCCAAAAAAACCCCCCCCCCCCCCCCTTTAAAAAACCCCCCCCCTTTACCCCCCCCCCCCTTTTTTTTTTAAAAAAAAAAAAAAACCCCCCTTTTTTACCCGGCCCCCCAAAAACAAAAACCCCCCCCCCCCCCCCCTTTTCCCCCCTTTTTTTCACCATCAAACCCCCCCCCTTCCCCCCCCCTTTTCCCCCCTTTTTCCCCCAAAAAACCCCCCCCCCCTTCCCCTTCCCAACCCCCCTTTTTTTTCCCCCCCCCCCCCTTTTTTTCCCCCCCTCCCCCCCTTTTTCCCCCAAAAAACCCCCCCCCTTTTTTTTTCCCCCCCCCCCCCCCCCCCCCCCCCCCCCTTTTCCCCCCCTTTCCCTTTTCCCCCTTTCCCCTTTCCCCCCCCCCCCCCCCCTTCCCCCAAACCCCCCCCCCTTCCCCCAATTTTTTCCCCCCAACCCCCCCCCCCCCCCCTTTCCCCCCCCCCTTTTTTTTCAACCCCCTACCCCTTTCCCCTTTTCCCCGGGCCCCCCTTTTTCCCCCCCCCCCACCTCCCCTTCCCCCCCCCACCCAACCCCCCCTTTTTTTTTTTCCCCCCCCCCCCCCTTTTTTCCCCCCCCCCCCCTTTTTTTTCCCCCCCCCAAAAACCCCCCCCCCCCCCCCCCCTTCCCCCCCCAAAACCCCCCCCAAAAAAACCCCCCAAAAATTCCTTTTTGGGGGGCCCCTTTAAAAATTCCCCCCCTTCCTTTTCCCCCCCCCCACTATTTTCCCCCCCCCAACCCCCCCCCCCCCCACCCCCCCCCCCCCCCCCCTTTCCCCGGCCCCCCTTTTTTTCCCCCAAACCCAAACCCCCCCCCCCCCCCCCTTTTCCCCCCCCCTTAAACCCCCCCCGGGGGGGGCCCCCCTTTTTTAAACCCCCCCTTTCCCCCCCCCTTTTTGGGGGAACCCCCCCATCACCCCCTTTCCCCCCCTTTTCCCCCAAAAAAACCCCCCCTTTTTTTTCCCCCCCCCCCCCCCCCCTTCCCCGGCCCCCCCCCTTTTTTTTTAAACCCCTTTTTTCCCCCCCCCCCCCCCCCTTTTTCCCCCCCCCCAAACCCCTTTCCCCTTCCCCCTTTTCCCCCTTTTTAAAAAACACTACCCATTCCCCCCTTTCCCGAACCCCCCCTTTTTCCCCCCCCATTTTCCCCTTCCCCCGGGCCCCCCCCCCAAAACCCCCCCCCAACCCCCCCCCCCCCCCCCCCTTTTTTTTACCAAAAAACCCCCCCCCCCCCCCCCCCCCCCCCCCAAACCCCCCCCCCTTTCCCCCCCCCCAAAAAAACCCCCCCCCTTTCCGGGGGGGTGGCCCACTTTTTCCCCTCCCCCTTTTCCCCCTTTTTTTTTCCCCCCCCCCAAAACCCCCAAAAAACCCCCCCCCCCTTTTTTCCCCCCCCCACCCCCCTTTTAAACCCCCTTTCCCCCCTTTAATTTAAAAACCCCCCCCCCTTCCCTTTTTCCCCCCCCCCCTTCCCCCCTTTTTTTTTCCCCCCCCCCCCTTTCCCCCCTTTTTCCCAAAACCCCAAAACCCCCCCCCAAAAAACCCCCCCCCCCCCTTTTTTTCCCCCCCCTTTTCCCCCTTACTCCCCTTCCCCCCTTTTTTCCCTTCCCCACCCCCCCTTTTTCCCCCCCCCCCTTTTAAAAAACCCCCCAAAAACCCCCCCCCCTTTTAAAAACCCCCCCTTTTTCCCCCCCCCCCCCTTCCCAAAATTTTTCCCCCCCCTTTTCCCTTCCCCCCCCCCTTTTTTTTTTTTTCCCCCCCCCCCCCCCAAACCCTTTCCCCCCTTTTTCCCCCCCTTTTTCCCCCCTTTTCCCCCCCCCCCCCCCCCCCCCCCCCCCTTTTTAACCCCCCCCCCTTCCCCCCCCCCCCTTTTCCCCCCCACCCTTTTTCCCCCCCCCCCCCCCCCCCTTTTTAAAAAAACCCTTTAACCCTTCCCCCCCTTTTCCCCCCCCCCCCCCTTCCCCCCAAAAAACCCCCCTAACCCCCAAAACCCCTTTCCCCCTTTAAAAAAACCCCCCCCCCCCCTTTTTCCCCCCCCCCAAAAAACCCCCCCCCCACAACCCCCCCCCCCACCCCCTTTCCCCCCCCCCCCCCCCCAAAAAAACCCCCCCCCCCCCTTTCCCCCTTTTTCCCCCCCTAAATTTCCCCCCCGGGCCCCCCCCCCCCCTTCCCCCCCTTTTTTTTCCCCCCCCCCCCCTTTTAAAAACCCCCCCCCCCCCCCTTCCCTTCCCCCTTTTAAAACCCCCCCTTTTTAAACCCCCCCCCCCCTTCCCCCCCACTTTTCCCAACCCCCCTTTTCCCCCAATTTTTAAAAAAACCCCCCCCCCCCCCCCCCCCCCTTCCAAACCCCCAAAATTTTCCCCCCCCCATTTCCCCCCCCCTTTTTCCCCCCCCCCCCCAAAAAACCCCCCCCCCCCTTTCCCAAAAAAAAAAACCCCCCCCCCTTTTTTAACCCCCCCCAAAAAAACCCCCCCCCCCCCCCCCCCCCCCCTTCCCCCCCCCCCCTTTCCCCCAATTTTTTTTTCCCCCCCCCCCCCTTTTTTTAAAAAAACCCCCCCCCCCCCCCCCCCCTCCCCCTTTCCCCCACCCTTTTTTCCCCCCCCTTTTCCCCCCCCCCAAAAAAAACCCCCCTTTTTCCCCCCCCAACCCCCTTCCCCCCCCCCTTCCCCAACCCCCAAAAACCCCCCCCCCCTTCCCCCTTCCCTTTTTCCCCCCTTTAAAAACCCCTTTTTTTCCCCCCCCCTTTTCCCCCCCTTATTTAAAAAAACCCCCTAAACCCCCCCTTCCCTTTTTTCCCCCCCCCCCCCCCTTTTTAACCCCTTTTTCCCCTTTTCCCCTTTTTTCCCCCCTAAACCCCCAAAAACCCCTTAAAAAAACCCCCCCTTTCCCCTTCCCCTGGGCCCCCCCCCCCCCCCCCCCCCTTTTTCCCCCCCCCCCTTTTTTAAAATTTCCCCCTTTCCCCCCCCCCCTTAACCCCCTTTTTAACCCCCCCATTTTTCCCCCCCTCCCCCCTTCCCCACTTTTTACCCCCCCAATTTCCCCCCAAACCCACCCCTTCCCCTTCCCACCCCCCCCCCAAAAACCCTCCCCCAAAAAACCCCCCCCCCTTTTTAAAAAACCCCCTTTTTTCCCCCCCCCCCCTTTTTTCCCTTCCCCCTTTTTTCCCCCCCCCACTAACCCCCCCCCCCCCCCCCAACCCCCCTTTCCCCCCCGGGGGACCCCATTTTTTTCCCCCCCAACCCCCCCCCCCTTTTTTAAACCCCCTTCCCCCCACCCCCCCCCCTTCCCCGGGCCCCCCCTTTTTTTCCCCCCCCCAACCCCCCCCCCCCCTTTTCCCCCTTTTTTCCCCCCCCCCCCCCCCCTTTTTTATTTCCCCCCTTTTGGTTTTCCCCCCCCTTTTTCCCCCGGCCCCCCCCCCCTTTTTCCCCCCCCCCAAAACCCCCCCCCCCCTTTTCCCCCCCCCCAAAAACCCCCCCAACCCCTTTTTTAAATTTTTTTCCCCCCAAATTTAAAAAAAAAAATTTCCCCCCCCCCCTTTTAAAAACCCCCCCCCCCACCCCAAAACCCCCCCCCCTTTTTTTTCCCCCCACCCCCAAAAATTTTCCCCTTTTCCGGCCCCCCCCCCCTTTTAACCCCCCCTTTTCCCCCCCCCCTTTTTCCCCCCCCTTTTTTCCCCCCCTTTTTCCCCCTTCCCCCCCCAATTTTTCCCCCCTTTTTCCCCCCCATTTTCCCCCCCCCTTCCCCCCTTTCCCCTTTTTTCCCCCCCTTTTTCCCCCCATTTCCCCCCCCAAACCCCTTTACCCCCCTTTTTTTTTTCCCCCTTTTTTTTTCCCCCCCCCCTTTTTCCCCCCCCCCCCCCAAAAAAAACCCCCCCTTTTTCACAAACCCCAAACCCCCCCTTTTTTTTTCCCCCCTTTTTCCCCACCCCCCCCCTTCCCCCCCCCCCTTTTCCCCCCCTTTTTTTTTTTCCCCCCCCCCCCTTTCCCCCCCGGAACCCCCCCCCCAAACCCCCCATTTTCCCCCCCCCCCCCCAATTACCCCTTTCCCCCCCCCCCCCCCCCCATTTTTTTTTCCCCCCCCTTTTTTTCCCCCCCCCCATTTTTTCCCCCAAAATTTTTTCCCCCCCCCCCTTTTTTTTCCCCCCTTCCCCCAAAAACCCCCTTTTTCCCCCCCCCAAACCCCCCCCCCTTTTTTTAAAACCCCCCCCCCCCTTCCCACTTTTTCCCCCCCAACCCCCAACCCCCCCTTTTCCCCCCCCCCCCTTTCCCCCCCCCCCCCCCCCCCCCTTTTTTCCCCCCCCCCCCCCTTTTTTTCCCCCCCCCCCCCCACCCCCTTTTTTCCCCCCCCCCCATTTTCCCCCCCCCAAAACCCCAAACCCCCCCTTTTTTTTTTACCCCCCCCCCCAAAAACCCCCAAAAACCCCCCCTTCCCCAAAAAAATTTAACCCCCCCCAAAAACCCCCCCCCCCCCCCCCCCCAATTTTTAAAAACCCCCCCCCTTTTTCCCCCCCCCCCTTTTCCCCCCCTTTTTAAAAAACCCCCCTTTTTTTTTCCCAAACCCCCCCCCATTTTCCCCTTCCCCCCTTTCCCCCCTTCCCCCCCCCCCCTTTTTTCCCCCCCCCAAAAGGTTTCCCCCTTTTTTCCCCCCCCCCCCCCCTTCCCACCCCTTCCCCCCAATTTAAAACCCCCCCAACCCCCTTTTTCCCCAAAACCCCCCCCTATTTTCCCCCCCTCCCCCCCCTTCCCAAACCCCAAAACCCCCTTTTTAATCCCCCCCAACCCCCCCATCCCCCCTTACCCCTTTCCCCCCTTTTCCCCCCATCACCCCACTACCCCTTTGCCCCTTTCCCCTTTTTTCCCCCCCTCCCCCCAAACCCCCCCCCCCCCCCCAATTTTTAAAAAAACCCCTTTCCCCCCCCTTTTCCCCCAAAACCCCCCCCCCCCCCAAATTATCCCCTTCCCCCCCCCCCTTTTTACCCCAAAACCCCCCCCCCTTTTTTCCCCCCACTTTTAAACCCCTTTCCCCCTTCCCCCCTTTTTCCCCCCCCCAAAATACCCCCCCCCCCCCTTTTTCCCCCCAAATTTTTCCCCCCCCCTTTTTTTTAACCCCCCCTTTTTCCCCCCCCCCCTTTCCCCCCTTTTCCCCCCCCCCCCCTTTTCCCCCTTTTTTCCCTTTCCCCCCCCCTTTTTTTTTTTAAAAAAAAAAAATTTTCCCCAAAAACCCCCCCCTTTTTTCCCCCCCCCCCCCCCCCCCCCCAAAAACCCCACTAATTTTCCCCCCCCCCCTTTCCCCCCTAACCCTTCCCCCTTTTTCCCCCCCAAAAAAACCCCCCCCCCCCTTTCCCCCCCCTTTTTTCCCCCCAAAAACCCCCCCCCCCCCCCCTTTCCCCCCCCCTTTTTTTTCCCCCCCAAATCCCCCCCCTTTTCCCCAAACCCCCCCCCCTTTCCCCCTTTTTCCCCCCCCATTTCCCCCCCCCCCCCTTCCCCCCCCCCCCATTTCCCCCCAAAATTTTTTCCCCAAAAACCCCCCCCCTACTGGAAAATTTTTAAACCCTTTTCCCCCAACCCCCCCCCAACCCTTTAAAAACCCCCTTTTTCCCTTTTCCCCCCCCCCTTTTTTTTTCCCCCCCCCCCCCCCTTTCCCCCCCCCTTTTCCCAACCCCCCCCCCCCTTTAATTTCCCCCCCTTTTTTAACCCCCCAAAACCCTTAACCCCCCCCCTTTTCCCCCCCCCCCCCAAAATTTTTTAAACCCCTTTCCCCCCTTCCCCTTTCCCCCCAAAACCCCCCCCCCCCAAAAATTTCCCCCCCCCTTAACCCCCCCCCTTTTTTTTCCCCCCAAACCACCCTTACCCCTTTCCCCCTTCCCACCCCTTTTTTTCCCCCCCACCCCCCAAACCCCCCCCCCTTTTTTTCCCCCCCCCACCCCAAAACCCCCCCCCCAAAAACCCCCCCTTTTTTTCCCCCCCCTTTTTTTCCCCCCCCCCCCCCCCCCCCCCCCCCCCTTTTTTCAACCCCCTTTTAAAACCCTCCCCTTCCCATTTTCCCCCCCCCCCCCCCCGAACCCCCCCCTTTTCCCCCCCCCCCCCCTTTTCCCCCCCCAATTTTTCCCCCTTCCCCCCCCTTTTTTTTCCCCTTTTCCCCCTTTTTTTTTTTCCCCCCCCTTTTTCCCCCCATTTGGTTCCCCCCAAAAATTTAACCCCCCAAAAACCCCTTTCCCCCTTTTTCCCCCCCCCCCCTTTTTTTTCCCCCCCCCATTTTCCCCTTCCCCCCGGCCCCTTCCCCCCTTTTAACCCCCCCACCCCTTTCCCCCTTTCCCGACTGGGCCCCCCCAATTTTTAAAAACCCCAAACCCCTTTTTTTTCCCCCCCCCCCCTTTCCCCCAAAAAAAACCCCCCCCCCCCTTCCCCCCTTTTTTTCCCCTTTAACCCCTTTCCCATTTTTTCCCCCCCACTCCCCCCCTTTTTTAAAAAACCCCCCCCCCCCCCCCTACTCCCCCCCCTTTTTCCCCCACTCCCCAAAAACCCCCTTTTTTTCCCCCCCCCCTTTTCCCCCCCAAAAAAACCCCTAACCCCCCCCCCCAAACCCCCCCTTTAAAAACCCCCCCAAAACCCCTTTCCCCCCCTTTTTTCCCCCCCCTTTTTCCCCCAAAAACCCCCCAAACCCCCCCCTTTTGTTTCCCCCCCACTTTTTCCCCCCCAAAAACCCCCCCCCAAACCCCCCCCTTTTTTTCCCTTTCCCCCCCAAAACCCCCCAAAACCCCCCTTTTTTTTTCCCCCCCCCTTTTTGCCCCCAATTTTTCCCCCCCTTTTTTCCCCCCCACCCCAAAAAATTTTTTCCCCCCCCCCCTTTCCCCCCCTTTTTCCCCCCCCCAAACACCCCCCCCTTTTTCCCCCCCCCCCCCCCTTCCCCCCCCCCACCCTTTCCCCCCCCCCCTGCCCCCTTTTCCCCCTTTTTCCCCCCCCCCCCTTTCCCCTTTCCCCCTTTTTAAAACCCCCCTTTTTCCCCCCCCTTTTTCCCCCCCTTTTTTTCCCCCCCAACCCCCCCCCTTTTTAACCCCAAAACCCCCTTTTTCCCCTCCCCCCCCCCCCCCTTTTTCCCCCAAAACCCCCCCCAACCCCCCCAATTTTTTTTTAAACCCCCCCCTTTTTTTCCCCCCCCCTTTTCCCCCCCCCTTTTTTTAAACCCCCCCCCCCCATTTTCCCCCCCCCCCCCTTTTTTTCCCCCTTTTCAATTACCACATACCATTATCCCCTTCCTGCCGGGCCCCACTATTTTTCACCACACTACCCCCCTACCTGTACCCCACTTGTACCCACCTATTATCCCACCCTTCCTGACTGCTCTACCCCACTATCACCATCACTACCACTATCCCCTCCTGATGCTTACCCCACTTATTTATCACCTATCACTCCCACTTCTATCCCCCTTCCTGACTGCTGTACCCACTATTTATCACCATCACTACCCATTATCCCCTTCCTGACTGCTCTACCCCACTATCACCATCACTACCCATTATCCCCTTCCTGACTGCTGTACCCCACTATCACCATCACTACCCACTTATCCCCTTCCTACTGCTGTACCCACTATCATCACCATCACTACCATTATCCCCTTCCTGACGCTTACCCCACTTATCACCATCACTCACATATCCCTTCCTGACTGCTGTACCACCCATTATCACCATCACTACCCACCCTATCCCCTTCCTGACTGCTGTACCCCATATCACCATCACTACCCATTATCCCCTTCCTGACTTGCTGAACCCCCACTATTTATCACCATCACTACCCATTATCCCTTCCTGACTGCTGTACCCCACATTTCATATCACCATCACTCTACCCATAATCCCCTTCCTGACTGCTGTACCCCCTATTTATCACCATCCTACCCACTATCCCTTCCTACTGCGTACCCCCACTATTTATCACCATCACTACCCAAACCCCTTCCTGACTGCTGTACCCCCTATTTACACCATCACTACCCATTTCCCCTTCCTACCTGTACCCCACTATTATCACCATCTATCTACCCATTATCTCCTCTTCCTGACTGCTGTATCCAACCCCACCCTTTATCACCATTACTACCCTTATCCCCTTCTCTGACTGCTTCCCCACTATCACCCTCACGACCCATTATCCCCTTCCTGACTGCTGTACCCCACTATCACCCATCACTACCCTTCCCCTTCCTGCTGCTGTATCCCCCACTATCACCCATCACTACCCTTATCCCCTCCTGACTGCTGTACCCCCACTATTTATCACCATCACTACCCACTATCCCCTTCCTGACGCGTACCCCACATTTATCACCATCACTACCCACTATCCCCTTCCTGACTGCTGTACCCCACTATTTATCCCCCATCACTACCCATATCCCCTTCCTGACTGCTGTACCCCCACTATCACCCTCACTACCCATTATCCCCTTCCTGACTGCTTTTACCCCCACTATTTACACCATCACTACCCATTATCCCCTCCTGACTGCTGTACCCCACTATCACCATCACTACCCATTATCCCCTTCCTGACTGCTGTACCCCACTATCACCATCACTACCCAATATCCCCTTCCTGACTGCTGTACCCCACTATTTATCACCATCACTACCCACTATCCCCTTCCTGACTGCTGTACCCCACTATTTATCACCATCACTACCCATTATCCCCTTCCTGACTGCTGTACCCCACTATTTATCACCATCACTACCCACTATCCCCTTCCTGACTGCTGTACCCCACTATTTATCACCATCACTACCCACTATCCCCTTCCTGACTGCTGTACCCCACTATTTATCACCATCACTACCCACTATCCCCTTCCTGACTGCTGTACCCACTTTATCACCATCACTACCCATTATCCCTTCCTGACTGCTACCCCACTATTTATCACCATCACTACCCATTATCCCCTTCCTGACTGCTGTACCCCACTATTTATCACCATCACTACCCACTATCCCCTTCCTGACTGCTGTACCCCACTATTTATCACCATCACTACCCATTATCCCCTTCCTGACTGCTGTACCCCACTATTTATCACCATCACTACCCATTATCCCCTTCCTGACTGCTGTACCCCACTATCACCATCACTACCCATTATCCCCTTCCTGACTGCTGTACCCCACTATTTATCACCAAACACTACCCATTCCCCTTCCTGACTGCTGCTTACCCCACTATTTTCACCATCACTTACCCACTATCCCCTTCCTGACTGCTGTACCCCACTTTTTCACCATCACTACCCATATCCCCTTCCTGACTGCTGATACCCACTATTATCACCATCACTACCCACTATCCCCTTTCCCGACGCTGTACCCCCTATTTATCACCATCACTACCCATTATCCCCTTCCTGACTGCTCTACCCCACTATCACCATCACTACCACTATCCCCTTCCTGACTGCTGTACCCCACTATTTATCACCATCACTACCCACTATCCCCTTCCTGACTGCTGTACCCCACTATTTTATCCAAACCCCCCTTCACTACCCACTTCATCCCCTTCCTGCCTGCTGTACCCCACTATTTATCACCATCACTAAAACCCCACTATCCCCTTTTCCCGATGCTGTACCCCACTATTTATCACCATCATCCCATTATCCCCTTCCTGACTGCTACCCCACATTTATCACCATCACTACCCACTATCCCCTTCCTGACTGCTGTACCCCACTATTTATCACCATCACTACCCATTATCCCCTTCCTGACTGCGTACCCCACCTATTACACCATCACTACCCCTATCCCCTCCTGACTGCTGTACCCCCACTATCCACCATCACTACCCATTATCCCCTTCCTGACTGCTGTACCCCACAATTTATCCACCATCACTACCCATTATCCCCTTCCTGACTGCCCGTACCCCACTATTACCCACACTACCCATTATCCCCTTCCTGACTGCTGTACCCACTATTATCACCATCACTACCCATTATCCCCTTCCTGACTGCTGTACCCCACTATCACCATCACTACCCATTATCCCCTTCCTGACTGCTGTACCCCACTATTTATCCCATCACTACCCAATCCCCTTCCGACTGCTGTACCCCACTAATCCATAACCCATATCCCTTCCTGACTGCTGTACCCCACTATCACCATCACTACCCATATCCCTTCCTGATGCTGTACCCACTATCACCACATACCATTATCCCCTTCTCTGTACCCCCTATTATCACATCACTACCCACTATCCCTTCCTGACTGCTGTACCCCATTATACCATCACTACCCTTATCCCTCTGACTGCTGTACCCCCTTTTTCACCATCCTACCACCTACTACCCACTATCCCCTTCCTGACTGCTGTACCCCCTTATCACCTCACTCCCCTTATCCCCTTTCTGATGCTGTACCCACTACACCATCCCCAACCCCCACACCCATTAATCCCCTTTCCCCCCCCCCCCCCCCCCCCCCCCCCCGGGTTTTTTTCTGACGGTACCCCACTTTAAATTAATCACTCCATTCCTATTACCCATTTTAATCCCCTTCCTGAACTTGCTGTTTTAACCCCACTATTTAAATCACCCATACCTCCTACCCTTATTTTCATTATAC
>LR778269.1:52702673-52785560 GCA_902810595.1 Coregonus sp. 'balchen'
CAACTGGTAGTAAGACCCCGACTGGGAGTAAGAAACCCAGATTTAAGCCCGAGGTAGTACAGCCCAGAGGAAAATGACCCAGAATTATACAACCCGTGGTAGTAAGACCAGACTGGTTACAACCCAGGGTGGTAAGTTAGGACCCAGACTGGTGATACAGACCCAAACTGGGAGGAAAGGCCCAGACGGTATAAGACCCAGACTGGTTGATAAGACCCAGACTGGTAGTTAAGGGCCAGACTGGTAGTAAGACCAAAACTGGTTATAAGACCCAGACGGATAAAGACCCAACTGGTATACAGACCAGATTTGGGGTTTTTAAAAACCCAAATTACCAGAAAAGACCCAGACTGGATATACAAGACCCAGACTGGTATACCCAAGGGACAGACACATTAGTAAGACCCCGAAATGACCCGTGGAACAGACCCAGACGGTATACAGACCCAGACGGTAGTAAAAGCCCAGCTAGACCCGTGGTTTTAAGCCCAGACTGGTAGTAAGAACCCCCGACTGGTAAATAAGACCGGAAATGATAGTAACAAGGAATTACCCAGACTGGTAGTAGAGACCCAGATGGTAGTTAAGACCAGACGGTAAAATAACAGACCAGACTGGAATTTTTCAGCCAGATATAGGATTTGACCCCATTTGTAAAAGACCAGACTGGTATAAGACCCGACTGGTGATACAGACCCAACTGGTAAAATACCCGACCCAGACTGTTCGCCCAACTGGACACCCGACGGAAACCCGGGATAAGACCCGACTGGTGAAAGACCCGAGGAGTATGACCCAGATGGAAGTACCGACCCAGACTGGTAATTTCAACCCAGCGGTAGAAGGAGATAGACCCAACAAGACCCAGCTGGTGATACACCCCAAGGTAAAGGACCCAGACTGGTAGGTAAACCAGACTGTGTACAGACCCAGAATTTGGGATACAGACCCGACTGGAGTATAGACCCAGACTGGTGTACGCCCGATGGTAGACAGACCCAGACTGGTGTAAGACCCAGATAGTTTAAATAAGACCCAGAAATGGTTTAAACCCAACTGGTCGACAGACCCAGACGTTTTTCACCCAAACTTGTGATAGACCCAGACGGTAGAAGACCCAGATGGTGTAAAGACCCAGACTGGAGTAGACCAGACTGGTAGTACAGAAACCCCGATGGAGTACAGACCCAGAAATGAGTTTGCCCAGACCAGAAACCCAAAGGTAAAGCCAGGAAAACCGACACGACTAGATGACAGTTTAACAGACTGGTAGTATAGACCCAGACTGGTGTACAGACCCAGACTGGTAGGCAGACCCCGACAGGGTACAGACCCGACTGTAGTAAGACCCAGACTGGTTTGTAAGACCGACTGGTAGTAAGACCCAGACTGGTGGAAAGACAAATGGGCCAACCCGCTTAATAGACCCAGACTGGTAGTATAGACCCAGACTGGTAGTACAGACCCAGACTGGTAGTAAGCCCAGACTGGTATTAAACACCCAGACTGGTAGCCATGGACCCAGACTGGTAGTAGACCCAACGTTAGACTAACTAGACCAGACGATGTATCAGACCCGACGGTAGTACAGACCCAACTGCGTGATACAGACCCAGACTGGTATAAGACCAGACTGGTAGTAAGACCAAGACTGGAGACCCCGAAGACAGGCCCAGGTAAGACCCAGACTGGAGTACAGACCCAACTGGTAGATGACCCCGAGACCCGGAGTAAGACCCAGACCTTGGGAGTACAGACCAGACTGGTAAGACCAATGGTGTACAGACCGAGGTGTACAGACCCAGTAACGGTGATATCACCCAGATGGTAGTAAGACAATGGTAGAAACCCAGATGGTAGTAAGACCCAGACTGGGGTACCCAGACCCGGGGTACAGCCCAACTGGTTTTAGTACAGACCCGGGCTGGTAGTAAACCAGACTGGTGAAAAGACCCAACTGGTAGTTAGACCCGACTGGTAAATAAAACCCCCGGGCTGGTAGTCCAGACCCGACTGGTTATACAGACCAGATGGGGAGGATAAAAGACCAGATCGGGAGTAAAGACCCAGACTGGGTAAGACATAGATGAATAACGACCAAACTGGTGTAAAAGACCAGACTGGTAGTACAGACCCGACTGGTAGTACAGACCCAGAGGTAGTATAGACCCAATGGGGTAGTACAGACTCGGACGATATGGGAAAGACCCAGACTGGTAGTATAGACCCAGACGGTACCTAAAGACCCAGACTGGTAGTACAGACCCAGACTGGTAGATAAGACCCAGACTGGTAGTAATCAGACCCAAATGGGAAATAGACCCACAACACGTGATACAGGCCCAGACTTGGTATGAAGACCAACTCTGTAAGACCAATGGTAGTACAGACCCAGACTGGTAGACTAGACCCAGACTAGTAACACAGAAGTAAACAGCCCAGATGGGTAATAAGACCAGAACTGTGTAGTGAAAAGACCAGGTGTTCAAGCGAAGCACGGTAAGTTAGACCCCGAATGGTAGTATGACCCAGACTGGGAGTAAGACCCAGACTGGGGTAAACAAGACCCAGACAACCCGGGGTAGAGACCCAACTGGTAGTACAGACCCAGACTGGTAAGCCCCTTACAGACCAGATGAAACAGACCGAGTAGTAAGACCCAGACGTGGTGATCAGACCAGACTGGGTACAGACCCAGACTGGTAGTAAGACCCATGGAGTCAGCCCAGACGGTAGTAAAAACCAGACTGGTTTATTAGACCCAGACTGGTAGTTAAGACCCAACTGGTAGTATGACCAAGACGTAAATTACGACCCCCCAAATGGTAGTACAGACCCAGATGGAGTATAGACCCAATACGGGGTAAGACCCAGACTGGAAATACAGACCCAGACTGGTGATACAGACCCGACTTTGGAGTACAGAAACGCGGTTACAGCCCATAATGGTGTTTGACCAGATTATAGTCCAATGGGGAAGGTATAGGACCCAGCTGGTAGTTTGAACCCAGACTGGTAGTACAGACCCAGACTTAGGAGTAGTAAGACCAAGGTTTTAGTTTGGGCCCAGCGGTGTGTTAAGACCCGACTGGTAGTACAGACCCAATGGTGTTGACCAGAGATCCCAGATGGTAGTATAAGCCCAGACTGGTATACGACCCAGAGGGATCGGGTTGTACAGACCCAGACTGGTAGTAAGACCAGATGGAACAGACCCCCGACTGGGGAGACAGACGGATAGCCAGCTGATAGAACCAGACTGGTACAGACCCCCGGGAGTATAGACCCAGACTGGGTTTGTACAGACCAAAATTAAGCCAATGGGATAAACCAGATGGTTAAAACCCAGACTTGTTATAGAAATGTGGGCCCAGACTGGTGTACAAGGCCCAGACTGGTTACCAGACCCAACTGGTGATACAGACCCAGGAAAGTAAGTATAAGACCCAGGGTAGTACAGACCCAAGTGGTAATTTGAGACCCAGATGGTACAGAACAAAACTGGGGGTAAGACCAGACTGGTGTAAGA
This sequence comes from Coregonus sp. 'balchen', assembly GCA_902810595.1. Lineage (NCBI taxonomy): Eukaryota > Metazoa > Chordata > Actinopteri > Salmoniformes > Salmonidae > Coregonus > Coregonus sp. 'balchen'. The sequence goes on from LR778269.1 coordinate 52,706,203, forward strand.
CCCCGATGGTAGTAAGACCCAATTAGTTTAAGACACCAGACCCGGTGGTATATACCCAGACTGGTGATACAGACCCAAAACTGGTATACAGGCCCAGACTGGTGATAAGACCCAGACTGGTAGTTACAGACCCAATGGTTAGTAATTAGACAAGGGCCCTGGAAGTACAGACCCAGAATTTTGTAACAGACCCAGACTGGACTTTGCCACTGTATCAACCAGACTGGTAGTACAGACCCAGACTGGTAGTACAGACCCAGACTGGTAGTATAGACCCAGATGGATTAGTATAGACCCAGACTGGTAGTTTACAGGACTCAGATGGGTAGTATAGACCCAGATGGGTAGTATAGACCCATACTGGTATACAGAACCAAGACTGGTAGTACAGGCCCCAGACGGTGATAGAGACCCAGGACTGGTAGTAGTATACAGACCCAGACTGTAGTTAATACCCAGACTAGGTAGTATGACCCAGACTGGTAGTACAGACCCAGACTGGTTAGTATAGACCCAGACTGATAGTACATACTCAGAATGTAGTATAGACCCCAATGTTTAGTATTCGGGGGACCCATACGGAGACAGACCCCAGACTGGTGAGTACAGGCCCAGGCCGGTGATGAGACCAGACTGGTAGTACAGACCCAGATGGTCTAGTCATACACAGACTGGGAGTATTGGACCCAGACTGGTAGATACAGACCAGACTGGTGATACAACCCGACTGGTGATTACAGACCCAGACTGGTAGTAAAGATCCAGACTGGTTTAGTACAGACCAAGACTGGTAGTACAGACCCAGGAATGGTAGTATAGGACCCAGACTGGTAGTACAGACCCACACTGGTCGTATTGACCCCCCAGCTGGTGATACAGACCCAGACTGGTAGTACAAAGACCCAGACTGCTTAGTATAGACCATTACTGGTGGTACAGACCCAGATGGTAGTAGCAGGACCCAGACTGGTGATACAGGACCACAGACTGGTAGTACAGACCCATAAATGGTAGTAGTACAGACCCAAGACTTGGTTAGTATAGACCAGACTGTAGTATAGACCCAGACTGGTATAGAAACCCAGACTGATAGTACAGACCTTCAGACTGGTGTATAGACCATAAACTTGTAGTCAGGCCCGTATGAGTGGTGATACAGACCCAGACTGGTATACAACCAGGATGGTGATGATACAGACCCAGACGGTAGTATAGACCAGACTGGTGATACAGACCAAGAATGATAGTAACAGACCCCGACTGGTAGTATTAGACCCAGACTGGTGTGATACAGACCCAGACTGGTAGTACAGACACCAGACGGTAGTTATAGACACAGGATGGGGATACGACCCAGACTGGTAGTACCGACCAGATGGTTAGTATAGGACCCAGATGTTAGTACAGACCAGACTTGTAGTATAGACCCAGACTGGTGAAAGGCCCCGAATGGGGGTACAGACCCAGAATGGTAGTACAGACCCCAGAATGGTGAATCAGACCCAGGACTGGTAGTATAGACCCAGACTGGTGATACAGATCCAGTGGTAGGTAGCCCAGACTGGTAGATAGACCCAGATTGTTAGTACAGGACCCAGACTGGTAGTATAGACCCAGACTGGTGATAACAGACCCAGATGGTAGTACAAGGCGCCCAGACTTGGTGATAAGAACCAGGACTGGTAGTAAGACCAGGGAATGGTAGTATGACCCAGACTGGTAGTACAGACCCAGACTTGTAGTATAGACCGACTGGGAGTACAGACCCAGACTGGTAGTACCGACCCAGACTGGTAGTAAAAGCCAGACGGAATACAGACCAGATGGGTAGTAGTATAGCCCAGACGGGTTAGGTATAGACCCAGACTGGTAGTACAGACCCAGACTGTAGTACAGACCACAGACTGGAATACAGATCCAGATGGTAGTACAGACCCAGAATGGTAGTTCGGACCCAAACTGGTAGTACAGAACAAGACTGGTAGGAAAGACCAGACGGTAGTATAGACCCAGTGGTGAACAGACCCAGACTGGTAGTATAAGGACCCAGACTGGTAAGTACAGACCAGACTGGTATTACAGGACCCAGGACTCCGTAGTGGTAGAACCCAGATGGTGATTACAGACCCAGACTGGAAGTAAAGATCCCAAGGATGGTGATACAAGACCCCGACTGGTAGTATAGACCCAGACTGTAGTCTATACCCAGACTGGTGATCAGACCCAGGACTGGTAGTACAGGACCCAGAATGGTAGTATAGACCCAGACTGGTAGTACCAGACCCAGACTGGTAGTACAGACCCAGACTGGTAGTATAGACCCAGACTGGTAGTATAGACCCAGACTGGTGATACAGACCCAAAACTGGTAGTGACAGACCCAGAATGGTGATACAGACCCAAACTGTAGTATTAGACCAGACACGGTTAGTATAGACACAGACTGGTTTGATACAGACCCAGAGACTGGTAGTATTGACCCAGACTGGTTTAGTAGTACAGGACCCAGACTGGTAGTACGACCTCAGACTCATAGTGTAGACCCAGATGGTAGTATCGACCAGACTGGTAATACAGGACCCAGACTGGTATACAGACCAAGACTGTAGTATAGACCCAGACTTAGGTAGGTACAGACCAGACTGGTAGTATAGTATAGAAACCCAGACTGGTAGTCAGACCCAGACTGGTAGGGTCAGACCAGAATGGAATACAGATCCAAGACTGTAGTATAGACCCAGGCTGTAGTATAGACTCAGACTGGTAGTACAGACCCAGACTGGTGATACAGACCCAGATGGTAGTACAGACCCAGACTGGGTAGTATAGACCCAGAATGGTTGGACAGACCCCAGGATGGTTAGTACAGACCCAGACTGGTGATACAAGACCCAGACTGGTTAGTTACAGACCCATAATGGTAGTACCAGACCCAGATGGTGCATACAGACCAGATGGTAGTATAGACCAGACGGTAGGTAGAGACCAGACTGCTATTACAGACTCAGGGGAATGGTCAGTATAGACCATACTGTATTACAGGCCCAGACTGGTGATACAGACCCAGACTGGTAGTACAGACCAGCTGGTGAGACAGACCAAACTGGTCGTATAGACCCAGACTGTGATACAGACCAGACCTGGTAGTACAGGACCCGGACTGGGGTTAGTATAGACCAGACTGGTGATTACAGAACCAGGATGGTAGTACAGACCCAGATGGTAGTATAGCCCCAGACTGGTTTGGATGGATACAGATCCAGACTGGTAGTACGACCAGACTGGGGGAGTATGACTCCAGAATGTTAGTACAGACCCGGACTGGTGTATCGACCCAGACTGGTTTGATACAGACCCAGCTGGTAGGAAAGGACCAGACTGGTGGTAAGACCCACGACTGGTGACAGGACCCAAGAATGGTGGATACAGAACAGCTGGTAGTATTAGACCCAGACTGGTGTGATACAGATCCAGCTGGTAGTAACCGACCCAGACTGGTAGTATAGACCCAGATTGTTTTACAGACCCAAGGACTGGGTATAGACCCCAGACTGGTGTGATGATACAGACCCAGAATGGTAGTACAGGCCCGACTGGTGATACAGACCCAGACTGGTAGAGTACAGACCAGGATGGTAGTATAAGACCCAGACTGGTAGTACCGACCCAGACTTGTAGTATAGACCCAGACTGGTAGTACAGAACCAGAATGTGTAGTACAGGACCCAGAATGGTAGTACACACCCAGACGGAATACAATCCGACCTGGTAGTACTAGACCCGACTCGTAGTGTAGGACCAAGACTGGTGAAACAGACCCAGAACTGGAATAAAGAACCAGATGGTGATTACAGACCCAGACTGGTAGTATAGCCCAGACTGGTAGTACAGGACCCGAATGGTAGGTTAGGTCAGACCCAGAATGGAATACAGATCACAGAATTGGTAGTATAGACCAGGACTTGTAGTATTCGAATAAGAATGGTAGGACAGACCAAGACTGGTGTGGATTACAGGACCAGACGGTTAGTACAGACCCAGATGTAGTATGAACCGAAGGGTAGGGTACAGACCCAGACTGGTAGTAGAGACCCAGAATGTAGTATAGACCCAGAATGGTAGTAGAGGACCCAGACTGATAGTACAGATCGACTCCGGTAGTATAGACCCATACTTGTAGTACAGGCCAGACTTGGTGATACCGACCCAGACGGTAGTACGACCCCAGAACTGGTGATACAGACCAGACTGGTAGTATAGACCAGAATGGTTGGATACAGGACCAGAAATGGTAGTACAGACCCAGACTGGTAGTATAGACCCAGACTGGTGATACAGACCCAGACTGGTAGTCAGACCAGAATGGTAGTATAGACCCAGGACGGGTGTGCTACAGATCCAGACTGGTATACGACCAGACGGTAGTAAGACCCAGACTGTTAGTACAGACCAGACTGGTAGTTAGTTATAGCCCAGACTGGTGATACAGACCCCGACTGGTATAGTAAAGGCCCAGACTGGTGGTAAGGACCCCCAGACTGGTAGTACAGACCCAGAATGGTGATACAGGACCCAGATGGTAGTATACCCAGACTGGTGATGATACAGATGCAGGACTGGTTTTGAGTACAGACCCAGACTGGTCGTATGACCCAGCTTGTTAGTACAGACCCAGGACTGGTTTAGTTTTAATAGACCCAGGACTGGTGATACGACCAAGACTGGTAGTACAGGGGCCCAGACTGTGATACAGGACCCGATGGTTATAGTACGACCCAGAATGGTAGATATAGACCCAGGACTGGTAGTACGACCCAGCTTGTAGATAGGACCCAGACTGGTAGTACAGACCCAGACTGGTTAGGTTGTAGACCCAGCCGGGTTGATACAGGACCCAGACTGGAAAGTAGAGTAAAAAGACCCAGACATGGATGATACAGACCCAGACTGTGTAGTACAGACCCAGACTGGTAGTATCGACCCAGACTGGTGATACAGACCCAGACTGGTAGTACAGACCCCCAGACTGGTAGTATAGACCAGGACTGGTGATACAGATTCAGACTGGTAGTCAGACCCAGATGGTAGATAGACCCAGACTGTTAGGAAAGACCCCAGACTGGTAGTATAGACCCAGACTGGTGAACAGACCCCCAGACTGGTAGTACAGGCCCAGACTGGTGGTAAGGACCCAGACTTGGTATAGTACAGACCCAAATGGTGATACAGACCCAGAGGTAGTAAGGACCCAGGGGAACTGGTGATACAGACCCAGGACTGGTAGACGACCCAGGACTGTTAGTATAGACCCGACTGGTGTGATACAGACCCAGACTGGTAAATAGTTAGGTACAGACCCAGATCGGGATAGACCCAGACTGGTGATACAGAATCCAGATCGGTTAGTACAGACCCAGATGGGGTTATTAGACCCGGACTGTTAGTACAGACCCAGATGGTAGGTGAGTAAGACCCGACTGGTGATTCAGACCAAGGGACTGGTAGTACAGGCCCAGGACTGGTGGTACAGACCCCACAGGACTGGTAGTACAGACCCATTTTGAATGGTGAACAGAACCAGATGGTAGTATAGACCCAGACTGGTGGTGATTACAGATCCAGAATGGTTAGTACAACCCAGTACGGTTAGTATAGGACCAGATTGTAGTACAGACCCAGACTGGTAGTATAGACCCAGATGGTGATACAGACCCAGCCTGGTAGTTACAGGCCCAGACTGGTGGTGAGTACAGACCCAGACTGGGAGTACAGACCCAGAAGGTAGTATAGACCCGACTGGTAGTACCAGACCCAGAGTGTTAGTTAGACCCAGACTGGTAGTACAGACCCAGACTGGTAGTGTCGACCCAGACTGGTAGATTAACAGACCAGACGTGAAGTTAGTAAGACCCGAATGGTGATACAGACCCAGACTGTAATAGATAGACCCAGACTGGTAGTACAGACCAGACTGGTAGGTCAGACCCAGAATGGAATACATGTAGACCAGACTGGTAGTACAGACCCAGACTTGGTAGTCCCTAGTACCCAGAGGTGATACAGATCAGATGGTAGTACGACCCAGAATGGTAGTATAGACCCAGACTGTTAGTACAGACCAGACTGTAGTATAGACCAGACTGGTGATAAAGACCAGGACTGGTAGTACAGGCCCGACTGGTGGTACAGACCAGACTGGTAGTACAGACCCAGAATGGTGACAGACCCAGACTGGTAGTCTAGACCCAGACTGTGATACAGAGATCAAGACGGTAGACGACCCAGACTGGTGTATTTCGACAGATGTTAGTTTACAGGAACCCAGACTGGTAGTATAGACCCAGACTGGTGATGATTACAGACCAAGAACTGCGTAGTACAGCCCCAAGAATGGTGACTACAGAACCCCCCAGACTGGTAGTACAGACCCAGAAGGTTAGTATGGACCCAGACTGGTAGTACAGACCCAGACTTGGAGTATTTAGAACCAGGATGTAGTACAGACCCAGGATGGTAGTACAGACCCAGACTGTATAGTACAGACCCAGACTGAATTACAAAGCCAGACTGGTAGTATAGACCCAGACTCGTAGTGTAGACCCAGGGATGGTGTACAGACCCGACTGGAAGTAAAGACCCGACTTGGTGAACGACCCAGAATGGTGAGTATAGACCCAGACTAGGGTAGTACAGACCCAGACTGGGAGGTCAGACCCAGAATGGAATACAGATCAGACTGGTAGTATAGACCCAGACTTGTTAGTAGTAAGACTCAGACTGGTAGTCAGACCCAGACTGGTGAAGACAGACCCAGATGGTAGATACAGACACAGACTGGAGTATAGACCCAGACTGGTGGTACAGACCCAGACGGGTAGATAGGACCCAGATGGTAGTATACGACCAGACTGGAGTAGAGACCCACGACTGATGAGTACAGACTCAGACCTGGTAGTATAGACCCATACTTGTCGAGTACCGGCCCAGATGGTGATACAGACCCAGAATGGTAGTTACAGACCCAGATGGTTGATACAGGACCCAGGACTGGTAGTAAGACCCAGAATGGTGATACAGACCAGACTGGTAAGTACAGACCCAGACTGGTTTAGTATAGACCCAGGATGGTGATACAGACCCAGACTGGTGACAGACCCGACTGGTAGTTAACCCCAGACTGGTGATACTACAGATCCAGATGTAGTACAGACCCAGACTCGGTTAGTATAGACCCAGAGTTAGTACAGACCAGACTGGTAGTATAGGACCCAGATGGTGATATCAGACCAGACTGGTAGTCCAGCCAGAATGGTGATACAGACCCAGATGGTAGTATAGACCAGAACTGTGATACAGATCCAGACTGGTAGTACAGACCAGACTGGTAGTACAGGACCCAGATGGATACAGATCCAGGACTGGTAGTATAGACCCAGACTGTAGTATAGACCAGCTGGATAGTACAGACCCAGGGACTGTGTGATACCGACCCAGACTGGTGCTACAGACCAGACTGGTAGTACAGACCCCAGACTGGTAGTAAAGACCCAGAATGTAGTACAGACCCAGACTGGTAGTACAGACCCAGACTGGGAGTATAGACCCAGACTGGTAGTTCAGACCCAGACTGGTAGTACATACCCAGACTGGTTATACAGACCCAGACTGGTGATACAGACCCAGACTGGTAGTATAGACCCAGACTGGTAGTACAGACCCAGACTGGTAGTACAGACCCAGACTGGTAGTACAGACCCAGACTGATGATACAGTCCTAGACTGGCCATGCTGTAGAGGAAGGGGAGGGAGGGCTGACCTCCATCAGATTAGGAGACAATATGTGGATGAACACATGTTTTATACGGCAGATTATGACAGAGCGCGGTTATTTCCTGTCCAACTACACATTCAATTTCCTGCCTAGCACTTTAGTTGTATTACTTTGATCATGTGATAACAGCTACAGTTACCATGGGGATTGCTGGACAGATGACAGTGGCAGCAATAGAACAGGCTGATAACTGAAATAATGTGAAATAAAACTGAGTCTTGTTCAAAGGAATCAGGGCCTGTTAGAACTAATATGTTCCATGATGACAATTGGTCATATTTAATAATGAGTTATGGTAGTGATACTGTACATGTCCTGTCTCCTCTCTGTGACTTGAATACATTCAGGACTTTGTTAGTGTTTCTTGATGAATACATTCAGGACTTTGTTAGTTTTTCTTGATGAATACATTCAGGACTTTGTTAGTGTTTTTGATGAATACATTCAGGACTTTGTTAGTGTTTCTTGATGAATACATTCAGGACTTTGTTAGTGTTTCTTGTAGTAACGTTCAGTATAATCGTTATTTGTTAAGAGCAATGGACTCACATTGAGTTTAAAGACATCATAGAAACCTTCTATTTGGAGTATTTGAGCAGGGAATTGAGACAGAAATGAATTGATAGACTCTGAATCATTGTTCTCTGGGGTCTGACCTGTGATAATTATATACACTGGGGTCTGACTAGAGTCTGACCTCTGTGATAAATATATACACTGGGGTCTGACCTCTGTGATAAATATATGAACTGGTTGAACTGGGGTCTGACCGCTGACCTCTGACCTCTGTGATACATATATACACTGGGGTCTGACCTCTGTGATAAATATATACACTGGTGTCTGACCTCTGACCTCTGTGATACATATATACACTGGGGTCTGACCTCTGTGATAAATATATACACTTGGGTCTGACCTCTGACCTCTGTGATAAATACATACACTAGGGTCTGACCTCTGTGATAAATATATACACTGGTGTCTGACCTTTGACCTCTGTGATACATATATACATTTTACATTTACATTTTAGTCATTTAGCAGATGCTCTTATCCAGAGCGACTTACAGTTAATGAATGCATACATGTTTATTATTATAATTTTTTATTTAATTTTTATACTGGCCCCCCCGTGTAAACAAACCCACATCCCTGCCGGTCAAACCCTCCCCTCCCTTGGACAACGCTGGACCAATTGTGCGCCACCCAAATACACTGAGTCTGACCTCTGACCTCTGTGATACACATATACACTGGTGTCTGACCTCTGTGATAAATATATACAGTTGAAGTCGGAAGTTTACATACACGTAGGTTGGAGTCATTAAAACTCATTTTTCAACCACTCCACAAATGTCTTATTAACAAACTATAGTTTTGTCAAGTCGGTTAGGACATCTACTTTGTGCATGACACAAGTAATTTTTCCAACAATTGTTTACAGACAGATTATTTCACTTATAATTCACTGTATCTCAATTCCAGTGGGTCAGAAGTTTACATACACTAAGTTGACTGCGCCTATAAACAGCTTGGAAAATTCCAGAAAAAGATGTCATGGCTTTAGAAGCTTCTGATAGGCTAATTGACATAATTTGAGTCAATTGGAGGTGTACCTGTGGATGTATGTCAAGGCCTACATTCAAACTCAGTGCCTCTTTGCTTGACATCATGGGAAAATCAAAAGAAATCCGGCAAGACCTCCGACATTTTTTTTGTGAGCAATTTCCAAACGCCTGAAGGTACCACGTTCATCTGTACAAACAATAGTACGCAACTATAAACACCATGGGACCACGCAGCCGTCATTCCGCTCAGGAAGGAGACGCGTTCTGTCTCCCAGAGATTAACGTACTTTGGTGCGAAAAGTGCAAATCAATCCCAGAACAACAGCAAAGGACCTTGTGAAGATGCTGGAGGAAACGTATCTATATCCACAGTAAAAAGAGTCCTATATTGACATAACCTGAAAGGCCGCTCAGCAAGGAAGACGCCACTGCTCCAAAATCGCTATAAAAAAGCCAGACTACGGTTTGCAACTGCACATGGGGACAAAGATCGTACTTTTTGGAGAAATGTCCTCTGGTCTGATGAAACAAAAATAGAACTGTTTGGCCACAATGACCATCATTATGTTTGGAGGAAAAAGGGGATGCTTGCAACCCGAAGAACACCATCTCAACCGTGAATCACGGGGGTGGCAGCATCATGCTGTGGGGGTGCTTTGCTGCAGGAGGGACTGGTGCACTTCACAAAATAGATGGCATCATGAGGAAGGAAAATTATATGGATATATTGAAGCAACATCTCAAGACATCAGTCAGGAAGTTAAAGCTTGGTCGCAAATGGGTCTTCCAAAAATGACAATGACCCCAAGCATACTTCCAAAGTTGTGGCAAAATGGCTTAAGGACAACAAAGTCAAGGTATTGGAGTGGCCATCCCAAAGCCCAGACCTCAATCCTATTGAAAATGTGTGGGCAGAACTGAAAAAGCGTGTGCGAGCAAGGAGGCCTACAAACCTGATTTAGTTACACCAGCTCTGTCAGGAGGAATGGGCCAAAATTCACCCAACTTATTGTGGGAAGCTAGTGGAAGGCTACCCGAAACGTTTGACCCCAAGTTAAACAATTTAAAGGCAACGCTACCAAATACTAATTGAGTGTATGTAAACTTCTGACCAACAGGGAATGTGATGAAAGAAATAAAAGCTGAAATAAATCATTCTCTTTACTATTATTCTGACATTTCACATTCTCAAAATAAAGTGGTGATCCTAACTGACCTAAGACAGGGAATTTTTAGTAGGATTAAATGTCAGGAATTGTGAAAAACTGAGTTTAAATGTATTTGGCTAAGGTGTATGTAAACTTCCGACTTCAATTCAACACTGGTGTCTGACCTTTGACCTCTGTGATAAATATATACACTGGGCTCTGACCTGTGTGATAAATATATACACTTTTGTCTGACCTCTAAACTCTGTGATATATATATATATTCACTGGGGTCTGACCTCTGTGATAAATATATACACTGGTGTCTGACCTGTGTGATAAATATATACACTGTTGTCTGACCTCTAAACTCTGTGATATATATATATTCACTGGGGTCTGACCTCTGTGATAAATATATACACTGGTGTCTGACCTTTGACCTCTGTCATATATATACACACTGGGGTCTGACCTCTGACCGCTGTGATAAATATATACACTGGGGTCTGGCCTTTGACCGCTGTGATAAATATATACACTGGGGTCTGACCTCTGACCTCTGTGATAAATATATACACTGGTGTCTGACCTCTGTGATAAATGTAAACATTTGTACGGCTGCATCAAACACACTGTGCTTTTTTGTGTGTGTTATATTTGCAAAGTGCAGTACCAGGGCTAATGTCAGGGTACTTTGCTCGTAAAATTGGGGGAACAAAAAAATTTTTTAAAAAAAACCCCCAAAAAAGTTTGGGGAAAAAAAGGGGGAAAGGGGGCCCAAAAAATTTTTTTTTAAAAAATTTTAAAAAGGGGGGAAAACCCCCCCGGGAAACCCCCGGGAAAAGGGGGGAAAAACCCCCCCCCAAAAATTTTTTTTTAAAAAAAAAAAGGGAAAAAAAAAAGGGGGGGGAAAAAAAAAAAAAAAATTTTTTTACCCAAACCGGCCCCCCCAAAAAAAAAAAAAACCCAAATTTTAAAAGGGGGGGAAAAAAAAAAAAAAGGGGAAAAAAAGGGAAAAAAAATTTTTAAAAAAACCCCCCAAAAAGGGTTTTTAAACCCCGAAAAAATTATTTTTCCCCCTTTTTTTTAAAAAAAAAAAATTTTTTAAAAAGGGGAAAAAAAACAGGGGGTTTTTTTTAAAAAAAAAAATTTTTTTTTTTTTTTTTCCCCCCCTTTTTAAAAAAATTTTTTCCCGGGCCCCTTTTTTTAAAAAAAAACCTGGGTTTTTTTTCCCTTTTTTAAAAAAAAAAATTTTTAAAAAAACCCCTTTTTTTTTTTGGGGTTTTTCCGGGGGAAAATTTCCCTTTTAAAAAATCTGGGGTTTTTTTTTTTAAAAAATTTTTTTAAAAAATTTTTTCCCTTTTTTGGGGGTTTTTTTAATTTTTTTTAAAAAAGGGATTTTTTTTGGGTCCCCCCAAAAAAAAACCCCCGGGGTTTTTTTCCCCCCCAAAAAAATTTTGGGGTTTTTCCCTTTAAAAAAAATTTTGGGGTTTTTTCCCCCCCCCGGGGGGGGGTTTTTTTTCCCCCCCAAAAATTTTTTGGGTTTCCCCCCCCCCCGGGGGGGGGGGGCCCCCCCCCAAAAAAGGGGGGGGGGTTTTCCCCCCCAACCTTCCCCCTTTTGGGGGGTCCCCTTTCCCCCCCCCCCTTTTTTTTAAAAAAAAAAAAACCCCCCCCCCCCCCTTTTTTTTTTCCCCCCCCAACCCCCCCTTTTTTTTTTTCCCCCCCCCTTTTTTTTTTTTTTCCCCTTTTTTTTCCCCCCTTTTTTTTTCCCTTTTTCCCCCCCCCCTTTTTTTGGTTTTTCCCCTTCCCCCCCCCCGGGGGGGCCCCCCCCCCCCCCCTTTTTTTTTTCCCCCCCCCCCCCCTTCCCCCTTTTTTTCCTTTCCCCCCCCCCCCCCCCCCCCCCCCCCCCCTTTTTTTTTTTTTTTCCCCCCCCCCCCCCCCCCCTTCCCCCCCCCCCCCCGGGGCCCCCCCCCCCCCCCCCCCCCCCCCCCCCCCCCCCCCCCCCCCCCCCCCCCCCCCCCGGGGGCCCCCCCCCCCCCCCTTTTTTTTCCCCCCCCCCCCCCCCGGGGGCCCCCCCCCCCCTTCCCCCCCGGCCCCCAAAAACCCCCCCCCCCCCCGGCCCCCCCGGGGGGGCCCCCCCCCCCCCCCCCCCCCCCCTTTTTTTTTCCCCTTTCCCTTCCCCCCTTTCCCCCCCCTCCCCCCCTTTCCCCCCCCCCCCTTCCCCCCCCCCCTTTTTTTTCCCCTTTCCCCCCCCCCCCCCGGGGGGGGGGGGGGGGGAAAGGGGGGGCCCCCCCCCCCGGGGCCCCCCCAAAAAAAAAAGGGGGGGGGGCCCCCCCCCCCCCCCCCCCCCCCCGGGGCCCCCCCCCCCCCCTTTGGGAAAAATTTTTCCCCCCCCCCCCCCCCTCCTTTCCCCCCCCCCCCAAAACCCAACCCCCCTTTTTCCCCGGGGCCCCCCCGGGGGGGGGCCCCTTTAAAAGGGGGGGGGAAAACCCCCCCTTTTGGGGCCCCCCCTTTTCCCCCCGGGGGGGGGGGGGAAAAAAACCCAAAAAAAAGGGGGGGGGGGGAAAGGGGGGGGGTTTTTTTCCCCCCCCCCCCCCCTTTTTTTTCCCCCCCCCCCCCCCCCCCGGGGGGGGGGGGGGGGGGGGCCCCCCTTTTGCCCCCCCCAAGGGGGGGGGCCGGCCCCTTTTTTTTCCCCCCCCCGGGGGTTTTTTTTTGCCCCCCCAAACCCCCAAAATTTTTTCCCCTCCCCCCTTTTTTCCCCCCCCCCCCCCCCAAAAAACCCCTTTTTTTTTTTTCCCCCCCCCCAAAAAAAAACCCGAGGGCCCCCTTTGGAAAAATTTTTTTTTCCCCCCCTTTTTTTTTTTTTTTGGGTTTTTTTTCCCCCCCCCCCTTTTTTTTTTAAAAACCCCCCCCCCCCTTTTTTTTCCCAAAAAAAGGTTTTTTTTTTTAAAAAAAAAAACCCCCCAAAAAAATTTCCCCCCCCTTCCCCTTTTCCCCCCAAAAGGGTTTTTTTTAAAACCCCCCTCCCCCTTTTTGGGGGGGGTTCCCCCCCCCCCCATGCCCGGGGGGTGGGCCCCCCCCCCCCCCCCCAAAAGGGGTTTGGGGGCCCCCCCCCCCTCCTTCCCCTTTTTGGGGGGGGGGTTTTTTTCCCCCCCCCCAAAAAACCCCCCCCCAGTCCTCCCCCGGCCCCAAAAAAAAGGGGGGGGGGGCCCCCCCCCCCCCCTTTTAAAAAAAATTTCCCCCCCAACCCCCCCCTTTTTTGGGGGGGGGGGTTCCCACACCCCCCCCCCGGGGGGGTCCCCCCCCCCCCCATTTTAAAGGGGGGGTTCCCCCTTTTAAAATTTTTTTTCCCCCCCCCTTTTTTGGAAAAACCCCCCCCCTTTTTTGGGGGTTTTTTTTTGGGTTTTAAACCCCTTTTTTTAAACCCCCGGGGGGGGTTTTTTTTTTTTGGTTTTTTGGGGAAAAAAGGGGGGGGTTCCTCCCACCCCTTTAAACCTGGGCCAACGCCCCACTAAAGCCCTGAATGTTTCTGCTTCCTTTGGTCCTAAAGAACCTTTTACCTTTGTACAATTCACCGGGGCTTGCCAAATTTTTAAACCCCCCTGCTTTGGTCAGCCATTCGCTGCATCAACTCCCAGTTTTAAAATTTCACTGGAGAACCCCAATCCACCCCGGGACCCAAAACCGGTTCCCTACGAGAAGCTATCTCAAGAACTGCTTCCTTTCCTAATTAACCAAATAGCCCCCGCTACCCCCTTCCCAGTGAAAAAGGCTGGTCCCGCCCAGTCCTCGCTGCTACCCGGGCCAGTGAATAAGGCTGGTCCCTGACCCAGTCCTCCTCTCTGCCCAGTGAATAAGGCTGGTCCCTTCCAGTCCTCACTCTCTGCCCAGTGAATAAGGTTTGGTCTGTGCCCGTCCCCCTCTCTGCCCAGTGAATAAGGTGGTCCCTGCCCAAAGTCCTCCCCTCTCTGCCCAGTGAATAAGGGCTGTTCCCCTTTGGCCCAGTTCCTCCCTTTGCCAGTAAAATTTAAGGTGGTCCGTGGCCAGTCCTCCTTTGCCCAGTGAAAAGGTTTGGTCCCTGCACCAGTCCTCCCCTCTGCCCAGTGATAAGGTTGGTCCCTGCCAGTCCTCCCTCTATGCCCAGTAAATTTAAGGTGGCCATGCACCACAGTGCCCAGTCTCCCCTTTGCCCAGCCCTTTCTCCCCAAATGCCCATTGAATAGCACCCCTCTCCTCTTTATGGGAGGATTATATGTTTTGCCGAGCTTCATTGACACCCCAGTAAATGCTGATTTTGGGCCGGTGGTTTCTGTTGTAAAGTTAATAGTCTTAGTGATTTTGTGACGTGAACCGCAGCCAAGAGGGGGTGGCCGCGGGTTTCGTGTGTGTTGTGGGGTGGTTATGTGTGTTGTGCATCAGGGAAAGGTTACTGATTAAGGGCCCGAAAACCCCACACAGAGACAAGAGCAGAAACACCAACAAATACGTACAACCAACAATTTCTCCAATATTTCTCCCTTTTTGATCTGAGCTGCTCTCTCTCTTACGCTCTATCCTCTATTCTCTCTCTCTTTCTCTCGCTCTCTCTCTCTCGCTCCTCTCTCTCTCTCTCCTCTCTTTCTCTTCTTCCTCGACTCTCTCTCTCAGTGCATGCTGGGAGTTTTTGGGAGTTTGAGTGTTTGGTGTGGAGGGCTCTGTCCTAACTTATTTTCTTGATTCTTTCTTTGGTCTTTTCATTCCATTTGTATTTTCTATGGTGGAGGGTTAATGCACTGTTTGTTTAGCAGTAACCACTGTTTTTATTTTCAAAGTTGGGGAGGAAGAGGACAGAGGTTTAGTTTCCTGGGGTTTTGAACGGTGTGGTGTGAGCGATGGCTTCGCAGCCTAGCGCGGAGGAGACGCTGTCGTTATGGCATGGATTCAGGTGTGTTCCCGAGAATGGAATTAAGGTGGAGGAGGTTCTGCTCACGGTCGGCGAACAGGTAAGAGCTGAATTTATACATTCTGCATGCAGAATGAACAAAGCTGTGGTTGTGTTCATGAAAATAGTAAATTTGGTGGGTAGGCTCATTTCTTCTAGTGAAAATGTGTAAGGGGTGTGTTGGTGCCAATTTCTTCTCTTTCTACTCCTTCGACTAGAGTGGTAATTGCAAATTTGCCTCCGTTTATTACAGATGATCAAATCAGGAAGGAGCTGAGTCGTTTTGGTAAGTTTGCGCGTTCCGGAGGCAAGTGTTCATGTTTCTGAACAACAATGAGCAACAGTTAAATGTGCATTTTAAAGTGAGGCATGGGGAGGGGCTCTATGTAGGGTTTGTCAGCACAGATAGTCTACGGTGCTTTGAGTGTGGGGATTTGGGGCATAAGAGCTTTGCGTGCCCACACAAAGGCCGTAGACAAGGTGAGGGTACAAGCACCAGTGGGGGAAATCGAGGTCAATATGCAGGGGGCCATGAGATGCAAGAAGCAGAGGCTGGGCCTAGTCATGTTGCAGATGGTGGTGTATATGAGGCTGGGTCTAGTCATGCTATAGATGGTGGTATAGATGAGGCTGGGTCTAGTCAGGCTGCAGATGGTGGTGTAGATGAGGCTGGGTCTAGTCAAGTTATAGATGGTGATGTAGATGAGACGGGGTCTAATGCTATAGATGGTGGTGTAGATGAGACTCGGTCTAGTCTTGTTATAGATGGTGGGGTAGATGAGGCTGGGTCTAGCACTGTTATAGATGGTGGTGTGCATGAGACGGGTCTACTGCTTATAAGATGGCGTGGTGAGTAGAGTGGGTCTAGTCATGTAAGAGGTGAAGTAGATGAGATTGGGTCTAGTCATGCTATCGATGGTGTGATGTAGATGAGGAATGGGTCTAGTCATGCTATAGATGGTGGTGTAATGAGGTGGGTTAGTCATGCCTGATAGTGGTGTAGATGAGGGTGGGCTAGTCATGCTTTATAGATGGTGGTTGTTGTAGATGAGACTGGGTCTAATTGATATAGATGGTGGGTTATTGTAGTAGAGCTGGTTAGTCATGTTATAGATGTGCTGTAGATGGGCTGGGTTCTAGTCCTGCTATAGATGGTGAGGTAGATGGAGGATGGGTCTAGTCACACTATCGATGGTGATGTAAAATGAGGAGGGCTAGTCATGCCTATAGATGGTGCTGTAGAGTGAGGCTGGGGCTAGTCACATATAAGATGGGGGTGTAGCGAGGTGGGTTCTAGTCATGCTATAGAAGGGTGTCGATGAGGGTTGGCCTGGTAATTGCAATAGTGGTGGGTGGTGTAGATGAGCAGGTATCGTTCATGTTTGATTGGTGGTGTTAGAGAGGCTGGGTCTAGTCATGTATCGATGGGGTTGTTAGATGAGGCTGGGCCTAGTCTGCTATTTATGGTGGTGTTGAAAGGCGGAGTCTAGCCTGTTATAGATGGTGGTTGTAGATGAGGCGTGTCTAATGCTTATAGATGATCGGCACCCACCTGCAAGCTAGATGAGCCTTTTGGTCTAGTCATGTCTCTAGATGGTGGGTAGATGAGTATGGGTCTAGTCCCTGCTAAGAGGGTTTGGTGTACGATGAGGGTGGGTCTAGTCATGTTACAGACGGTGGTTGTAGATGAGACTGGCAACTAGTCATGCTATAGATGGTTGTGTAGATGAGGATGGATCTAGTACATGCTTATAGATGGTGGTTTGTAGAGAGGTGGCTTTTCGTTATAGACTGTGTTGTTAGATGAGCTAGAATAGTCATGCATAGATGGTGGGTAGATGAGGCGGGTCTAGTTATGCATAGATGGTGTTGTAGATGAACCGGGTCTAGTCATTGTTATAGATGGTGGTTGTAGATGAGGCTGGGCTGTCCTGCTAGTGATGGTGGTTGTTGATCTAGGATGGGTTCGCCATGTGATAAGATGGTGGTTTGTAGAGTTGACTGGGTTCTAATGCTATAGATGGTGGTGTAGATGTAGATGAGGCTGGGCCAGTTATGCTAAGATGGTGGTGTAGACTGAGGTGGTCTAGTCATGTTATAGATGGTAGTGTAGAGAGTCTGGAGTCTAGTCATGCTATAGCTGGTGGGTGAGATGAGGCTGGGTCTAGTCATGCTATAGGATGGTGGTGTCGATGTAGATGAGGCTGGGCTAGTTCATGCTATAATGGGGGTTGTTTGTAGATGAGGGCTGGTCTAGTCAGGTTATAGATGGTAGTGTAGATGAGTCTGGGGGTCTAGTCATGCAGATAGATGGTGGTGTAGATTTAGATGAGGCGGGTCTAGTCATGCTATAGATGGTGGTGTAGATGAGGCTGTGGGTTAGTCATGCTATAGATGGTGTGTAGATGAGGCTGGGTCTAGTCATAGTTAAGTGGTAGTGTAGATGGGAGTCGTGGGTCTATCATGCTATAGATTGAGGTTGTAGATGAGGCGGGCTAGTTCATGTCTAGCTGGTGGTGTGTGTAGATGAGGGCTGGGTTAGTCATGCTATAGATGGTGATTGTAGTTGGGATGTATACCGAGTGAGTCATGCTATTAGATGGTGGTGTTGTTTGTACGATGGAGGATGGGTTAGTAATGCTTATAGATAGTGTGTAGATGAGGGTGGGTCTATCATGATATAGATGGTGGTGTAGATGAGAATGGGTCTACATGCCTATAGATGGGTGGTGTAGAGAGGCTGGGTTAGTCAGTTATAGATGGTGATGTAGATGAGGCTGGGTTAGTCTGCTATAAGATCGGGTGATGTAGATGCGGCTGGGTCTAGTCACACTATAGATGGGATGTAGCTGATGTGGGGTCTAGTCAGTATAGATGGTGATGTAGATGAGATGGGTCTAGGCACGACTATAGATTGGGTGGTGTAGATAGAGGATGGGTTCTAGGTCATGGCTATGAGAGTGGTGTAGATGAGGGTTGGTATAGTAATAATGCAAATAGATGTGGTGTGTTGATGAGGCAGGTCTAGGCATGTTATAGATGTGGTGTTGTAGATGAGACTGGGTCTAGTTCATGTTAAGATGGTGTGTAGATGAGGATGGGCCTAGTCATGCTATTGATGGTGGTGTTTGATAAGAAGCTGAGGATAGCAACTTAATTTTCTTTCTAGTTATAGATGGTGGTGTAGATGAGGCTGATGTGTCTAATGCTATAGATATGGTGTAGATGAGTCTTTGTCATCCTGCTAATAGATGGTCGGTGTAGATGAGTCTGGTTAGTCATTGCTATAGCTGGTGGTGTAGGGAGGTGGGTTCTCAGTCATGTTATTAGAACGGTGTTGTAGATGAGACTGGAATTAGTCATTGCTATAGATGGTAGTGTAGGATTGAGGCCTGGATATAGTATGTATAGATGGTGGTGTAGATGAGGCTGCTCTAGTCATGTTATAGACTGTGTTGAGATGGGGACTAGATATAGTCATGCTATAGATGGTGGTGTTGTAGATGAGCGGGTCTAGTCATGCATAGATGGTGTTGTAGACTGAGACCGGGTATAGTGTCAGTCAGGTATAGATGTGGTGTAGATGGGCTGGGCCTAGTTTCCATGAAATATGGTGATGTAGATGAGGATGGGGTCTGTCATGTTATAGATTGTGGTTTGTAGATGGTAGGTAGATGAGGCTGGGCCTAGTCAGTAGAGATGGTGGTGTAGATGAGACAGGGGTCAGTCAGGTTATGATGGTGGTTGTAGATGGGCTGGCCTTAGTCATGCTATTGATGGTTGGTGTGGTGTTGATAAGGCGGGGTTAGCCATGTTATAGATGGTGGTGTAGAGTTGACGGGGTCTTAATGCTATAGATGGTGGTGTAGATGAGGCTGGGGTCCGTTATGCTATAGATGGTGGTGTAGATGAGGCGGAGTCGAATGCTATAGGATGGTTGGTGTAGTAGAGGCTGGGTCTAGTAATGTTATAGATGGTGATGTAGATGAGGCTGGGGTCTTAGGTCATGCTAGTAGATGGTGCTGTTGATGAGGGATGGGTCTAGTCACGCTATAGATGGTGGTTGTAGATGAGGATAGGTCTAGTCATGCTATAGATGTGGTTGTGATGAGGGTCGGTTAGTCATGTTAAGATGGTTAGTGTAGATGAGTCTGAGGTTAGTCAGTATAGATGGTGGTTAGATGAGGCTGGGTTAGTCATGCTAAGATGGTGGTGTAGATGAGCGCTGGCGTTAGTCAATGCTATAGATGGTGTGTAGATGAGGCTGTGTCTGTATAGTATGTTATGTAGATGGTGATGTGATGAGGCTGGTCTAGTCTGCTTATAATGTTGGGTAGATGGATGAGTCAGAATGCTATAGAAGAAGGTGGTTGTAGTAGAGGCTGGGTCTAGTCCTGTTAAGATGGTGATGTAGATGAGGCTGGGTCGAGTCAGCTTTAGATGGTTGATGTAGATGAGGATGGGTCCTAGTCATGCCTATAGATGGGGGTTGTGATGAGGGATAGGTTAGTCATGTATAGATAGTGGTGTAGCTGGGGTCGGTCTATCTAAGTCATGCTTATAGATGGTGGGTTCGATGAGACGGGGTCTAAGCTATAAGGGTGGTGTAGATGAGGCGGGTCTAGCATGTTATAGATGGTGGTTGTATTGTATCTGCGACTGAGTCGAATGCTATCGCTGGTGTTGTAGTCGGCGTGGGTTTAAGTAGTGATGACGGTGATGTAGCTTGAGGCGGTTCTAGGCCTGCCTAGATGGGATGAAAATTGAGGATGGGTTTAGGCCTGCAATGCTGGTGGTTTGTAGATGCGGATAGGTTCGTCAGCATAGAAGTGGTGTAGATGCGGGTCGGTTCGTCATGCTATAGATGGTGGTGTAATGAGAGGGTCTAATGCTATAGATGGTGGTTGTAGTAGAGGCTGGGTCTTAGTCATAGTCATGCATAGATGGTGATGATGTAGATTGAGGCTGGGTTCTCATGCGATAGATGGTGAGCGTGCGGATGGGTTAGATCATGCTATAGATGAGTGGTTTGTAGATGAGGATGGGTCTCTAGTCATTGCTATGATAGTGGGGTAGATGAGGGTGGTGGTCTAGTAATGCTATAGATGGTGGCCCTGTTGTAGATGGGAGGTTGCAGTAAGATGGGTGTAGTGAGACTGGGACTGAGTCATGTATAGTTGGTGGTGAAGCGGAATTGGGCCTAGTCAGCTATTGATGGTGGTGTTTGATAAGCTGGGTCTAGCCATCTTCTAGATGGTGGTTTGTAGATGAGGGATTGGGGTATGATTGCTATAGATGGGGTGTAGAGTGAGGCTGTTGTCTAAGGCTATAGAAGTGGTGTAGATGGGCTGGGTATATAGTCTGCTATAGCTTGTGGTGTAGCTGAGGTCTGAGGCTTTAGGTCATGTGATAGATGGTAGTGTGGATGAGTCTGGGTCTAGTCATGTTATAGATGGTGGTGTAGATGCAGCTTGGGTCTAGCTCATGTTATAGAGGTTGTGTAGATGAGATGGTCTAGTCATGCTATAGATAGTGGTGTAGATGATGGGTGGGTTCTAGTAATGCTATAGATGGGGGTGTAGAGAGGCAGTTAGTTATGTGTTTAGATGGTGTGTAGATGAGACTGGATATCAGGCTTATAGATGGTGGTTGTAGATGACGGCTGGCTAGTCATGGACTAGTGATGGTTGTGTTTGTTATAAGGCTGGGGTCTAATGAATATAGATAGTGGTGTTGATGAGGCTGTGTCTAGTCAGCTATAGATGGTGGTGTAGATTAGATGAGGCTGGGCTGTCATGCTATAGATGGTGGTAAATGAGGACTGAGTCTAACTGCTATAGATGGTGGTTTGTAGATGAGGTGGGTATAATTATAGAGGTGGGTGTAGATGCGGCCGGGCTATAGTCATGATATAGATGTGGGGTAGATGAGCTGGATATAGTATGCTACAGATGGTGGTTGGGATAAGGCTGGGTTCTAGTCAGTTATAGATGGTGGTGTAGATGCGGCTGGGTCTAGTCATGCTATAGATGGTGGTGTGTAGATGAGGCTGGTCTATTCATGTTATAGATGGGGGTTAATGGAGGCTGGGTCAGTCATGCTATAGATGGTTGGTGTAGATGAGGACTGGTCTAGGTCGAGTTTAGAGGGTGGTTTAGCTTGAGGGGGTCTAATAATGCTAGAGATGGTGGGTTAGATGAGGGCTGGGCCTTAGTCATGCTTCTAGATGGTTGGTGTAGATGGGCTTGATTTATAGTCATGCTACAGATGGTGGTTTGTTGAGAGGGCTGGGTATAGTATGTTATGATGGTGGTGAGATGAGGCTGGGGCTTCTAGTTCATGCTATAGATGGTGGTGTTGATGAGGCTTGTGTCTATTCATTTTATAGAGGTTGGTGTGTAGATGAGACTGTGTATAGTCAGTTATAGATGGTGGTTTAGATGAGGCTGGGTCTTAATGCATAGATGGGGGTTAGATGAGGATGGGTCAGTCATGTTATAGATGGTGGTGTAGATGGGCTAGGTATAGTCATTGGATAGATGGTGATTGTAGATTGAGGCTGAGTCTAGCATTGCTATAGATGGTTGGTGGTAGATGAGGAAGGGTTTAGTCCATGCTATAAATGGTGGTTGTAGATGGGGCTGGGGTTAGCATGCTATAGATGGTGGTGTAGATAAGGTGGGTTAGGTTCATGCATAGAGGTGGTGTAGATGAGATGGGTTAGTCATGTTATAGATGGTTCGGGAGATGAGTCTGGGTCTAGTATGCTATAAATGGTGGGATTAGATGAGGCTGGTCTAGTCATGCTATAGATGGTGAGTAGATGAGGATGGGTCTATGATATAGATGGGTGGTGTTGTGATGAGGCGGGTATAGTTCATGAAGAGGGGTGTTAGATGAGACTGGGGTTCTAGGTCATGTTCTAGATGGTGGTTTAGATGAGGCTGCGGTCTGGGTTATGCTAAGATGGTGGTTAGATGAGGCTGGGGTTCTAGTCATTGTTATAGATGGTGGGTAGATGAGGCTGGGTCTAGTCCGCATAGGATGGTGGTGTTGATGATGAGAAGGTCTAGTCATGATATAAATGGTGGTGTAGATGAAGGCTGTGGGTTAGGCATGCTATAGATGGTGGTGTTGTAGATAAGGGCGGGTCTAGTCATGCTATAGTATAGATAGTGGTGTAAATGAGGTGGGTCTAGAATGTATAGTGGTGGGGTAGAGAGATGGGTCTAGTCAGTTATAGATGGTAGTGTAGATGGAGTCTGGGTCTAGTCATGCTATAGATGGTGGTTGTCGTGTTGAGATGAGGCTGTGTCTAGTCATTGCGATAGATGTGGTGTGTTGTAGATGAGGACTGGGTCTAGCATGCTATAGATGGATGGTTGTAGAGGAGGCTGGTCTAGTTCCATGCTATCTAGATGGTGGTTGTAGATGAGGCTGTGTCTAGTCAGTTATAAGATGGTGATGTAGTGATGTAGATGAGGCTGGGTCTAGTCATGCTATATATGGTGGGTAGATGAGACTGAGTCGAATGCTATAGATGGTGGTGTAGTAGAGGTGGTGGGGTCTAGTCATGTTATAGATGGTGATGTAAATGAGGGGGTTCTAGCATGTTATAGATTGGTGGTGTTAGATGAGACTGGGGTCTCGTCATGTTTATAGATGGTAGTAGTGTAGAGGAGTCTGGGTCTAGTCATGCTATAGATGGTGGTGTAGATGAGGCAGTGTGTCTAAGTCAGCTATAGATGGTGATGTAGATGAGGCTGGGTCTAAGGCTATAGCTGGTGGTGTAGAGAGCTGGGTTATAGTCATGTTATTAGATGTTGTGTAGTGAGGACTGGGTTCTAGTATGTTATAGATGGTGTTTAGATGAGGGGCTGGGTCTTAATGACTATAGATGCGTGGTTAGATGAGGCTGGGTTAGTCATGTATAGATGGTGGTGTAGATGAGGACTGGGTATAGTTCCTGCTATTATAGATGGTGGTTGGGTAGATGAGGAAAGGGTTCTAGGTCTGCTATAAATGGTGGTTGTAGATGGAGGGGGGTCTAGTCATGTATAGATGGTGGTGTTTGTAGATAAGGCTGGGGTCTAGTTTCATGCTATAGATAGTGGTTGTAAATGAGGGCTGGGTCTTAGTCATTGTTATAGTGGTGGTTTGTGATGAGACGGGTCTAGCGCATGTTATAGATGGTAGTGTAGATGCGTCATGGTCTGGGTCTAGTCATGCTATAGATGGTTGTGTAGATGAGGCTGTGTCTAGTCATGCTATAGATGGTTGGTGTGATGAGGCTGGGTTCTTGTCCTGCTTATAGATGGTGTGCTAGATGAGGCTGGTTGGGTTCTAGTCATGCTATAGATGGTGTGTAGATGAGGCTGCGTCTAGTTATGTTATAGATGGTGATGTAGATGAGGCTGGGGCTAGTCGAGCTATATATGGTGGTGTAGAGGAGACTGAGTCTCGAAATGCTATAAGCTGGTGGTGTAGTAGCGGCTGGGTCAGTCAGTTATACTGGTGCTGTATATGAGGCGGTCTAGTCTGCCTATAGAGGTGATGTAGATGCGGATGGGTAAGTCATGCCTATAGATGGTGGGTGTAGATGAGGATAAGGTCTAGTCATGATATAAGATAGTGGTGTAGATGAGGGTTGGTAAGTCATGCTATAGATGGTGGTGTTAAAATGAAGAGGGTCGAATGCTCTTAGATGGTGGGTAGTAGGAGGCTTGGGTTAGTCATGTGATAGATGGTGGGTAGATGACGGCTGGATGGTGTGTTAGATGACTGATAGGAGGTGATGTTAGATGAGGATTGGGTTAGTCAGATATAGATGGTGGTTGTAGATGAGATGGGTCTAAGTCATGCTAAGCTGGTGTTGTAGAGAGGAGGGTCTAGATGCTATAGATGGTGGTGTAGTGAGGCTGGGTCTAGTCATTGATAGAGATGGTGGTTGTAGTAGAGGCTTGGTGTTTAGGTCATGTGATAAGATGGTTATGTAGTGAGGCTGGGTCTAGTATGCTATAGATGGGTGGTGTCGATGCGGATGGGTCTAGTCATGCATAGTAGTGGTGTAGATTGAGGATGGTCAGTCATGATATAGATATGGTTGTAGATGAGGCTGGGGTCTAATGTAGAGATAGTGGTTGTAGATGCGGCGGGTCTCTAGCAAGGTTATAGATGGTGGTGGTTTGTAGATGAGACTGAGTCGAATGCTATAGAAGGTGGTGTAGTAGAGGCTGGTCTGTCATGTTATAGTGGTGTAGGATGTAGATGAGGCTGGGTCTAGTCATGCTATAGATGGTGAAGTAGAGAGGATGGCGTTTAGTCATGTTAGATAGTGGTGGTTGTTGTTGTAGATGAGGATAGGTCTCAGTAATGTATAGAGTGGGTAGATGAGGGGTCGGTATAGTCAGCTTATAGATGGTGGTTGTAGATGAGGACTGGGTCTAATGCTATAGATGGTGGTGTAGTAGAGGCTGGGTCTAGTTCAGGGGCTATGATGGTGATGTAAGAGGCTTGGGTCTAGTCATGGTATAGATGGTGATGTAGATGAGGAGGGTTATAGGCATGCATAGAGGGTGGTTGTAGATGAGGATGGGTCAGTCATGCTATAGATAGTGGTGTGTAGATGAGGGTTGGGTCAGTAATGCTTTAGTGGTGGTGTAGATGAGGCAGGTATAGTCAGATATAGATGGTGTGTAGATGAGACTGGACTAGACCTGTCTATAGATGGTGGTGTAGATGACGCTGGGCCTAGTCATGCTATGATGGTGGTTGGTTGTTGAGAAGGGGCTGGGTCTAGCCATTATAGAGGGTGGTTGTTGTAGAGGGACTGGGTCTAATTGCATATAGAGGTGTTTTGTAGATGAGGCTGTGTCTAATGATATTTATGATAGTGGTTGTGTAGATGAGGCTGGGGTCTTAGTCATGCCTATTAGATGTGGTGTAGTGTGATGAGTATGGGTCTCTAGTCATGGTATAATGTATGTGGAGGAGTCTGGGTCTAGTCATGTTATAGATGGTGGGGATAGATGAGATTGGTTCTTAGTCATGTTATAGATGGTGGTGTCGATGAGGATGGGGTTATTCTATTGCTATAGATAGTGGTGTTGTTTATTTGTAGCTGAGGGTGGGTCTGTAATGTTATAGATGGTGGTGTAGATGAGGAGTCTAGTATGTTATAGATGGTGGTGTAGATGAGGCTGGGCCTAGTCATGCTATTGATGGTGGTTTTGATAAGGCTGGGTTCTATTGATATAGATAGTGGCTGGTGATTGAGGCTGTTGTTGTCTAGTTAATGCTATAGTGCGTTTTAGATGAGGCTGGGTCTAATGCATAGAGGGGGTTAGATTGAGCGCTGGGCTAGTCTTGCTATTAGATGGTAGTGGAGCTGAGGCTTGAGATAGTCATGCTACAGCTGTGGTGTAGATGAGGCGGGTATAGTAATGTATAGATGGTGGTGTTGTAGATGAGGCTGGGTCTAGTAATGCTATAGATGGTGGTGTAGAATGAGGATTGTGTGTGTTATTCATGTTATAGATGTTGGTTAGATGTGACTGGGGTCTAGTATGTGATAGATGGTGGTTTAGATGAGGATGGGTCTAATGCTATCGAGGTGGGTAGATGAAGGCTGGGTCTAGTCACATGTTATAGATGGTGGTGTGTAGATGAGGTGGGTCTTCGTCATGCTATAGATGGTGGTGTAGAGGAGGGCGGGGGTCTAGTCATGCCTATAGATGGTGGTTGTAGATGAGGCTGGGTCTAGTATGTTATAGATGGTGATGTAGCTGCGGGCGGGTCTAGTATTATAGATGGTGTGATGTTGTAGATGAGGCTGAGTCTCGTCATGCTATAGATGGTGGTGTGTAGATGAGGAGAGGGTCTAGTCATGCATAAATGGTGGGTGATTGAGATGAGTGGATTGTGGTCTAGTTCATTTCCATGCTATAGATGGTGGTGTTTGTAGAAAAGGCTGGTGGGTCTATAGTATGAGATAGATAGTGGTGTTAAATGAGGCTGGGTCTAGTCAGTTATAGATGGTTGGTGTAGATAGATTGGAGACTGGGTCTAGTCAGGTTATAGATGGTAGTGTAGATGAGTCTGGTCTTAGTTCCTTGCTATAGATGGTGGTGTAAGATGAGGTGGGTCTAGTCAGGCATAGATGGTGGATGTAGATGGGGGGTATAATGCTATAGGATGGTGGTGTAGATGAGGCTTGGGTATAGTATGTATAGATGGTTGTGTAGATGAGGCTGGGTTCTAGTCAGTATTAGATGGTGGTGTAGCTGAGGCGGGATATAGGTCATGCCTCAGATGGTGGTGTTTGTTAGATTAGATGAGGCTGGGTCTAATGCTTTATAGATGGTGGGTTAGATGAGGCTGGGCCTAGTCATGCTATAGATGGTGGTGTAGATGAGATTCTTGTTGTATAGTACATCTACAGATGGGGTTTGTGATGAGGATGGGTCTAGTCTGTTATAGATGGTGGTGTAGATGAGGGCTGGGGTTAGTTCATGCTATAGATGGTGGTGTAGATGAGGCTGGCTCTATTCATGTTATAGATGGTGGTTGTAGATGAGACTGGGTCTCTTAGTCATGTTATAGTGGTGGTTTAGATGAGGCTGGGTCTAATGCTATAGATGGTGGGTTAGATGTGCTGGGTCTAGCATGTTATAGATGGTGGTTGTAGAATAGATGAGGCTGGTTCTAGTCATGATATAGATGGTGGCTGTAGATGAGGAAGGGTCTAGTCATGCTATAACTGGTGTGTGGTAGAGATGAGCTGGGTCTAGTAATGCTATAGATGGTGGTGTAGATAAGGCGTGTGGGTCTTAGTATTGCTATAAGCTTAGTGGTGTAAATGAGGCTTGGGGTCTAGTCATGTTATAGATGGTGGTGTAGATGAGACTGGGTTATAGTTCATGTTATAGATGGTTAGTTGTAGATCGAGTCTGGTCTAGTCAGGCTATAGAGGGTGGTTGTAGATGAGGCTGGGTTGTCGAGTCATGCTATAGAATGGTGATGTAGATGAGGCTGAGTCTTATAGTCCATGCTATAGATGCTGGTGTAGCTGAGGCTGCGGGCCCTAGTAATGTTAGATGGTGGTGTAGATGAGGCTGGTCTAATGCTATAGATAGTGGTGTAGATGAGGCTGGGTTAGTTATGCTATAGATGGTGGTGTAGCTGAGGATTGGTTATATCATGTATAGATGGTAGTGTAGATGAGTCTGGTCTCTAGTCATGCTATAGATGTGGTTGTATATGAGGGATGGGTCTAGTCATCGCTATAGATGGTGGTTTGTGTAGATGAGGATGGGTCTAGCAGGCTATAGATGGTGGTTGTAGATGGGCTGGTCAGTCATGTTTAGAGATGTGATGTAGATGAGGAGAGTCTAGTCATGCTATAGATGATGGTGAGATGAGGGGGCATAGTCATGATATTAGATGGTGGTGTAGATGAGCTGGGTCTAATGCTATGATAGTGGTTGTAGATGAGGGGCGGGTCTAGTTTGCTATAGATGGTGTGTAGATGAGGAGGGGTCTAGTCATGTTATAGATGTAGTGTAGATGGTGCGTGGGTCTAGGTCATGCTATAGATGGTGGTGGTATATGAGGCGGTCTCTAGTCATGCATAGATCGGTGGTTGTAGTGAGATGGGCTGGGTCTCAGTCAGGCGAAGATGGTGGTGTAGATGAGGCTGGGTTCTAGTCATGTTAAGATGGTGAGTAGATGAGGATGGGTTAGTCATGCTATATGTGTGGTGAATGTAGATGAGATGGGTCTAGCAATGTTATAGATGGTGGTGTATATGAGACGGGGGGCTATTGCTATAGATGGTGTTATGTAAGTAGAGGCTGGGTGATTACTCGTCATGGTTATAGATGGTGATGTAGATGAGACTGGGTCTAGTCAGTGCTTATAGTGGTGATGTAGAGAGGATGGGTCTAGTCATGCTATAGATGGGGGGGTAGATGAGGATCGTGTGTGTTTTTTTTCTAGTCTGTTATAGATAGTGGTGTAGAGAGGGTGAGGTTTGATATAGACTGGTTGGTGTAGATGAGACTGGGTCTAATGCTATAGATGGTGGTGTAGTAGAGGTGGGTCTAGTCATGTTATAGATGGTGATGTAAGATGAGGCTGGGTGTGTCATGCTTAGATGGTGTTGTAGAGGAGGAGGGTCTAGTCATGTTATAGATGGTGATGTCGAATAGATGAGGCTGCGGTCTAGTCTGATATTTAGATGTGGTGTAGATGAGGGCTGGGTAAAAGTAATGTATGATGGTGGTGTATGGTGTAGATGTAGAGAGACGGGCTAATGCTATAGATGGTGGTGTTATGTAGTAGATGGCATGGTTCTGTCATTGTTATAGATGTGATTTGTGAGAGGTGGGTCTAGTCATGCGATAGATGGTGGTTGTATGATGGGTGTAGAGAGGATGGGTCTAGTCATGTTATAGATGGTGATGTAGATGAGGCTGGTCTAGTCATGCTCTAGATGGTGGTGTGTAGATGAGGTGGGTCAAGTCATGGCCTATCGATGGGGGTGTTTTGTAGATGGACTGGGTCTAGTCATGTATGGATGGTGGTTTGGTTGGTTTGATAGATGAGAACTGGGTCTAAGGCATAGATGGTAGTTAGTATAGATGAGGGATGGTCTACTGTATAGACGGTGGTGTTAGTGTAGATGAGGCTGGGTCTAGTCATTGGTATAGATGGTGATGTAGATGAGGCTGGGTTAGTCATCATGTCATGGATGGTGGGGTTGTAGTGTAGATTGAGGATGGGTCTAGTCATGCTATGATGGTGGTTGTAGATGAGCTGGTTAGTCATGCTATAGATGGTGGTGTAGATGAGGCTGGGTCTACTCATGCCATAGATGTTTGTGTAGATATGTCTGGGTCTAGTAATGTTATGGATTGTGGTGTAGATGAGGCTGGGCTTAGTCAGGTTATGCTAGTGGATGAGGAGAGTATAGTGGGGAAGGGTAAGTGACTAGGGGGTGGAGGAGGGTGTCAAGAGAAGAGGAAAAAGGGGGTGAAGAAAGGAGGTGGGAGGGCAGAGGCTGGTGTGGTGAAAGGCACCAAGAACCTTTGCCTGGTGCTGGGGGAAGGCCCTGACTTGAGAGGAAGGGCAGGTGGTCAGGATGGGAGATGGAGATGAGGAGGAGGAAGGTGAGTCTGATGAGGAAGACGATGATGAGGAGGATTTATTTTCAGATTCCTCCTCAATGGGTCCAGAGCTGACAGACAGTCAGTCAAAGGTGTCAAAGTACACGGTGAGGGAACTGTCAAGGTTCCTGAATGAGACTAAGGGGAAAAAAGTTAAACTTGAGTCTTTTTTTTGCGATCCGGGAAAGTTTGTAAGATCAGTACAACATGCTATGAGAAATGAGGGGCATGGTTTCCTCTCACCCAGGAAACTGTTTTCTTTCTGGCACTGGGGCTTTTTGAGCTTTGCTATTGGTTTCTTTCTTTGCTGGCTTTTCTCCCCCTTCTTATGGAGACTCTTTGGGTAGGCTTGCTTAATATTAATGGTGCCAGAGATGCGGGAAAGAGGAGTGTGTTGGGTGAATATGTAAAACTGCACTCCCTATTTGATTCTGTGAAAGTCCAGTTGAAACTGTTTGTGGTTGCCCTGTACCATTACTGTTCCAGACTTGTACAGGTTGACATTGGCTGACTCAGAGTCCTCGTTGTCTAGTATCCTGAGTTTCCACCCATCGCTAAAACCCCCCATCTTAACAGAGGGGTAGTGTATTGATATAGCACTGCTCCTTACCAGGGGATGGTCTGTGTGCAAGATGAAGTTGCTTATGTTCCCATGTTTGTAGCAGTCAGCAAAAAGTGTCTCTTAATTGTCCATAAGGAGCTTATTTTTGTACTCTTTCCATGAATTCTCATTTTTTACATCCAGGGGTCCTGTATTGTAATGACCTGTGCAGAGGGAGGGGGCTTCAAATGCCTCTGCATTTGGGTGAGGGAGGCTATGAAACTCTCCTGCCATTGTTGGACTCAAGGGCTTTGACACCTCTCACTTCACACCTCAGTGCAAATTGAAGTTGCAGCTGGATCTGTTCTGTCCTAACAAGCTTGGTAGCCTTAACATAGCATTCATTCCGTATAAAGTATAACAGATTATTGTAATGTATTTTTCTTCTTGGCTTTAAAAGTATCTTCAGACTAAACATTACTCACTCAGTTCCAGGTTGGATGGCATTTTCAGGTTTCTGTTATGCTTCTTTTGCTGGTTGTTGGTTTGCCAGAGCATTTGCTGTATAGCCAATTGCTATCCAGGCTCTGTCGTAGCCGGCCGCGACCGGGAGACCCATGGGGCGGCGCACAATTGGCCCAGCGTTGTCCAGGGTATGGGAGGGAATGGCCGGCAGGGATGTAACTCAGTTGGTAGAGCATGGCGTTTGCAACGCCAGGGTTGTGGGTTCGATTCCCACGGGGGGCCAGTATGAAAAAATTAAAAACGAATAATGTATGCACTCACTAACTGTAAGTCGCTCTGGATAAGAGCGTCTGCTAAATGACTAAAATGTAAAAATGTAAATGTAGTCCTTGGGAATAAGAATCTTTGCTTGTAGGAATCATTGCAGGTAATTGTGTCCAAAATCAGGTTGTAGGTTTGGAGTTGATTTGGAGTGAAGGTTATGTTGTGGAGGGTAGTATTCTGTATATGTACTTGTGGAAAAATCCAAGTTTATCTCACTCTCTCTCTCTCTCTCTCTCTCTCTCTCTCTCTAACACACACACAAGCTCATAGCCAGTTGATTTTACATGAAGTGGTTGAAATTGATCCTAGTTGGGTAATTGAGGAATAACATTTGCGTTACAATTTAACATGTCCCCTGCCTTTACAGAATTAATATTACCAGCTGGAAAAGACCACTGACACAATGCAATAGAATGGTGGGAAGAGCTGGGGGGAGGAGAAGAGGGGAGGACTGTAGTAGTGATGAAGAAGAGAGAGGTGGAGGACTGTGGTAGTGATTGGAGAGGCGAGAGGAGGAGGACTGTGGTAGTAATGGAGAGGAGAGAGGTGGAGGACTGTGGTAGTGATGGTGAGGTGAGAGTGGAGGACTGTGGTAGTGATGGAGAGGAGAGGAGAGAGGTGGAGGACTGTGGTAGTGATGGAGAGGAGAGAGGTGGAGGACTGTGGTAGTGATGGAGAGGAGAGAGGTGGAGGACTGTGGTAGTGATGGAGAGGAGGAGGGGGGACTGTGGTTTGTGAGGAGAGGGATAGAAGAGGGGGATGTTGTAGGATGGAAAGGGAAGGAGGTGGTGAATGTTTTTTGATGGAGGGAGAGGGGGAAAGGGGAGGGGCTGTGGTAGTGAGGAGGGGAGGGGGAGGACTGTTTGGTAGTGTGAGGAGGAGAGAGGTGGAGGACTGTGTTGTGATGGAGAGGAGAGGAGAAGGGCGAGGGGCTGGGGAGTGTGGAAGGAGAGAGGGGGGGGTGTGGTGGATAGAGAGGAGAGAGGTGGGGGACTGTGGAGTGTGGAGAGGAGGAGGTGGAGGATGTGGTAGTGATGGAGAGGAGGAGGGGGGACTGGTAGTGATTGGGGGGGGAGAGGAGGAGGACTGTGGGTGTGGGAGGAAGAGATGTGGAGGATTTTTGGGGTGATAAAGGGAGAGGAGAAGGACTGTGGTAGTGGGTGGGGAAGGGAGGAGGGGAGGACTGTGGTTTGGGTGGGGGGAGAGAGGGGGGAGGACTTGTAGTGATGAGTGGAGAGAGGGGGGGAGTTTATGGATGGGAGGAGAGGGAGAGAGGGGGATGAATGTTTTGTGAGGGAGAGGAAAGGAGAGAGGTGGAGGACGTGGTAGTGATGGGAGAGGAGTTTGGGGGATGTGGTAGTGATGGAGAGGAGAGACGGGGGATGTATAGTGATGGAGCAGAGAGGAGAGAGGGCGAGGACTGTGCTCGTGTTGGAGAGGAGGGGAGGAGGGGAGGGGTGTGGTAGTGATCGAGAGGGGAGAGGGGGGGGACTGTGGGGTAGTGATTGGGAGGGGAAAAAAAGGAGGATGACTGGGGTAGTGATGGAGAGGAGAGAGGTGGAGGGTGTGGTATTTTTGGAAGGCGGGGGGAGATGGAGGACTGCGGTTTGGGGATGGGGGGGCGAAAGGGGGGGGGACCTGTGGTAGTATGGAATAAATTTGCGTTTCAATTTTAAATTTTCCCCTGCCTTTCAGAATTTTAAATTACCAGCTGGAAAAGACCCCTGCCCAATGCTAGAAGGGGGGGAAAGTGGGGGGAGGAGAAGGGGGAGGGGAGGATTTAAGTGATGGGAAAAAGAGAGAGGGGGAGGTGTTGGGGAGTGTTGGAGAGGCGAGAGGAGGAGGAGGGTTGGGTAATGGAGAGGAGGAGGGGGGGGCTTGGTGTGATGGAGAGGGAGAGGAGGGGACTGTGGTAGTGATGGGAGGGAGGGGGAGAGGTGGAGAGTTGGGATGATGGAGAGGAGAGAGGGGGGAAGACTGTGGTAGTGGGAGAGGGGAGGGGGGGGACTGGGTGGATGGAGAGGAGGGGGGTGGGGGACTTGTTAGGGATGGAGGGGGATAGAAGAGGAGGACTGTTGTAGTGATGGAGAAGAGAGAAGAGAGGTGGGGAATGTTTTTTGGGTGGAGGGAGAGGAGAAGAAAGGGCGGGAGTGGTAGTGAGGAGAGGGGAGGTGGAGGGCTGTGGTAGTGAGAGGGAGAGGGTGGAGGACGTGTTTTGGATGGAGGGAGGGAAAGGGGGGAGGACTGTTGGGTAGGATGGAGGGAGAGGGGGGAAGGATTGGAGTTAGAGAGGAGAGAGGTGGAGGACTGTGGTAGTGATGGAGAGGAGAGAGGGGAGGACGTGGGAGTGATGGAGAGGAGAGAGGGGTGGGGGACTGGTTTGTGATTGGGGGGGGGAGAGGAGGAGGATGTGGTAGTGATGGAGAGGGAGAGGGAGAGTGGGAGGACTTTTGGTAGTGATGAAGAGGAGGAGGAGAAAGGGGTGGTAGTGATGGAGAGAAGAGGAGGGGGTGGAGGCGTGGAGGAGGGGGAGGGAGAGGTGGAGGATTTGGTAGTGAGATGGAGGAGGTGGGGGAAATGTTGAGGGGGGGGAGAGGAGAGGGAGGGGGATGAATGTTTTTGGATGGAGAGGGAAAAGGGGGAGGTGGAGGATGTGGGTAGTGATGGAGAGGAGAGAGTTGGGGGTGTGGTGTGAGGAGGGAGAGGAAGGGAGGATGTGATATGTGGAGAGGAGGAAAGGGGGGCGAGGATGTGTCGTGTTTGGGAGGGAGGGGAGAGGTGGGGATGTGGGGTGATCAGAGGAGAAGGGGGGAGGAGTGGGAGTGATTTGGAGAGGCAAGAGGAGGATGCGTGGTAGTGATGGAGATGGAGAGGGGGAGGGGCTGTGGGTTTGTTTTTGGAGAGGGAGAGATGGGGATGGGGGGGTAAGTGATTGGAGGCGAAAGGTGGGGGACGTGGTAGGATGGAGAGGGGGAGAGGGGAGGCGTGGAGTGATGGGAGAGGGGGAGAAGGTGGGGTAGGACTTTTTTGGATGGAGAGGAGAGGGGGGAGAGTAGGAGGTGGAGGACTTGTGGTAGGGAAAGGGGGGGGGGGGGGCTTGGGCGGGGGGGGGTAGGAGAGAAGTGGAGGATGTGGTAGTGATGGAGAGGGAGGGTGAAGGACTGTGGAGTGATGGAGAGGCCAAAAGGGGAGGGTGTGGGTAGTGTGGGAGAAGAGGGAAAGGGGGCGGAGGGGGCTGTGGTTTTTTTATGGAGAGGAAGAAGGGGGGGAGGACTGTGGTGTATGGAGAGGAGGGGAGGTGAAAGGGTTTTGGTAGTGATAGAAGGGGTGGGGGGTAGTGAGGAGAGGACAGGAGAGAGGTGGGGGATGTGGTTGTTATGGAGAGGAGAAGGGGAGGACTGTGGTAGTGATGGAGGGAGGGGGTGAAGGTTTTGGTGTGATAGAAGGTGGATGGCTGGGGTGGATGGAGAGGACGGAGAGAGGGGGGAGGGCTTGGTAGTGATGAGAGGGGAGGGAGAGGGGGGAGGGGGGGTTTGTAGTGATGGGTGGAGGGGGGAGAGGTGGAGGGGCTGGGTTTGGATGGAGATGAGAGGAGAGAGGTGGAAAGTGGTAGTGATAGAGAGGTGGAGGGTTTTTGGTGTGTGGAGAGGAGAGGAGAGTGTGGAGGACTGTGGTAGTGATGGAGAGAACACCTGTGAGGTGGAGGACTGTGGTAGTGATGGATAGGAGAGGGGAGAGGTGGAGGATGTGGAGGATGGGGAGGAGAAGGGGGGGGCTGGGTAGTGATGGAGGGGGGAGGAGAGAGGGGGAGGGTGTGGGATTTTTTTAAGGAGATTTGAGGAGGAGGGGAGGAGTGGTAGGATGGAGAGGGAGGAGAGAGGTGCTGACTATGGTAGTGATGGAGAGAGCGAGGTGGGGGGACGTGGTAGTGATGGGGGAGAGAGTTTGGGGGAGGGGTTGTGATGGAGAGGGGGGGGGGAGAGAGGGGGGTGAAGGACTTTTAGTGAAGGGAGAGAGGTGGAAGACGTATAGGATGGAGAGGAGGGAGAGGGGGGTAGGAATGTGGTGTAGGGGGGGGAGAGAGGTGGAGGACTTGTTAGTGTTGGAGAGGGAGAGGGGGAAGTGGAGGATTGGTAGATGTGGAGGGGGAGAGTTTGGGGATTGGGGGTAGTGAGGGGGGGAGGGGGAGAGGGAAGGACTGTTTTAGGATGAGAGGAGAGGGGGGGTGGAGGGCTGTAGTGGGTGGAGAGGAGAGGGAGTGTGGAGGGCTTTTGAAGTGAGGAGAGAAAACCTGTGAGGGGAGGGACTGTGGTAGTGATGGATGGAGAGGGGAGAGGGGGGATGTGGGTAGTGATGGAGAGGGGAGAAGAGGTGTAGGATTTTTAGTGATGGGGAAGGAGAGGAGAGGAGAGGGGGGGAAGAGAGGTGGGGGGACTGTTTTTATTGGAGGGAGGGAGAGAGGGGGAGGATGTGGTAGTGATGTGGAGGAGAGAGTTGGAGGACTGTGGTAGTGATGGAGAGGAGAGGAGAGTGTGGAGGACTGTGGTAGTGATGGAGAGAACACCTGTGAGGTGGAGGACTGTGGTAGTGAGGTTAGAGAGGGGAGGGTGGAGGACTGTGGGGGGATGGAGAGGAGAGAGGGGAAAAAGGGTAGTGTGGGAGGGGAGAAGGTGTGTAGATTTTGAAGTGACGGAGAGGAGAGGAGACTGGGAGGAGGTGGAGGAGTGGTTTGGAGGAGGGGAGGAGAGAGGTGGAGGATGTGTAGGATGGAGAGGAGAGAGGGAAAGGGCGTGGTAGTTTTATGGAGAGGGGAAGAGGTGGGGGGGTGGTAGTGATGGAGAGAAGAGGAGAGAGGTGGAGGACTTTGGTAATGATGGAGAGGAGAGAGGTGGAGGACTGTGGTAGTGATTTAGAGGGGGAGAGGTGAGATTTGGTAGGAAGAAGGGTAGGCTGTGGTAGGATGGAGGGAAAGGGGGAGGGGGAGGTGTGGTAGTGGTGGAGGAGAGAGGGGAGGGCGTGGTAGTGATGGAGAGGAGAGGGTGAAAGGATTTTTGGTAGTGATAGAAAGGGGAGGCTGTGGAGGATGGGGGGAGGAAGGAGAGGGGGTTTGGGGACTGTGGTAGTGATGGAGAGAACCCGTGGGTGGGGGACTGTGGTAGGAGGATGGGAGGGGAGAGGGGGAGGACGGGAGTGAGGAGAGGGAAGGGGGGAGGATTTAGGTGTATGGAGAGGGGAGGAGGGGTGGAAGGCTGTGTTATGATGGAGAGGAGTTTGAGGAGAGGGTGGAGGACTGTGGTAGGAGGAGAGGAGAGGAGGAAAGTTTAGACTATGGTAGTGATGGAGAGGGGGGGTGAAGGACTGGGAGTGATGTGGAGGAGGAAGTGGAGGCTGTGGTATGATGGAGAGGAGAGAGGGAAGGGGTGTTGTAGGAGAGAGGAGGAGGGGGGGATGTGTAGTATGGAGAGGAGAGGAGGAGGTGTTTGGACTGTTTGGGATGATGGGGAGGGAGGGTGGAGGACTGGTTATGTTGGAGAGGAGAGGAGAATGGGAGGCTTTGGTATGAGTGGGGAGAGAGTTGAGGATGTTGGTTTGGATGGAGAGGAGAGGAGGAGGTGAAGGACGTTTTTAGTGATGAAGGAGGGAGAGGGGGGAGGACTGTAGAGTGATGGAGGGAGAGGAAGAGGTGTAGGACGTGGTGGATGGAGAGGAGAGGGGGAGGGGTGTGTTTGTGTTTGGGGAGGGGAGGAGAATGTGGAGGCTTTGGTAAATGTTGAGGGGAGATGAGGAGGGGAGGGACTGTTTTAGTGATGGAGAAAGGGGAGAGGGGAGGACGGGGGAGTGATGAGGGAGAGAGGTGGAGGGATGTTTATGTGATGGAGGGAAAGGGGAAAGGGGAGAGGTGGTGAAGTTTTGTGATGGGGGCGGGAAAGGAGAGAGGTGGAGGACGGGTAGTGAGGGAAAGGGGAGATTTGGGGGATGTGGTAGTGATGGAGAGGAGAGACGTGGAGGACTGGATAGTGATGGAGAAGAGAGGAGAGGGGGGGGGGGGCTTTTCGGTTGGGGGGGCAGGAGAGGAGAGAGGTGGAAGCGTAAGTGATGGAGAGGAGAGAGGTGGAAGGGCGGGTAGTGATCGAGAGGAGAGAGGTGGGGGGCTGTGGGAGGTGGAGGGGAAAGAGGAGGATGACTGTGGTAGTGATGGGAGGAGGAGGTGGGAGGATGTGGTAGATTGGAGAGGCGAGAGATGGAGGACGCGGGTAGTTTCGGAGAGGCGAAAGGTGGGGGTGTGGGGGGTTTTTGGGGGAAGAGGAGAGAGGTGGAGGACCGTGGTAGTGATGGAGAGGAGAGAAGAGTGTGTAGGACTTTGTAGTGATGGAGAGGAGAGGAGAGGAGAGGACAGGGTGGGTACTGTTTTTATGATGGGAGGGGAGAGGGGAGGGGTGGTGGGAGTGGAGGAGAGAGTTGGGGATGTGAGTGATGGAGAGGGGGGGGGGGGTGGGGACTGTGGTAGTGGGGAGAGAAAAACTGTGAGGTGGAGGACTGTGGTGTGAGGATAAGAAAAGGGGAGGGTGGAGGGGCTGTGGTTTTGTGATGGAGAGGGAGAGGTGGAAGAAGGGTAGTGATGGAGAGGAGAGAAGAGTGTGTTTTCATTTTGAAAGGGGGAGAGGAGGGGGAGAGCTGAGGAGAGAGGGGAGGACTGTGGTAGGATGGAGCGGAGAGGAGAGGTGGAGGAAAAGTAGGTGATGGAGGGAGGAGGTGAAGGGGCTGGGTAGTGGGAGAGGAAGAGGGGGAGGGCGTGGGGGAGGTGGAGAGAAGAGGGAGAGAGGTGGGGGCTTTTGGGAATGATGGGAGGAGGAGGGGGGGGACTGGGGTGTGATTTAGAGGAGGAGGTGAAGGATTTTGGGAGTGATAGAAGGTGGAGGCTGTGGGAGTGGGAGAAGACGGGGGGAGAGGGGGAGGATTGGTAGGGGGGAGAGGGAGAGGAGAGAGGGGGGGGGATGGGGCGGTTTTAGTGATGGGGGGAGGGGAGAGAGGGGGGAAGACTGTGGTGGAAAGGGGAGGTGGGGGGAAGAGTGTGGGGGACGTGGGAGTGATGAATAGGAAGAGGGGGGAGGTGGAGGATGTGGAGGATTGAGAGGAGGGAAAGGGGGGAGGATGAGGTAGTGAGGAGAGGGGGAGAGGGTGGAAGGTGTGGATTTATGGGGAGGGGATTAGAGGAGAGAGGTGGAGGACTGTGTAGTGTGGAAGGAGAGGAGAGAGGGCTTGATTGGGAGTGAGGGAAGCGAGGTGAAGGGGCGGGGGGATGAGGTGGGGGAGGAGAGTTTGGGGGATGGGTGTGATGGGGGGAGAGGGAGGGGTGAAGGATTTGTAGTGATGGAGGAGAGGGTGGAGGAGTGTAGTGATGGAGAGGAGAGGAGGGGAGGTGAGGGGCTGGGAGTATGGGAGGGGGAGGGGAGGACGGTTGTGTGGAGAGGAGGGGAATGTGGAGGACTTTGGAGTGATGTGGAGGGGGAGGGGGGGGGTAGGGGGGGGAGGGGGGGGGGTGGGGGGGGGTGGGGCTAGGGATGGGGGGGGGGGGGTGGGGGGTGGGGTGGTGGGGGGTGGGGATGGGGGGGTGGGGGGGGGGGGGGGGGTTGGGGGGGGGTGGGGGGGGGGTAGGGGGCGGGGGGGGGTGGGGGTGGGGGGTGTGGGGGGGGGGAGGGGTGGGGGGTTGGGGGGTGGGGGAAAGGGGGGGGGGGGGCCGGGGTGGGGGCGGGGGGGTGTTTGGGGGGTTTTGGGGGGGGGGGGGGGGGTGTGGTGGGGGGGGGGGTGGGGGGGGGGGGGGGGGGAGGAGGGGGTTTGGGGGGGTGGGGGGGGGGTGGGGGGGGGGGGGGGGGGGGGGGGGGGGGGGGGGTGGGGGGGTTTGGGGGGGGGGGGGTGGGGGGGGGTGTGGGGGGGGGGGGGGGAAAAGGGGGGGGGGGTGGGGGGTGGGGGGTGGGGCTGGGGGTGGGGGGGGGGGGGGGGAGGGGGGGGGTGGGGGTGTTAAAAAAAAAAAAAAAAAAAAAACAAAACGGGGGGGGGGGGGGGGGGGGGGGGGGGGTGGGGGGGGGGGGGGGGGGGGGGGTTTTTTGGGGGGGGGGGGGGGGGGGGGGCGGGGGAATGGGGGGGAAAGGGAGAGGAGGGGAGGCGGTAAATTGAAGGAAGAGGTGGAGGACTTGGGATGTGGGGAGGAGAGGGGGGGGGGAGGGCTGTGGTTTAGGAGGGAAAAGGGAGGAGGTGGGAAAGGGGGGGGGGCTTGGGAGTGATGGGGGGGGAGAGGGGGGAGGGGAGGATTTGGGGAGGGGGAGGGGTGGAGGGCTGTGGGGTGATGGGGGGGGGGAGAAATGGGGGTGTGGTTGTGATGGAGGGGAAAAGGGGAGAGGGGGGAGGGGGTTGGGTAGTGATTGGGAGGGGAAGGTAAGGACTGTGTGGGGGAGAGGGGAGGGGAGGATGTGGGTTTTATGAAAAGGGGAAGGGGGGGGGAAATTGGGGGATGGAGGGGGGGGAAGGTTAAGTTTTGGGGGGGGAGGAGAGGGAGAGGTGGGGGACGGGTAGTGATGGAGAGGAGAGGAGAGAGGTAGAGGACTGTGGTAGTGATGGAGAGGATATGAGAGAGGTGGAGGACTTTGGTGTTGATGGAGAGGAGAGGAGAGAGCTGGAGGATTGTGGTAGTGATGGAGAGGGGAGAGGTGTAGGACTGTGGTAGTAATTGAGAGGAGAGAGGTGGGGGGCTGTGGTATTGATGGAGAGGAGAGTGGTGTAGGACTGTGGTAGAGATGGAGAGGAGAGGAGAGAGGTGGAGAACTGTGTTAATGATGGAGAGGAGAGAGGTGGAGGACTAAGGTAGTGATGGAGAGGAGAGAGATTTCCTAAAGAAGTTAAATCCACTCTGTTTTTTGTTTCCTTGTCCGGCCCTATTTCACAACTTTTTGTTGTGGGTTTGGAGGGTTGATTTCAGAGGGAGCAACAAGGTCAGGATACATGCTTAATAGAGTTACAGAGTCAAAGAGAGATAGTTGATGGCTGGATTCAATCTGGATTAGAGGTGGCTGGATTAAAACTGGATTAAAGGTGACTGCATTCAAACTGAATTAGAGGTGGCTGTATTCAAACTGGAATTAGAGTTTGCTGCATTCAAACTGGATTAGAGGTGGCTGTATTAAAACTGGATTAGAGGTGACTGTATTCAAACTGGAATTAGAGTTGGCTGCATTCAAATTGGATTAGAGGTGGCTGTATTAAAACTGGATGAGAGGTGACTGTATTCAAACTGGAATTAGAGTTGGCTGCATTCAAATTGGATTAGATGTGGCTGTATTAAAACTGGATGAGAGGTGGCTGTATTAAAACTTGATTAAAAGTGGCTAGATGAAAACTGGATTAGAGGTGGCTGGATTAAAACTGGATTAGAGGTGGATGTATTCAAACTGGATTTTAGGTGGCTGTATTAAAACTGGTTTAGAGGTGGCTGGATTAAAATTGGACTAGAGATCAGCTGTGTTGGTTGGTCTTTTCTTGTGGGAAACCTATTACAGTTGTGTTATATATTTTAGTCAAGGATGTGTACTTTGACTAAATGTGTATTTCATCTTTGTAAACACAGCTGCATACAGAGGCTGTATCAGTACTCTATCTGTATCAGTACTCTATCTGTATCCAATATTCTATTGGTATCAGTACTATATCTGTATCAATTCTCTATCTGTATCAGTACTCTATCCATATCAATACTCTATCTTTATCAGTGCTCTATCTGCATCAATACTATATCTGTTTCAGTACTCTATCTGTATCAGTACTCTATCTGTATCAGTACTCTATCTGTATCAATACCCTATCTGTATCAGTACCCTATCTGTATCAGTACTCTAGCTGTATAAATACTATATCTGTATCAATACGCTATCTGTATCAATACTCTATCTCTATCAGTACTCTATATGTATCAGTACTCTATCTGTATCAGTACTCTAGCTGTATAAATAATATATCTGTATCAATACGCTATCTGTATCAATACTCTATCTGTATCAGTACTCTATATGTATCAGTACTCTATCTGTATCAGTACTCTATCTGTATCAGTACTCTATCTGTATCAGTACTCTATCTGTATAAATACTATATCTGTATCAATACGCTATCTGTATCAATACTCTATCTCTATCAGTACTCTATCTGTATCAGTACTCTATATGTATCAGTACTCTATCTGTATCAGCACTCTATCCGTATCAGTACTCTATTTGTTTCAGTACTCTATCTGTATCAGTACTCTATCTGTATCACTGAGCGGCAGCTCCTTTGATAAATGACTGATGAGTGACTGCTACACTTTATTAAAAAGTAATAACCATTTTTATAGGCCCCCTTCATGTGGTAAAGGACCCATGAATCAAAGGACAGCGGATGTCTGTATCTGATAAATGCCTCGTTTACCAGCCAGCAGTTATTTAGGAGCTGCTATTCATTTAAAAGACATTTCTCTCAGCTGAATACTGCTGCGTTGTGATAGGAGGACGCTTTAGCAGATAACTGGACATTATTATTTATTAATAGAGTTAGACACACAAACAGACCACACTGTGTTCAACAGAGACTGACAATACTGAAATGGATCGGATCGTTCATTGAGTTATAAAATATGCATCTAGGAGTATTAACGCATTATGCTTCTAGTGAAATGGCAGAGTTGGAATTCAGAAACTAGGAGCTGTCAGTTTCTGATCCAATCAAAGGCGAGCTGCTGGTTTTTAATGTCATTGTATCCAATTGCACACAACTGCATTGCATTTATCAATGGTAGTATTTGTTTTCTTATGGTCAGAAAACATTGCTTGACTGGGCACTCCAATGCTCTGAGTGAATCTCCTATACCTACAGCAGTAGCATGTCTGTGATGTCTGGTTGGTTCTGAAAAGTAGAAGATATTCAAACGTTTGCATCCATCACAAGGCAAGACGAGCTATTCACCATTCACTATCCATTATTCACTATTCACTATTCACTATCCACTATCCACCACTATCACTATCCCAGGCACGAGCCAAAGAGCCACGAGCCACGAGCCCCGAGCAAAAGGCACGAGCCAGGAGCCAGGAGCCACGAGCCACGAGGCACGAGCAAGACCCCGAGCCACGAGCCACGAGGCACGAGCCAGAGCCAGAGAACCCCGAGCCACGAGCACGAGGCACGAGCCACGAGCCACGAGGACGAGCAAGGAGAGCCAGAGCCACGAGGACGAGCCACACCAAGACCACGAGGCACGAGCCAAGCACGACCCCGAGCCACAGGCACGAGCACAGCCAAAAGCCCCGAGGGCCCCCGAGCCACGAGCAAGCCCCGACACGAGCCACGAGCACGAGCCACGAGCCCACGAGGGCCCCGAGCCGAGCCCGAGCCACGAGCCCGAGCCACGAGCCCCGAGGCACGAGCCACGAGCCACGAGCCA
Organism: Coregonus sp. 'balchen'; assembly: GCA_902810595.1. Taxonomy (NCBI): domain Eukaryota; kingdom Metazoa; phylum Chordata; class Actinopteri; order Salmoniformes; family Salmonidae; genus Coregonus; species Coregonus sp. 'balchen'. The sequence continues at coordinate 52,748,639 of LR778269.1, forward strand.
CGAGGCCACGAGGCACGACCCACGAGGCCCCGAGCCACGAGGCACAAGCCACAGGAGGCCCCGAGCCACGAGCCACGAGCCACGAGGCACGAGCCACGAGGCCAGGGCCACGACCAGAGGCACACAGAGCCCAAACGGAGCCACGAGGCAGAGCCACGAAGCACGAGCCCCGACAAAGAGCACGAGCCAGAGCCCACGACCAGAGCCAAGCACGAGGCAAGACCACGAGCCGAGCCAACGAGCCCCGAGCACAACAACCAGAGCCACAGGAAGCAGAGCCAAGAGGGACGAGCCCCGAGCCCCGAGGCACGAGCCACGAGGCACACCCACGAGCCACGAGCCACGAGCCAGAGCCCCGAGGCCCCAAACCACGAGCCACGAGCCACGGGGCCACGAGCCACGAGCCCCGAGCCACGAGGGACGAGGCACGAGCCCCGGCAGAGGGACGAGCCACGAGCCACGAGCCACGAGCAGAGCCACGAGCCCCGAGCCACGAGCCCACGAGCCCCGAGGGCCCCGAGCCACGAGCCACGAGCCAGCGCAGAGCCACGAGCCACGAGGCAAAGCCCCGAGCCACGAGCACCAAGCCCGAGGCCACTAGCCACGAGCCAATTATCCACTAGTCCACTAGCACACTATTCACGAGCCACGATGGCACGATCCCACGAGGCACGCCAACTAGGCCACGATCCACGTAGGCACGAGCCACGATTCACGATCCACTATCCACTATTCACGAGCCATCTATCCACTATCCACTATCCACTATCCACTAGCAAGCCAATAGCCACTGATTCCACTATCCACTATGTCACTATCAACTATCCACTATCACTATTCACTATCCACTATCCACTGTCCACTATTCACTATTCAAACTAGCCTTATATTGCTGTGTGGAACCAGGTGTGTGGTGGTCACATATTTTAGTAAGGAAGCTAATTATTCTGTCATTAGGTTAGTTTTACTAATACCTCTGTTTTGGTGGTGTTTCTAATTATCATTTAGCCTTTTAAAATGATAAACTTGGATTAGCAAACACAACATGCCATTGGAACACAGGACTGATGGTTGCTGATAATGGGCCTCTGTACGCCTATGTAGATATTCCATAAAAAATCAGCCATTTCCAGCTACAACAACCATTTACAACATTAACAATGTGTACACTGTATTTCTGATCAATTTGATGTTATTTTAATGGACAAAAAATATGATTTTCTTTCGAAAACAAGGACATTTCTAAGTGACCCAAAACTTTGGAACGGTAGTGTATGTGGGTGAATTCAGATAATGTCAGTCTGTCATTGTAGTTCATATTGGGGCTAGCAACATTAACAAGGTATCATGGTCTTTTACACAATACCTTATTGCTTAGGCAGGTTTTTTTTAATAGTAGCATGCCCCCTATTTGACGGTCAACATTTCCCTCCTCCTGTAGGCTCATATGAGATGTAAGACCTGTGACTTTGTCCCATCCAAACAAACTGAACTTCTGAAACACTATAGGCTGAGGCATGGACACAGTCAATCACTGCCTTGTCTCTATGAAAATTGCTTTTGTTCTTTCAAAACATGGAGTACCCTCAGGTCACATTTGTCCAGACAATATCCAACTGACCAGTCAGTAAGGCGAGGAGAGGTCTTCTCTTTTAGATGTGAATTGTGCAACTCTCGCAGTTTCTCAACTGAAAATAATTATTTTGAACATCTTGGAATCCATCTTAAGAGTCACGAAACTGTCCTCTACGTATTTGACAAGTGTGGTTTTAGAACAAATGTTTATGGACCCTTTGCCTCTCATAGGAGATGTAGCTCAGTTGGTAGAGCATGGCGCTTGCAACGCCAGGGTCGTGGGTTCGTTTCCCACGGGGGGCCAGTATGAAAAATGTATGCACTCACTAACTGTAAGTCGCTCTGGATAAGAGCGTCTGCTAAATGACTCAAATGTAAAAATAGGAGCCGAAAACACAATCCTCATAGTGCGGAGGAACTTACAACTGGAATCTTGCAAAAATATGTAAAATACACAAGATAAAGATGTAGTCCTTGAAGAGGAGGACACTTTGGGAGAATCAGAATAATTGCAAAATGTAATTGTGCAGAAGATAGGCCACCTTTTCCTGAAATTGGAGAGTATTCCCAGTGTATCGATGAAGTGGTTAGAGCAGCTGAAGTTCATATCGATGAGGTGGTAGAGCAGCTGCAGTTCATATCATGCTGTGTATTGATGAGGTGGTAGAGCAGCTGCAGTTCATATCGATGAGGTGGTAGAGCAGCTGCAGTTCATATCGATGAGGTGGTAGAGCAGCTGAAGTTCATATGGATGAGGTGGTAGAGCAGCTGCAGTTCATATCATGCTGTGTATCGATGAGGTGGTAGAGCAGCTGCAGTTCATATCGATGAGGTGGTAGAGCAGCCTCATTTCATATCGATGAGGTGGTAGAGGAGCTGCAGTTAATATCTATGAGGTGGTAGAGCAGCTGAAGTTCATATCATGCTGTGTATCGATGAGGTGGTAGAGCTGCTGCAGTTCATATCGATGAGGTGGTAGAGCAGCTGTTGTTCATATCGATGAGGTGGTAGAGCAGCTGCAGTTCATATCAATGAGGTGGTAGAGGAGCTGCAGTTCATATCTATGAGGTGGTAGAGCAGCTGCAGTTCATATCATGCTGTGTATCGATGAGGTGGTAGAGCAGCTGCAGTTCATATCGATGAGGTGGTAGAGCAGCTGCAGTTCATATCGATGAGGTGGTAGAGGAGCTGCAGTTCATATTGATGAGGTGGTAGAGCAGCTGCAGTTCATATCATGCTGTGTATCGATGAGGTGGTAGAGCAGCTGCAGTTCATATCGATGAGGTGGTAGAGCAGCTGCAGTTCATATCGATGAGGTGGTAGAGGAGCTGCAGTTCATATTGATGAGGTGGTAGAGCAGCTGCAGTTCATATCAATGAGGTGGTAGAGCAGCTGCAGTTCATATCATGCTGTGTATCGATGAGGTGGTAGAGCAGCTGCAGTTCATATCATGCTGTGTATCGATGAGGTGGTAGAGCAGCTGCAGTTCATATCAATGATTTGGTAGAGCAGCTGCAGTTCATATCATGCTGTGTATCGATGAGGTGGTAGAGCTGCTGCAGTTCATATCGATGAGGTGGTAGAGCAGCTGCATTTCATATCGATGAGGTGGTAGAGGAGCTGCAGTTAATATCTATGAGGTGGTAGAGGAGCTGCAGTTCATATCATGCTGTGTATCGATGAGGTGGTAGAGCAGCTGCAGTTCATATTGATGAGGTGGTAGAGCAGCTGCAGTTCATATCAATGAGGTGGTAGAGCAGCTGCAGTTCATATCATGCTGTGTATCGATGAGGTGGTAGAGCAGCTGCAGTTCATATCATGCTGTGTATCGATGAGGTGGTAGAGCAGCTGCAGTTCAAATCGATGAGGTTCTTCTTGGAACATCCCGCAAAAAGCACAAAATCACTGCAGGATCTTTTAAAGGATCTTGCACAATTAGAGGAGGAAGGACTTTTATTCCTGCGCTGGGAAAGATCCTTAAGGGCACTGTTTTTAACGTGGCAGCAGATACATTTGGAGCCCACTCCATTGGTGGATTTGTGGAAAGTTTCAGTGCATGACATATCTGCAGGTTCTGTTTGGGGGAGCTTTCTGAGCTCCGGGTAAAGGAAGTAAGAATTTATTTATTTAAATTATTATTTTTTATACTGGCCCCCCGTGGGAAACGAACCCACATCCCTGCCAGCCATTCCCTCCCCTACCCTGGATGACGCTGTGCCAATTGTGCACCGCCCCATGGGTCTCCCGGCCGTGGGAGTGATAAAACTGACTGCCCACAATCAGTTCCACTGAACTTTTCCACTCAAAGGAGTATTGGAGGAAACACTCTATAAACTCTATATAATAAACTGGCGCTTATTGTGTCTGCTTCCATTCATAATCGGAACAAAATACCTATAGGTGAACCATCATGGCAGATAATATTGGACCTCAAAGATATTGTTGAACTTGTGGTTGCCCCACTTCACACAGAGTAGACTATTTGGTACCTTGACACAAATATATCTGAGCACAGGCATAGATTCTTGGAGGTTTTCCCTCAAGAAAGACTTACAGTGAGGGAAAAAAGTATTTGATCCCCTGCTGATTTTGCCCACTGACAAAGACATGATGAGTCTATAATTTTAATGGTAGGTTTATTTGAACAATGAGAGACAGAATAACAACAAAAAAATCCAGAAAAATGCATGTCAAAAATGTTATAAATTGATTTGCATTTTAATGAGGGAAATAAGTATTTGAACCCTCTGCAAAACATGATTTAGTACTTGGTGGAAAAACCCTTGTTGGCAATCACAGAGGTCAGACGTTTCTTGTAGTTAGCCACCAGGTTTGCACACATCTCAGGAGGGATTTGTCCCACTCCTCTTTGCAGATCTTCTCCAAGTCATTAAGGTTTCGAGGCTGACGTTTGGCGCAACTCGAACCTTCAGCTCCCTCCACATATTTTCTATGGGATTATGGTCTGGAGACTGGCTAGGCCACTCCAGGACCTTAATGTGCTTCTTCTTGAGCCACTCCTTTGTTGCCTTGGCCGTGTGTTTTGGGTCATTGTCATGCTGGAATACCTATCCACGACCCATTTTCAATGCCCTGGCTGAGGGAAGGAGGTTCTCACCCAAGATTTGACGGTACATGGCCCCGTCCATCGTCCCTTTGATGTGGTGAAGTTGTCCTGTCCCCTTAGCAGAAAAACACCCACAAAGCATAATGTTTCCACCTCCATGTTTGACGGTGGGGATGGTGTTCTTGGGGTCATAGGCAGTATTCCTCCTCCTCCAAACATGGCGAGTTGAGTTGATGGCAAAGAGCTCGATTTTGGTCTCATCTGACCACAACACTTTCACCCAGTTCTCCTCTGAATCATCAAATATTCATTGGCAAACTTCAGACGGGCCTGTATATGTGCTTTCTTGAGCAGGGGGACCTTGCGGGCGCTGCAGGATTTCAGTCCTTCACGGCGTAGTGTGTTACCAGTTGTTTTCTTGGTGACTATGGTCCCAGCTGCCTTGAGATCATTGACAAGATCCTCCCGTGTAGTTCTGGACTGATTCCTCACCGTTTTCATGATCATTGCAATTCCACGAGGTGAGATCTTGCATGGAGCCCCAGGCTGAGGGAGATTGACAGTTATTTTGTGTTTCTTCCATTTGCGAATAATCGCACCAACTGTTGTCACCATCTCACCAAGCTGCTTGGCGATGGTCTTGTAGCCCATTCCAGCCTTGTGTAGGTCTACAATCTTGTCCCTGACATCCTTGGAGAGCTTTTTGGTCTTGGCCATGGTGGAGAGTTTGGAATCTGATTGATTTATTGCTTCTGTGGACAGGTGTCTTTAATACAGGTAACAAGCTGATATTAGGAGCACTCCCTTTAAGAGTGTGCTCCTAATCTCAGCTTGTTACCTGTATAAAAATCAACTGGGAGCCAGAAATCTTTCTGATTGAGAGGGGGTCAAATACTTATTTCCCTCATTAAAATGCAAATCAATTTATAACATTTTTTACATGCGCTTTTCTGGATTTCATTGAACACTACCCACAACTGATAAAGGCATTTGGACCCCTTATAGCTTTGTGGACTATGTGCTTCGAAACCAAACACATTTTTTTATTTATTATTTTAATTATTCGACAGAGCAAACGGCTTCCGAAATCGTTTACTGTCACTTGCAGCTAAGCAGCAACTAATGCTTGAGCACTATCTGTATGGCACAGATGTTGTCAAACCTGCCCTCTCTGTCACAAAGCTGTCCACAGTGGCTTTAGAAGTGTTAAAGGACTGCCCTCTCTTTCACAAAGCTGTCCACAGTGGCTTTAGAAGTGTTAAAGGACTGCCCTCTCTGTCACAAAGCTGTCCACAGTGGCTTTAGAAGTGTTAAAGGACTGCCCTCTCTGTCACAAAGCTGTCCACAGTGGCTTTAGAAGTGTTAAAGGACTGCCCTCTCTGTCACAAAGCTGTCCACAGTGGCTTTAGAAGTGTTAAAGGACTGCCCTCTCTGTCACAAAGCTGTCCACAGTGGCTTTAGAAGTGTTAAAGGACGACATAAAGGAAGTAGTGTGAAGAACATTTCCAGATGAGATGTGTTCAGTTGGTAAACACAATTTCCTGCAATGGTACCAATTACTCTGTCGAAATTATCTTGGCTCACGGGTCCACTGGAGGACTACCGAACTTTGTAGAAATACTTCTAATGATCATTGTTCATGGCAAACTTGCTTTTATTGTCAAGTGTCAGAATGTGTGGTACAATTAATACCTCAGGGGTTTTCAACTGGAATCCATAGGGAAGGGCAAAGTCCTAGAGCAAAATAAATTAGCAGACATCTACCCATTAGCAGCATACGCTGTTAGGCAAAAGTGCATGGTCACCCTGAAGCGTCACATATGCCTACCGTATTAGGTAACTTTATTTTAATATTAACTGACATCATTGGAATATGTTAATGTTATAAGCAATACATTTAAACTTTTGATATTACCCTGAAGGTATATTCCACCCAATATACAACATCTTGGGTTGAAACAATCTACATTAGTCATACAACTGTTTTAGATTTATATTTTGCATATCATTTAAATGTTTATAAGGAGTCTTGGACATGTTTTCAAAATAAGAGGTATAATATGAACTATTTAGCAGCACTTTACTTGTGATTGAATGGGATACCGATAACCCTTTTCTATTGAGAATTGCCAATATGATAACTAACATGCCTTTTATTATTTCTTTATACAACAGAAATGTGACCAGACTGCAGGTCATGTTGGAGACCCTGATATTCGGAAGCTTGATTTGCCCTCTGGAATACCTGCTACTGTCGCCCCAACTTGGCTCAATTGTGCCAGAAACATTTCAGCTTCAAAGAGATATTAGTCAACAGTACATGGACAGTGAACTTTTGGAGATCCGTTTTTTCCTTGACGGATACTGATGACATTAAGGACAAAGACACCATCAAAGTGGTTCACCTTATGGATGGTGTTAAGAGATAGATGGGAGGTGTTGAATGGAGTTGAAGGATGGGACTAATAACAACAAGATAACTAATAATGTAAGCATACTGTGTCCATAATAAGTATATAGGTTATAGGTTGAGAGTTTTCGTGAAAGAGCACAGTTAGAAAGATATGGCATATAGAAGCAAACCGGATGGACATCATGAAAATGATCGGAGAGGTTGAGGGTAGAGGAAGTTCAGGAGTAAAAACAAACAAAATAGAATTATTGTAAAATTGACTGTGTCCATAAAATGTATATAGTATGTATAAACTGGAAGTAGATGCCTAAGCATTGTTGTTCAATACTTTACTCCAATTAGGGAAGGGATGGTGGGGTTGGAAAGTAATAAAGGGAAATATATATTTTTAAAGGATATGTATGAAAATGTATGCACTCACTATCTGTAAGTCGCTCTGGATAAGAGCGTCTGCTAAATGACTAAAATGTAAATGTATGTATGTATATATGTATGTATGTATGTGTATATTTGCGGGAAGAAAAAAAACAATGGGGGATAAAAATAAAATAACAAATAACGTTTTTTTTTTTTTTTTAAACAGTCCGGGTGTGAAGTCCCACATCCTGGAGAGAGTCTGAAAGTATATTACAGTTGACAGCCTTCAAGACTAGACAAGACTTCAACATCCTTCAAGTCTAGCCTTGGTACAAAAGCACCCGTTCCTTAAGGAGCCTGGATCCTTCTCAGGCATGTACGGGTGGCAATGCAGCCTGAAGTATAAGATGGGCAATTACAGAGCACAACTGCGAGGAATCAGATGCCCAGAGCTGGATGTGAACTCTATTAAGTGAAAACCAACAGACTAAAGAATTCCGGCCAAAAAAGTAAAAAAGCCTAAGAAGGCAGAGGTAAATGACCTCCCGCTCCATCCCATTGATGAGACACTAGAGACACTAGAGAACTAAGGCAGAGGTAAATGACCTCCCGCCCCATCCCATTGATGAGAAACTAGAGACATCTATAATGGCGCCAGAGGGGATGTCAGCCATTTTACGGGCTCCAACAGTGATATTTGGTTAGTTTTTTCGCATTGTTTGTAACTTATTTTGTACATCATGTTGCTGCTACTGTCTCTTATGACCTAAAAGAGCTTCTGGACATCAGAACAGCGATTACTCACCTTGATTTTGACTTTTTGATAAGACCCAGATGCAGACACAGGAGGCGGATAGTTAGAATCTCAGATATGGAAACAGGAGACAAAAGGCTGTGAGACAGAGGTTTAATCCTAGGCACATGAAAAGTGGGATGTATACGGAGGGTGCAGGGCAACAGAAGATGAACAGCAGAGGGGCTAAGGATTTTAGAGATGGGGAAAGGGCCGATAAAACGGGGGGAAGGTTTACGGGACTCCACACGGAAGGGCAGATCCCGATTGGAAAGCCAGATTCTCTGCCCGAGATGATAGCGGGGAGCAGGGGTCCAGTGGTGATCCACCTGTCGCCGATACCTTGAGGTGGTCTTGAGAAAAGCGGACCGGGCTCTCTTCCAGGTACGGCAACAGTGGCGGATGAACTTCTGGGCAGAGGGTATGCTGACTTCTTCCTCTTGCTCAGGGAATAGCGGGGGCTAATATCCCAAGGAACACTCGAAGGGCGAGAGACCAGTGGCCGAGCAGAGACCAGTGGCCGAGCAGAGACCAGTGGCCGAGCAGAGAAGGGTGTTGCGGGCGTATTCCACCCACCGGTTCAGCACGTCACGGAGCAAATCGTTGACCAGGACCTGGAACACTGCGGGAGCGTTGGTCAGTCCGAATGGCATCTCAAGGTACTCGTAGTGCCCGCTAGCCATGTTAAAGGCTGTCTTCCATTCATCTCCTTCCCGTACATGAACCAGATGGTAGGCGTTACGAAGGTCCAACTTCTTGAAGATAGTCGCCCTCTGGAGAGGCTCAAAAGCCGAGGAGATGAGTGGTAGAGGGTAACGGTTTTTAACCATTAAGGCCCTGGTAGTCGATACCATCTACCTCCCCCGCCGGTGCAGGGTTCTTCTTTGTGGAAAAGAAGGACAAAACCCTGCACCGGCGGGGGAGGTAGATGGACGAATACTTCCTGCAGAAAGAGGATGACCGGGAACAGACTACCTCTCCCTCCTACGTTCCCGTAGCCGCCCATTGATCTGTATAGTCAATGCTATGAGAGAGTCGAGGTCCATGGGAAGCTCCCGGGCTGTGAGCTCGTCTTTAACCACCTCCAATAATCCATAAAGGAACGTGTCGAACAGAGCTTGCAGGTTCCAGGCACTCTCGGCGGCCAAAGTGAAAAAATCTACCACTGTCGTGATGTGACTTTCATTAATCTGATGACTATTATTTATCGAATCAACTAACTATGTTTAATTGTCACTCAATTAAATTAATCATGTAACAATTAACTCATTAGGAATTTTGGGGCACCATGGAATAAGTTGTTTAACGACTGACTATCTCCCGAATTCAACTCTGAACATCGCATAATCCTTCCAAGGTTGAAACCACCAGATGGGGACTGTCATGACTCTCTCCTTGGTGAGGATCAAAGATGCCAGATCAGCTTGGCAAATGGCTGACAGATAGCCTGACCCCCCCCCCCCCCCCCCCCACAGGAGAGGAGAAGGGGGAGTTGGGCCGGTTTTATGAATTCACAGCCGGTCATAAATAGCTTGCAGAAAAGGACTCATTTTGGTCTAGTATGAAAAGACAGATTTTCTTTGTTCCAGATTTTCTTTGCCGCCTAAAAACTCTTAGGTCAATAAAAGTGTATATTGGAACATTATTCCTGACCTCCAAATGTTTGGAATGGTCAGTGGGGACCTAAAGAATAATCATGTCATATTGTTTATTAATTTGTGATGTCATTAAGGATGGTATAACGGAATAACACTCTGAAAGTGTACACATTCTGTTTATCAGGTTTACATCTAAATGTTGTATAAAATATATGATTAAGTATGAGAGTACATTTGTGAAGATAGCAATGTGATTTTATTATTCGAATGAGACAATTGTTCTATATAAACTTTTGCCCAGTCAGTAACCACGCCCAAGTGAACACAGACATTGGGTCGGCGTGATGGAACGCCCCCCTTTTTACCCGAGGATAAAAGCCTTAGTAACGAAATGTACATTTAGACCAGAAAGTGTGGAGCTGTGGCTACATGGCTTAGAATGGTTCGAACTTTGGACCAGCAGTCCAGAAAACGTGAGAGTGGTGACTGCACATTTAGAAAGGTTATAATTTTGGACCAGCAGACCGTGAGAGTGGTGACTGCATATTTAGAATGGTTAGAACTTTGGACCAGAGACCAGAAAGTGTGGAGCTGTGGCTACACGGCTTAAAATGGTTAGACCAGAAAGGCCAGTCGACGTGCAGCGGGAGCTGAACGTTACAAATGGTTGACACTCTAAGACCAAGAAACGTGAGACGTTAGTCCACACGTTTGAAATGGTGAGAAACTCTGAAACTCTCAATCTCTACACAAGAAGAATAAACTCACTAGACCGTAGCATTGCAGCTGGCTTGTAAAGTAGTCTAGAACTTTCACTAATGACACGAGTTGGGTAGGACAATCCCATCTCAGACAACCGTTGGTACATCTGAAGTATTTATTCTAACAAACAATCCATCCCGAAGTGGGATAGGACAGTCAAACCCTTTTTGAGAAAGTGGTTCAACAGAGAGACGACGATCAAGGACAGCTACGCGTAAATATGCATTGCATTTCATATCCGAATGAGCGGTGGTTTCCAAATTGAACAACGATAAATTGAAACTCTTTGTCTCTCCCTTTCACTCTCTTTCTATTGACCCCTCCTTCCCCTAACCAAGCAGTCATGCTGTTGTTAGTCCACTAGGGACCTGTTATCATTGTATTACGTTAGTAATTAATAACCTATACCATGTGTGTTTATGTATTCTGTGTTATTATTTAGTTAGTTAGTAAATAAATAATTAAGCCAATTTGTGTATTGCTGATTCATCAATAAGGTTAGGGTTCTTGCAGGTTCAAGGATTATGCAACGTTCAGAATGTGACTGATATGAGGTAATGATTTAATAAGTGACTGTTATCGATATATAACATATATATATATCTTCTAAGAGTTTAATTCGGGGGATGATAACTCGTTAAACAACTTCTTCCATGGTGCCCCAAATTCCTAATCAGTTAATTGTTACATGATTAATTGAATCGAGTGACAATTAAACATAGTTAGTTGATTCGATAAATAACAGTAATCAGAATAATGAAAGTCACGTCACGACACCACGTAGTCTGCCACACTACGGGAGTCTTGACGTCTGCCACACTAAGGGAGTCTTGACGTCTGCCACACTACGGGAGTCTTGACGTCTGCCACACTACGGGAGTCTTGACGTCCGCCAAACTACGGGAGTCTTGACGTCCGCCACACTACGGGAGTCTTGACGTCCGCCACACTACGGGAGTCTTGACGTCCGCCACACTACGGGAGTCTTGACGTCCGCCACACTACGGGAGTCTTGACGTCCGCCACACTACGGGACACTTGACGTCTGCCACACTACGGGAGTCTTGACGTCCGCCACACTACGGGAGTCTTGACGTCCGCCACACTACGGGAGTCTTGACGTCCGCCACACTACGGGAGTCTTGACGTCCGCCACACTACGGGAGACTTGACGTCCGCCACACTACGGGAGTCTTGACGTCCGCCACACTACGGGAGACTTGACGTCCGCCACACTACGGGAGTCTTGACGTCCGCCACACTACGGGACACTTGACGTCTGCCACACTACGGGAGACTTGACGTCCGCCACACTACGGGAGTCTTGACGTCCGCCACACTACGGGAGACTTGACGTCCACCACACTACGGGAGTCTTGACGTCCGCCACACTACGGGAGTCTTGACGTCCGCCACACTACGGGAGTCTTGACGTCTGCCACACTACGACGTCCGCCACACTACGGGAGTCTTGACGTCCGCCACACTAAAGGGAGTCTTGACATCCGCCACACTACGGGAGTCTTGACGTCCGCCACACTACGGGAGTCTTGACGTCTGCCAAACTACAGGAGTCTTGACGTCTGCCACACTACGGGAGTCTTGACGTCTGCCACACTACGGGAGTCTTGACGTCCGCCACACTACGGGAGTCTTGACGTCCGCCACACTACGGGAGTCTTGACACAGTTGAAGTAGCTTCCGAGCCGCCTCTCTCAACGGAGAATCAAACACCGTTCTAACCTCCACCACAAACTCCTCCAGACTGAGGCAAACAGTAGATTGTTGCTCCCACACCGCCGTAGTCCAGGCGAGGGCCCTCCCGGACATCAGCGTTATCAAGTACGCTCTCTTCGAGCGATCCGGGAACGAAGAGGGATGCAGCTCGAAGATGAGGGAGCACTGGGAGAGAAACGCCCGGCAGGTTCCTGGATCTCCATCATAGCGCTCCGAAGGAGGTAAGCGGGATTCTCGGGAAGCTGGGGAAAAGCGCCGCTGGTAGCGAGGTTACTGAGAGTCTGGGGGATTACCATAGTGGCTTGCTGCCTAGTAGATAATCTGCAGAATTGCTCCAGCAATTTCTTTCTTTATTTTTATTTTTATTTCACCTTTATTTAACCAGGTAAGCCAGTTGAGAACAAGTTCTCATTTACAACTGCGACCTTGCCAAGATAAAGCAAAGCAGTGCAATAAAAACAACAACACAGAGTTACATATGGGATAAAACAAAACATAAAGTCAAAAATACAACAGAAAATATATATACAGTGTGTGCAAATGTAGCAAGTTATGGAGGTAAGGCAATAAATAGGCCATAGTGCAAAATAATTACAATTAGTATTAACACTGGAATGATAGATGTGCAAGAGATGATGTGCAAATAGAGATACTGGGGTGCAAATGAGCAAAATAAATAACAATATGGGGATGAGGTAGTTGGGTGGGCTAATTTCAGATGGGCTGTGTACAGGTGCAGTGATCAGTAAGGTGCTCTGACAACTGATGCTTAAAGTTAGTGAGGGAGATAAGAGTCTCCAGTTTCAGAGATTTTTACAGTTCGTTCCAGTCATTGGCAGCAGAGAACTGGAAGGAATGGCAGCCAAAGGAGGTGTTGGCTTTGGGGATGACCAGTGAGATATACCTGCTGGAGTGCATACTACGGGTGGGTGTTGCTATGGTGACCAATGAGCTAAGATAAGGCAGGGATTTGCCTAGCAGTGATTTATAGATGGCCTGGAGCCAGTGGGTTTGGCGACGAATATGTAGTGAGGAGCTGGGCCGTCTCTTTGGCGGAGGGTAGCTTGGGGAGAGGAATGAAGTGGGCGGCTTTGGAAAACCATTCCACAACTATCTGGATGGCGGTGTTGCCATCAGACGGGGGAAGACCCGTGACAAAGTCCGGGGATATGTGAGACCAGGGACGGTGAGGAACAGGCAGAGGTTGGAGGAGACCAGCCGGAGCTTGCCGAGTTCTGCGCACAGATCACGCAGGCGGCGACAACCGCGGAGACGTCAGGAAACATGTTAGGCCACCAAAATCGTTGTCGCACAAAGGCCAGGGTCCAACGGGAGCCCGGGTGGCAGGCAAGCCTGAAGGAGTGGGCCCACTCCATGACCGAGGAGCGGACAGCGTCAGGAACAAACATCCGGTTATCTGGGCCCCCCTCCTGGGTTCGGCTGGGAACACTGCCCCTCCCAATCCTGCTTCCCTATTCCCCAACTGAGTGCCATCTCCAAGCACGAGGTGAGAAGGGTGGTCTCGGATTCCGGGGGTGTAGCCACGGGGCTATAGCGGCGTGACAGCGTATCTGGCTTGACATTCTTGGATCCCGGTCCGTATGAGAGGGAGAAGTTGAACCGGGAGAAAAGCAGGGCCCACCTAGCTTGCCTGAAATTGAGAGGGTGCGGAGATATTCCAAGTTCTTGTGGTCTGTCCACACAATGAACGGAGGTTCCGCCCTTTCCAGTCAGTGCCTCCACCCCACCAAGCTCACGATTCCCCACATCATAATTCCTCTCTGTGGTGTTGAGGCGATGGGAGAAGAAAGAGCAGAGATGTAGCTTGAGGTCCAGGGCCGAACGCTGGGACAGAACTGTCTCCACTCCGACATCCGAAGCATTCGGCCTCCACCACGAACTGGCAGGACGGGTCAGGATGAACCAAGATGTGTTCACCTTCAGCTCAGTTTATCATGTTCTTTATCATTCTTTATAGGTGTTTCTCTCTTTCATCACATTCAGCTCAGTTTATCATGTTCTTTATCATTCTTTATAGGTATTTCTCTCTTTCAATACCTTTAGCTCAGTTTATCATGTTCTTTATAATTCTTTATAGTTGTTTCTCTCTTTCATCACATTCAACTCAATTTACCATTTAATGGTAATATCTATAGTAAAGTCTGTAGAAGAGGAGCAGGTTAATGTCTATAGTAAAGCCTGTAGAAGAGGAGCAGGATAATGTCTATAATAAAGCCTGTAGAAGAGGTGCAGGTTAATGTCTATAGTAAAGCCTGTAGAAGAGGAGCAGAATAATGTCTATAAATAAAGCCTGTAGAAGAGGTGCAGGATAATGTCTATAGTAAAGCCTGTAGAAGAGGAGCAGGAAATTGTCTATAGTAAAGTCTGTAGAAGAGGAGCAGGTTAATATATATAGTAAAGTCTGTAGAAGAGGAGCAGGTTTATATCTATAGTAAAGCCTGTAGAAGAGGAGCAGGTTAATATCTATAGAAATGTCTGTAGAAGAGGAACAGGATAATATCTGTAGTAAAGCCTGTAGAAGAGGAGCAGGTTAGTATCTATAGTAACGTCTGTAGAAGAGGAGCAGGATAATGTCTGTAGTAAAGTCTGTAGAAGAGGAGCAGGTTAATATCTATAGTAACGTCTGTAGAAGAGAAGCAGGATAATGTCTGTAGTAAAGTCTGTAGAAGAGGAGCAGGTTAATATCTATAGTAAAGTCTGTAGGAGAGGAGCAGGTTAATATCTATAGTAACATCTGTAGAAGAGGAGCAGGTTAATATCTATAGTAATGTCTGTAGAAGAGGAGCAGGTTAATATCTATAGTAAAGCCTGTAGAAGAGGAGCGGGTTAATATATATATAGTAAAGTCTGTAGAAGAGGAGCAGGTTAATATCTATAGTAAAGCCTGTAGAAGAGGAGCAGGTTAATATATATATAGTAAAGTCTGTAGAAGAGGAGCAGGTTTATATCTATAGTAAAGCCTGTAGAACAGGAGCAGGTTAATATATATATAGTAAAGTCTGTAGAAGAGGAGCAGGTTAATATCTATAGTAAAGCCTGTAGAAGAGGAGCAGGTTAATATATATATAGTAAAGTCTGTAGAAGAGGAGCAGGTTTATATCTATAGTAAAGCCTGTAGAAGAGGAGCAGGTTAATATATATAGTAATGTCTGTAGAAGAGGAACAGGATAATATCTGTAGTAAAGCCTGTAGAAGAGGAGCAGGTTAATATCTATAGTAACGTCTGTAGAAGAGGAGCAGGGTAATGTCTGTAGTAAAGTCTGTAGAAGAGGAGCAGGTTAATATCTATAGTAAAGCCTGTAGAAGAGGAGCAGGTTAATATCTATAGTAAAGTCTGTAGAAGAGGAGCAGGATAATGTATATAGTAAAGCCTGTAGAAGAGAATTAGGATAATGTCTATAGTAAAACCTGTAGAAGAGGAGCAGGCTAATATCTATAGTAAAGTCTGTAGAAGAGAAGCATGATAATGTTTACAGCACTGAACCAACACTAGATGGCTGCAGATAATGGAGAACCAGCAAATGAAAAACACTGGGAGGGAGGGAGGGAGAGCGCGGCAACAAACTGAACTGTTATATACTGTATAGTACTGACTGCCAGTTTCTCTCTATATGAATAGCACGTCAGTCAAACGAACAGCCGTGTAATGTAACTTGACATACCACCTCCACATCAGGACTGTAGTACGTAACTAGTATTCTGTTGGTAAAGGCATCGTAGGATATTTTTGGATAGGGTGTTTATTTTATTCATCTATATTTCCGAAGTAATTATTTAAAAAACTTTATTACATCTAACTAAAATTTAACATGAGGTTCAAACTATTTTAAGACTTTGCTTGTCTCCCTCTGTATTCTGATGTATAATGGATATACAGTGGGGGGGAAAAAAGTATTTAGTCAGCCACCAATTGTGCAAGTTCTCCCACTTAAAAAGATGAGAGAGGCCTGTAATTTTCATCATAGGTACACGTCAACTATGACTGACAAAATGAGATTTTTTTTCCAGAAAATCACATTGTAGGATTTTTAATGAATTTATTTGCAAAATAGTATTTGGTCAATAACAAAAGTGTCTCATACTTTATATACCTTGTTGGCAATGACACAGTCAACGTTTTCTGTAGTCTTCACAAGGTTTCACACACTGTTGCTGGATTTGCCCATTCCTCCATGCAGATCTCCTCTAGAGCAGTGATGTTTTGGGGCTGTCCTGGGGAACACAGACTTTCAACTCCCTCCAAAATTTTCTACGGGTTAGATCTGTAGACTGGCTAGGCCCTCCTGACCTTGAAATGCTTCTTATGAAGCACTCCTTCGTTGCCGGGCGGTGTTTTGGGATCATTGTCATGCTGACCAAGACCCAGACGTTTCATCTTCAATGTCCCTTGCCTGATGGAAGAGGTTTTCACTCAAATCTCACGATACATGGCCCCATTCATTCTTTCCTTTACACGGATCAGTCGTCCTGGTCCCTTTGCAGAAAAACAGCCCCAAAGCATGATGTTTCCACCCCCATGCTTCACAGTAGGTATGGTGTTCTTTGGATGCAACTCAGCATTCTTTGTCCTCCAAACACGACGAGTTGAGTTTTTACCAAAAAGTTCTATTTTGGTTTCATCTGACCAAATGACATTCTCCCAATCCTCTTCTGGATCATCCAAATGCACTCTAGCAAACTCCAGACGGGCCTGGACATGTACTGGCTTAAGCAGGGGGACACGTCTGGCACTGCAGGATTTGAGTCCCTGGCGGCGTAGTGTGTTACTGATGGTAGGCTTTGTTACTTTGGTCCCAGCTCTCTGCAGGTCATTCACTAGGTCCCCCCGTGTGGTTCTGGGATTTTGGCTCACCGTTCTTGTGATCATTTTGACCCCACGGGGTGAGATCTTGCGTGGAGCCCCAGATCGAGGGAGATTATCAGTGGTCTTGTATGTCTTCCATTTCCTAATAATTGCTCCCACAGTTGATTTCTTCAAACCAAGCTGCTAACCTATTGCAGATTCAGTCTTCCCAGCCTGGTGCAGGTCTACAATTTTGTTTCTGGTTGTCCTTTGACAGCTCTTTGGTCTTGGTCATAGTGGAGTTTGGAGTGTGACTGTTTGAGGTTGTGGTCAGGTGTCTTTTATACTGATAACAAGTTCAAACAGGTGCCATTAATACAGGTAACGAGTGGAGGACAGAGGAGCCTCTTAAAGAAGAAGTTACAGGTCTGTGAGAGCCAGAAATCTTGCTTGTTTGTAGGTGACCAAATACTTATTTTCCACCATAATTTGCAAATAAATTCATAAAAAATCCTACAATGTGATTTTCTGGATTTGTCTGTCATAGTTGACGTGTACATATGATGAAAATTACAGGCCTCTCTCATCTTTTTAAGTGGGAGAACTTGCACAATTGGTGGCTGACTAAATACTTTTTTCCCCCACTGTATTAAGTACTATGATATGTAGTGAATGTACTGAAACATGGATATCTAATGTAGTATGTTATGTAGTGAATGTAGTGAAACATGGATATCTAATGTAGTATGTTATGTAGTGAATGTAGTGAAACATGGATATCTAGTGTAGTATGTTATATAGTGACCTGTAGTGAAACATGGATATCTAGGTAGTATGTTATACGTAGTGAATGTAGTGAAACATGGATATCAATGTAATATGTTATTTAGTGAATGTAGTGAAACATGGATATCTAATGTAGTATGTTTACGTAGTGATGTGTGAAACAATGGAATATCTAATGTAGTATGTTACGTATTGAATGTAGTGAAACATGGACATATATGTAGTATGTTATATAGTGAATGTTAGTGAAACATGGATATCTAATTTCGTATGTTATGTAGTGAATGGATGAAACATGGATATCTAAATGTAATATGTATATAGTGAATGTAGTGAAACCTGAATCACTAATGTATATGGTTAAATGTAGTGCATGTACTGAAACATGGATATCTAATGTTAATATATGTATATATGAATGTAGGATAACATGATATCTATGTAGTTTGTTATGTTGAATGTCGTGAACATGAATATCTATGTAGTAATGTTATGTAGTGTAATGTAGTGAAACAATGGTATCTAATGTAGTATGTATATAGTGAATGTAGTGAAACCTGGATATCTAATGTAATATGTATATAGTGAATGTAGTGAAACATGAATAACTAATGTAGTATGTTATGTAGTGAATGTAGTGAAACATGGATATCTAATGTAATATGTATATAGTGAATGTAGTGAAACATGAATATCTAATGTAGTATTGTTATAGTGAATGTAGTGAAACATGGATATCTAATGTAATATGTATATAGTGTAATGTAGTGAAACATGGATATCTAATGTAGTTGTTATGATAGTGAATGTAGTGAAACATGGATATCTAATGTAATATGTATATAGTGAATGTAGTGAAACATGAATAACTAATGTAGTATGTTACATAGTGAATGTAGTGAAACATGGATATCTAATGTAATATGTATATAGTGAATGTAGTGAAACATGAATACTAATGTAGTTGTTATTAGTGAATGTAGTGAAACATGGATATCTAATGTAGTATGTTATATAGTGAATGTAGTGAAACATGGATATCTAGTGTAGTATGTTATAGTGAATGTAGTGAAACATGAATATCTAATGTATATTTTATGTAGTGATGTAGTGAAACATGGATATCTAATGTAGTATGTTACGTAGTGAATGTAGTGAAACATGGATATCTAATGTAGTATGTTACGTAGTGAATGTAGTGAAACATGGACATATAATGTAGTATGTTATATAGTGAATGTAGTGAAACATGGATATCTAATGTAGTATGTTATGTAGTGAATGTAGTGAAACATGGATATCTAATGTAATATGTTATATAGTGAATGTAGTGAAACATGAATATCTAATGTAGTATGTTATGTAGTGAATGTAGTGAAACATGAATATCTATTGTAGTATGTTATGTAGTGTATGTAGTGAAACATGGATATCTAATGTAGTATGTTATATAGTGAATGTAGTGAAACATGGATATCGAATGTAATATGTATATAGTGAATGTAGTGAAACATGAATATCTAATGTAGTATGTTATGTAGTGAATTTAGTGAAACATGGATATCTAATGTAGTATGTTATATAGTGAATGTAGTGAAACATGGATATCTAATGTAATATTTATATAGTGAATAGAAACATATATCTAAGTAGTATGTTATAGTGATGTATGAAACATGGATATTAATATAGAAATGTTATATATGAATGTATCTGAACAGAGGATATCTCAGTGTAGTGTTAGTATGAAGTAGTGGGAACAAAGATCTCTCTGGCTGTGCCGGGTGGAGATTATAAGAACATGCCAAGATGTTCAAAAATGTTCATAGTGACAAGCATGGTCAATAATATCAGGAATAAATCTAATGTAGTATGTTACGTAGTGAATGTAGTGAAACATGGATATCTAATGTAGTATGTTACGTAGTGAATGTAGTGAAACTGGACAGATAATGTAGCTATGGATTATAGTGAATGTTAGTTTGTGGAAAATGATATCTACTGTAGTATGTTATTGTGAAGTGTATGAGAACTTGAATTCTATTGTAGTAGTTATGTAGTGTATGTAGTGAAACTGGATATCTAATGTAGTATGTTATATAGTGAATGTAGTGAAACATGGATATCTAATGTAATATGTTATATAGTGAATGTAGTGAAACATGAATATCTAATGTAGTATGTTATGTAGTGAATGTAGTGAAACATGAATATATATTGTAGTATGTTATGTAGTGTATGTAGTGAAACATGGATATCTAATGTAGTATGTTATATAGTGAATGTAGTGAAACATGGATATCTAATGTAATATGTATATAGTGAATGTAGTGAAACATGAATATCTAATGTAGTATGTTATGTAGTGAATGTAGTGAAACATGGATATCTAATGTAGTATGTTATATAGTGAATGTAGTGAAACATGGATATCTAATGTAGTATGTTACATAGTGAATGTAGTGAAACTTGGATATCTAATGTAGTATGTTATATAGTGAATGTAGTGAAACATGGATATCTAATGTAGTATGTTACGTAGTGTATGTAGTGAAAAATTGATATCTAATGTAGTATGTTATATAGTGAAACATGGATATCTAATGTAGTATGTTACGTAGTGAATGTAGTGAAACATGGATATCTAATGTAATATGTTATATAGTGAATGTAGTGAAACATGAATATCTAATGTAGTATGTTATGTAGTGAATGTAGTGAAACATGAATATCTATTGTAGTATGTTATGTAGTGTATGTAGTGAAACATGGATATCTAATGTAGTATGTTATATAGTGAATGTAGTGAAACATGGATATCTAATGTAATATGTATATAGTTAATGTAGTGAAACATGAATATCTAATGTAGTATGTTATGTAGTGAATTTAGTGAAACATGGATATCTAATGTAGTATGTTATATAGTGAATGTAGTGAAACATGGATATCTAATGTAGTATGTTACATAGTGAATGTAGTGAAACTTGGATATCTAATGTAGTATGTTATATAGTGAATGTAGTGAAAAATTGATATCTAATGTAGTATGTTATATAGTGAAACATGGATATCTAATGTAGTATGTTACGTAGTGAATGTAGTGAAACAAAAAGAGCTGTAAAGGTCTGGTACTGCATATCTTCAGCACTATAATTAATGTAGAAATGTGGTAAGACAATATTTCTGTAGGAAATAACAACATTCATCTCATTCTTCTGGGTAAGATTAAGCTATTTCACAACCAATGGAGCAGTCAGAAGGCAGTTTTATTGGGTACATTATAGTGTGATGAATTGTAGAGCCAAGGCAATGGGATATGTGATGGAATATCAGAGAGCAGTTCTTTGACAACTGGTTCCATTTCCAGAACATGTAGATGAATGATTTCACCAGTGAGCCTCTTCTACAGCACTTACTGGCCTGCCTTGTGTTGCAGCACCACTAAACTAAACTGAAAGGATCCTAATCTCCCAATACGAAACACTAAATATATTTTAAATATGTTCTGCGTAGAGCTGAAATATTTATCACTCCAAAATGCGTTAGCATAATTTGTTTCTAGTTGATCTTCTCTCTGTGGGAGGACAGATGGAGTGTTAATCTAGCCTTGCTCAGACAGCCTTATTAAGACTCTGTGTTTAGAAGAGCTGACTGAGGATCACAGCATTCACTTCACCACCAGATTATCTTTAGAAACTGAGGGAAATAATGGAATGCTCCTCATGGCATTGGGTTAGGCATAATTTATTCTGCAGGATGATTCCTGCCCAGCGATCTCCACTACACAGATAAACAAACAGGCTCAAGAAAGTATTATATCTCTAAATAGTGTCGCTAAGGAAAAAGACACATCTTCATCATCCAAACATCGAGGTATTCAACTTAAACAATGACTGGCAATAGAATAAAAAATTCTAATTATTCCACTTTTTAAAAATATTTTAAAGAGGATTGTAGGCATTCATTGGCTATAATCTAAAGGCAAATTAAACAAATAGTACCAATAGAATCAGCAGTCTACAGTAGAAATAGAGATCTTCTGGGATCTTTAATATAGTTTACAGCAGTCTACAGTAGATTTAGAGATCTTCTGGGACCTTTAATGTAGTTTACAGCAGGCTACAGTAGAAATAGAGATCTTAAGGGATCTTTAATATAGTTTACAGCAATATAAAGTAGAAAAATAGATATTCTGGGATCTTTAATATAGTTTACAGCAGTCTGCAGTAGAAATAGAGATATTCTGGGATATTTAATATAGCTTACATCAGTCTACAGTAGAAATAGAGATATTCTGGGATCTTTAATATAGTTAACAGCAGTCTACCTTAGAAATAGAGATCTTCTGGGATCTTTAATATCGTTTACAGCAGTCTACAGTAGAAATAGAGATCTGGGATCTTTAATATACTTTACATCAGTCTACAGTAGAAATAGAGATCTGGGATCTTTAATATAGTTTACAGCAGTCTACAGTAGAAATAGAGATCTGAGATCTTTAATATAGTTTTGTCACGTTCGTTGAATGACGGGTCAGACCAAGGCGCAGCGTGATATGCATACATGTTTATTTTCACTGAATAAACACCACGACAAAACAATAAACGAAAAGAAACGTGAAGTCCAAGGTAGTACAGAAAACAAACCTTACACGGAACAAGATCCCACAACCCACTAGTGCCAATAGGCTGCCTAAGTATGACGGCAGGTAGCTTAGTGGTTAAGAGCGTTGTTCCGGTAACCGAAAGGTCGCTGGTTCTAATCCCCGAGCCGACTAGGTGAAAAATCTGTCGATGTGCCCTTGAGCAAGGCACTTAACCCTAATTGCTCCTGTAAGTCGCTCTGGATAAGAGCGTCTGCTAAATGACTAAAATGTAAAATGTAAATGCATGGTCCCCAATCAGAGACAACGAACGACAGCTGCCTCTGATTGGGAACCACACCGGCCAACATAGAACCATACATACTAGATCAACAAACAATGACCAAACACAACAAGGAATATACACACCCTGACTCAACATATAAGCGTCCCCTGAGTCAGGGCGTGACAGTACCCCCCCCCCCCCCCCCCCCCCCAAAGGTGCGGACTCCGACCGCACAACTTAAACATAAGTGGGCACTGGCCGTGCCGGACTGGACAAATGCATCACTTGTCTGGTGCGAGGAGCAGGAACAGGCCGGGCCGGGCCGGGCTGGCGACGCGCACCACTGGCTTGGTGCAAGGAGCAGGAACAGGCCGGGCCGGGCTGGCGACGCGCAACACTGGCTTGGTGCGAGGAGCAGGAACAGGCCGGGCCGGGCTGGCGACGCGCACCACTGGCTTGGTGCGAGGAGCAGGAACAGGCCGGGCCGGGCTGGCGACGCGCACCACTGGCTTGGTGCGAGGAGCAGTATCGGGTCGGGCCGTACTGGGAACATGCACCACTGGCTTAGTGCGGGGAGCAGGAACGGACCGGACTGGCGACACGCACCACTTGCGAGGAGCAGGACTGGGTTCCTTTATTAACCCCCGCTCCTTCTGCTGCCTAACCAGCTCCTCTCGCGTGCATCTACACTTTCCTTCTCCCTTTTAGCCTCCTGTAGCGCCTCCCTCTGACCGAATAACTCCTGCTCCCTCTGAACCAATAGCCCCTGTAACATGGTGGCCTCCTAACCTGCAGACCCGCCCTTTAACGGCCTCCTGCTGCCTCGTCGTCCACACCGTGTGCCCCCCCCCAAAATGTTCTTGGGGTTGCCTCTCGGGTCTCCATCGTCGGCACTGTTGGCGCCGTTTCTCCTCTCTATACCGGGCCTCCACTGTCTCCTCCCAAGGACGGCGATCCATCCCAGCCTGAATCTCCTCCCAAGTCCAGGATCCCTTACCGTCCAGGATCTCCTCCCAGGTCCAGGCTGTCTGCTCCTGAACACGCTGCTTGGTCCTCGTTTGGTGGGATCTTCTGTCACGTTCGTTGAATGACGGGTCAGACCAAGGCGCAGCGTGATATGCATACATGTTTATTGAACTTAATAAACACACGACAAAACAACAAAGGAAACGAAACGTGAAGTCCAAGGTAGCACACACAACAAACCTTAACCGGAACAAGATCCCACAACATGACAGTGCCAATAGGCTGCCTAAGTATGGTCCCCACTCGGAGACAACGAGCGACAGCTGCCTCTGATTGGGAACCACACCGGCCAACATAGAAATACACATACTAGAATACCACACATAGAAAAAGCACAACAAGGAATATACACACCCTGACTCAACATATAAGCGTCCCCTGAGTCAGGGCGTGACAAGTTTACAGCAGTCTACAGTAGACATAGTGATCTGGGATCTTTAATATAGTTTACAGCAGTCTACAGTAGAAATAGATATCTGGTATCTTTAATATAGCTTACAGCAGTCTACAGTAGAAATAGAGATCTTCTGGAATCTTTAATATAGATTACAGCAGTCTACAGTAGAAATAGAGATCTAGGATCTTTAATATAGTTTACAGCAGTCTACTGTAGAAATAGAGGTCTTCTGGGATTTTTAATATAGTTTACAGCAGTCTACTGTAGAAATAGAGATCTTCTGGGATCTTTAATATAGTTTACAGCAGTCTACTGTAGAAATAGAGGTCTTCTGGGATCTTTAATATAGTTTACAGCAGTCTACTGTAGAAATAGAGATCTTCTGGGATCTTTAATATAGTTTACATCAGTCTACAGTAGAAATAGAGATCTTCTGGGATCTTTAATATAGTTTACAGCAGTCTACAGTAGAAATAGAGATCTTATGGGATCTTCAATATAGTTTACAGCAGTCTACAGTAGACATAGAGATCTTCTGGGATCTTTAATATAGCTTACAGTAATTAATACGTCAGACCATCACAATGACCTCTTGTCGATGCTACATATTTCTGATCCATAAATGTATTAGTCCCTGCTACACTGTACCTTATACTGTCACCTTAAACGTTCTATATCCATATCTCTGAGACAACAGAGTGTTATGAAGCCTCTAATTCCTCTGAGCCCTCCAGATGGGTGGATATATCTTGTATAGAATAATAATAATAATAATAATAATAATAATAATAATAATAATAATAATAATAATAAGAATAATATAGTATGGCTGAGATGCTGTGGATTATCCACCCATATCATCATCAGCATCATCCTTATTCCTACCATGGGAACCCAAGCTGAGATGCTGTGGATTATCCAACCATATCATCATCAGCATAATCACTACCATGGGAACCCAAGCTGAGATCCTGTGGATTATCCAACCATATCATCATCATCATCATCATCATCAGCAGCAGCAGCAGCAGCAGCAGCAGCAGCATCATCACTACCATGGGAATCCAAACGACCCATTATCCCCTTCCTGACTGCTGTACCCCACTATTTATCATCATCACTACCCATTATCCCCTTCCTGACTACTGTACCCCACTATTTATCATCATCACTACCCATTATCCCCTTCCTGACTGCTGTACCCCACTATTTATCATTATCACTACCCATTATCCAGTTGGCTCAGAACAGGGCAGCACTGTTGACCCTTAAAAGTACACGGAGAGCTAACATTAATGACACACATGTTAGTCTCTCCTTTCTTAGAGTGGAAGAGAGATTTGACTTCATCACTGCTTGTTTTTTTAAGAGGTGTAGACAAGCTGAATGTACCTAGCTGTCTGTTTGGAATGCTGGCACACAGCTCAGACACCCATGCATACCCCACGAGACATGCCACCAGAGGTCTCTTCACAGTCCCCAAGTCCAGAACAGACTACGGGAAACGCACAGTACTACATAGTGCCATGACTACATGGAACTCTATTCCACATCATGTAACTCAGTCAAACAGTAAAATCAGAATTAAAAAAACAGATAAAACTACACTTTATGGAACAGCGCAGACTGTGAAGAGACACACACACAGGCACACACAGCATTCGCAAACACATGCTAACACACGCACTCTACACACACAAACATTTTAATATTGTTATTTTGCTGTAATATTGATTTTGTATTGTACATATGTTATGGTAGAGTAGTGTGTAATAAGGTGTTTTGTTATGTATTGTTTTATTGTATGTAAATTGTGGTTGAACCCCAGGAAGAGTAGCTGCTGCCTTGGCAGCCGCTAATGGGGATCCGCAATATATACAAATACAAATCACTACCCATTATCCCCTTCCTGACTGCTGTACCCCACTATTTATTATCATCACTACCCATTATCCCCTTCCTGACTGCTGTACCCCACTATCATCATCACTACCCATTATCCCCTTCCTGACTGCTGTACCCCACTATTTATCATCATCACTACCCACTATCCCCTTCCTGACTGCTGTACCCCACTATTTATCATCATCACTAGCATGACTGACTTTGTGCTAGCTAGCCAACGTTTAATTATTTCTGCTTTATGAAAGGAACTAGACACAGACACGAATGACTCCTTTCCTCTTTTGACCTCACCCTCTCACCATCCACCCCTACTCACAAGGCAGGCAATACGATTGACCTCATCTTTACTAGATGCTGTTCTTCTACTAATCTCACTGCAACTCCCCTCCAAGTCTCCGACCACTACTTTGTATCCTTTTCTCTCTCGCTCTCCTCCAACACTACTCACTCTGCCCCTACTCAGATGGTAAAATGCCGTCGCAACCTTCGCTCTCTCTCTTCCGCTACTATCTCCTCTTCCATCCTATCATCTCTTCCCTCTGCTAAATCCTTCTCCCTCTATCTCCTGATTCTGCCTCCTCAACCCTCCTCTCCTGCCTTTCTGCATCTTTTGACTCTCTATGTCCCCTATCCTCCCAGCCGGCTCGTTCCTCCCCTCCTGCTCCGTGGCTTGACGACTCATTGCGAGCTCACAGAACAGGGCTCCGGGCAACCGAGCAGAAATGGAGGAAAACTAGACTCCCTGCAGACCTGTCATCTTTCACTCCCTCCTCTCTACATTTTCTTCCTCTGTTTCAGCTGCTAAAGCCACTTTCTACCACTCTAAATTTCAAGCCTCTGCCTCTAACCCTAGGAAGCTCTTTGCCACCTTCTCCTCCCTGCTGAATCCTCCTCCTCCCCCCCCTACCACCTCCCTCTCTGTGGATGACTTCGTCAACCATTTTGAAAAGAAGGTTAACGACATCCGATCCTCATTTATTAAGTCAAATGACACTGCTGGTCCTGCTCACACTGCGCTACCCTATGCTTTGACTTCTTTCTCCCCTCTCTCTCCAGATGAAATCTTGCGACTTGTGATGGCCGGCCGCCCAACAACCTGCCCGCTTGACCCTATCCCCTCCTCTCTTCTCCAGACCATTTCCGGAGACCTTCTCCCTTAGCTCACCTCGCTCATCAACTCATCGTTGACCGCTGGCCATGTCCCTTCCATCTCCAAGAGAGCGAGAGTTGCACCCCTCCTCAAAAAACCTACACTCGATCCCTCCGATTTCAACAACTACAGACCAGTATCCCTTCTTTCTTTTCTCGTGCCATCTCTAGCCAACTCTCCTGCTATCTCTCTCAGAATTACCTTCTTGATCCAAACCAGTCAGGTTTCAAGACTGATCATTCAACTGAGACTGCTCTTCTCTGTGTCACGGAGGCTCTCCGCACTGCTAAAGCTAACTCTCTCTCCTCTGCTCTTATCCTTCTAGACTTATATGCTGCCTTTGATACTGTGAAGCATCAGATCCTCCTCTCCACCCTCTCCGATTTGGGCATCTCCGGCGCTGCTCACTCTTGGATTGCGTCCTACCTGACAGGTCGCTCCTACCAGGTGGCGTGGCGAGAATCTGTCTCCGCACCACGTGCTCTCACCACTGGTGTCCCCCAGGGCTCAGTTATAGGCCCTCTCCTATTCTCTCTATACACCAAGTCACTTGGCTCTGTCATATCCTCACATGGTCTCTCCTATCATTGCTACGCAGACGATACACAATTAATTTTCTCCTTTACCCCTTCTGATAAACAGGTGGCAAATCGCATCTCTGCATGTCTGGCAGACATATCAGTGTGGATATCGGATCACCACCTCAAGTTGAACCTCGGCAAGACGGAGCTGCTCTTCCTCCCGGGGAAGGACTGCCCGCTCCATGATCTCGCCATCACGGTTGACAACTCCATTGTGTCCTCCTCCCAGAGTGCAAAGAACCTTGGCGAGACCCTGGACAACACCCTGTCGTTCTCCGCTAACATCAAAGCGGTGACCCGATCCTGCAGGTTCATGCTCTACAACATTCGTAGAAAGCGGCACAGGTCCTAATCCAGGCACTTGTCATCTCCCGTCTGGATTACTGCAACTCGCTGATGGCTGGGCTCCCTGCCTGTGCCATTAAACCCCTTCAACTTATCCAGAACGCTGCTTCCAGTTGAGGCTCACATCTACTACAAG
The DNA here is from genome assembly GCA_902810595.1 of Coregonus sp. 'balchen'. Lineage (NCBI taxonomy): Eukaryota > Metazoa > Chordata > Actinopteri > Salmoniformes > Salmonidae > Coregonus > Coregonus sp. 'balchen'. Next base: position 52,776,942 of record LR778269.1, read on the forward strand.
ACCATGGTGCTTGCCTACGGAGCTGTGAGGGGAACGGCACCTCCTTAACTTCAGGCTCTGATCAGACCCTACACCCAAACGAGGGCACTACGTTCATCCACCTCTGGCCTGCTAGCTCCTCTACCTCTATGGAAGCACAGTTCCCGCTCAGCCCAGTCAAAGCTATTTGCTGCTCTGGCACCCCAATGGTGGAATAAGCTCCCCCACGACGCCAGGACAGCGGAGTCACTGACCACCTTTCGGAGACACTTGAAACCCTACCTCTTTAAGGAATACCTGGAATAGTCTAACAGTAATCCTTCTACACCCCCCCCTCCCCCAGTGGTGGTTGTCCCACTGGCTATCCTAAGTTGAATGCACCAATTTGTAAGTCGCTCTGGATAAGAGCATCTGCTAAATGACTTGTAAATGTAAATGTCTCTCTCTCTCTCTCTCTCTCTCTCTCTCTCTCTCAATTCAATTCAATTCAATTCAATTCAATTCAATTCAATACAATTCAATTCAATTCAAAGGGCTTTATTGGCATGACAAACATATGTTAACATTGCCAAAGCAAGTGAAATAGATAATAAACAAAAGTAAACATTACACTCATTAAAGTTCCAAAAGAATAAAGAAATGTGTCTATATACAGTGTTGTAACGATGTGCAAATAGTTCAAGTACAAAAGGGAAAATAAATCAACATAAATATGGGTTGTATTTACAATGGTGTTTGTTCTTCACTGGTTGCCCTTTTCTTGTGGCAACAGGTCACACAGTTAGCTGCTGTAATGGCACACTATGGTATTTCACCCAATAGATATGGGAGTTTTTCAAAATTGGGTTTGTTTTCGAATTCTTTGTGGGTCTGTGTAATCTGAGGGAAATATGTGTCTCTAATGTGGTCATACATTTACATTTACATTTACATAATTTAGCAGACGCTCTTATCCAGAGCGACTTACAAATTGGTGCATTCAACTTATGATAGCCAGTGGGACAACCACTTTTTTTATGGGGGGGTGGGGGAGGGGGGGGGAAGAAGGATGACTTTATACTATTCCAGGTATTCTTTAAAGAGGTAGGGTTTCAATTGTCTCCGGAAGGTGGTCAGATTAATCAAGAAAAACCCACAAACACAATGTATTTTATTAGAAGTTTACACAACACTTAAGTCAGAGTTAACAATTAAACCATACAGTGTTTCTTATTTGTCAGATTCAACATGTATAATATATCTATACATTTTTCTTCCTTGATATGAAAGACAACTTAAACTTCTATTTGTATTTATTATGGATCCCCATTACTCTTCCTGGGGTCCAGCAAAATTAAGGCAGTTATACATTTTAAAAACATTACAATACATTCAGTTATTCTGCCACTGTATACTCTCTGTTTAGGGCCAAATAGCGTTCTAGTTTGCTCAGTTTTTTTGTTAATTATTTTCTCATGATTTGGTTGGGTCTAATTGTGTTGCTGTCTAGGGGCTCTGTTTGTGTCTGTGAACAGACGTCCAGGAGCAGCTTGCTTAGCGGACTCTTCTCCAGGTTCATCTCTCTGTAGGTGATGGCTTTGTTATGGAAGGTTTGGGAATCGCTTCCTTTTAGGTGGTTGTAGAATTTAACGGTTATTTTCTGGATTTTGATAATTAGCGGGTATCGGCCTAATTCTGCTCTGCATGCATTATTTGGTGTTGTACGTTGTACATGGAGGATATTTTTTGCAGAATTCTGCATGCAGAGTCTCAATTTGGTGTTTGTCCCATTTTGTGAATTCTTGGTTGGTGAGCGGACCCCAGACCTCACAACCATAAAGGGCAATGGTTTCTATAACTGATTCAAGTATTTTTAGCCAGATCCTAATTGGTATGTCGGATTTTATGTTCCTTTTGATGGCGTAGAAGGCCCTTCTTGCCTTGTCTCTCAGATCGTTCACAGCTTTGTGGAAGTTACCAGTGGCGCTGATGTTTAGGCCGAGGTATGTATTGTTTTTTGTGTGCTCTAGGGCAACGGTGTCTAGATGGAATTTGTATTTGTGGTCCTAGCAACTGGACCTTTTTTGGAACACCATTATTTTAGTCTTACTGATATTTACTATCAGGGCCCAGGTCTGACAAAATCTGTGCAGAAGATTTAGGTGCTGCTGTCGGCCCTCCTTGGTTGGGTACAGAAGCACCAGATCATCAGCAAACAGTAGACATTTGACCAGTAGACATTTGCCTCTCTCTCCCCCTCTCTTTCTCCCCCCCCCCCTCTCTCTCTCTCTCTCTCCTCCCCTCCCCCCCTCCCCTCCCCTCCCCTCCCCTCCCCTCCCATCCCATCCCCTCTCCTCTCCTCTCCTCTCCTCTCCTCCTCTCCTCTCCTCTCCTCTCCTCTCCTCTCCTCTCCTCTCCTCTCCTCTCCTCTCCTCTCCTCTCCTCTCCTCTCCTCTCCTCTCCTCTCCTCTCCTCTCCTCTCCTCTCCTCTCCCTCCCCCCTCCCCTCCCCTCCCCCTCCTCTCCTCTCTTCTCCTCTTCTCAGCAGTAGTAATTAGATCTGATATAGAGCCATTCTACAACACCAATTTAGAGACCAGATCAGTAAGATCTTAAGGACCTCCTTTCTAAATGCAGTCAAAAAGTCATATTTCAATCTCAGTTATTCCAGGTAATCATATGCTGGCGAACCACAGTAATATCAATTTCAGTTACACATCTTAAAGTGGATATTACTGCACCTACAGAACAGTAATGGCATATTGCTGTTTCTAGTAGCAACTGAGAACAGAAAGGAACTATTTGACTAACTACAATAATTATCCCAGTTGAACACACACAGTGACCGTTTAACACACGGCCTTCAAGTGTTTCTGCATATCCTCTGACACCATCTGACACCCTTCAAGGGTTTCTGCATATCGTCTGACACCATCTGACTCCCTTCAAGGGTTTCTGCATATCGTCTGACACCATCTGACGCCCTTCAAGGGTTTCTGCATATTCTCTGACACCATCTGACGCCCTTCAAAGGTTCCTGCATATCGTCTTACACTATCTGACACCCTTCAAGTGTTTCTGCATATCCTCTGCACACCATCTTACTCCATGAGTTAAACATGATTATCTGCTAGAGGATTTGATTGTCTTTAAGGAGTGTAGCAACCTGTTCATTATGTTGGAGAACAACATTCTGAGTCTCTGATCTGACAAGACTGGCCTTTGTTGTTACAGAAATGTAAATATCAGGAACCAAGAATACGCACAGATACAGAAACAACATGGATTCTTTCAATTTAAATGAAGGAGAAGGCAGAGTAACGGCCTCCTAGGGGATGCATGTTACTCTTCCCAACTGTTATCTGGGTGAGGAACTCAGAGAGCTGTGGCTTTTAGACTCAGAGAAACAGAAATACAGCCGAAACAAAGAATCTGTACATCTCAGAGTCGATACATTATTAGTTTGAAAACAAAGTTTATTTGGTTAATTACCAGACTTTACTTTCCTGAATCTGATGTTCCATCTTGGGTTTATTTATGCATCATATTAACAGTAATTATGTTGTTCCATCTTGATGGGGTATATTTATGAATCATATTAAATAGGAAATATAGTTTGTAGTTTATTGTTTGATGTGACAGTAGAAGCCAGAAAAGGTTCAGAATGGTTCTAGTTAGAACACACTTGAGTAGAGTACACCACTCCCTTCCTGTATACAGCAGGAAGTAGTACAGTACACCACTCCCTCCCTGTATACAGCAGGAAGTAGTACAGTACACCACTCCCTCCCTGTAGACAGCAGGAAGTAGTACAGTACACCACTCCCTCCCTGTATAGAGTAGGAAGTAGTACAGTACGCCACTCCCTCCCTGTAGACAGCAGGAAGTAGTACAGTACACAAGCAGGAAGTAGTACAGTACACCACTGCCTCCCTGTATAGAGTAGGAAGTAGTACAGTACACCACTCCCTCCCTGTATACAGCAGGAAGTAGTACAGTACACCACTCCCTCCCTGTATACAGTAGGAAGTAGTACAGTACATCACTCCCTTCCTGTAGTCAGCGGGAAGTAGTACAGTACACCACTCCCTTCCTGTATACAGCAGGAAGTAGTACAGTACACCACTCCCTTCCTGTATACAGCAGGAAGTAGTAGAGTACACCACTCCCTCCCTGTAGACAGCAGGAAGTAGTACAGTACACCACTCCCTCCCTATAGACAGCAGGAAGTAGTACAGTACACCACTCCCTCCCTGTATACAACAGGAAGTAGTACAGAACGCCACTCCCTTCCTGTATACAGCAGGAAGTAGCAGCTTCATGGTAGACTTTACTTTAGTTTCCAGCTAACTTGACATTTTCAGCATTAAGTGAAATGACAGATCGACCATTAGTTATGAACTCATCAGACATATTTAATATATTAATCATCTAATATTAAACAGTTCATGTTGACACTCTCTTGGTGACATCATGAATAACTGTGATCCTTTGGTATAATTCCATAGGTATTCAAATGTACATTAGTGCTACGACTGTCTTGAATGACATTTGCAGTACCAGTCAAATGTTTGGACACAGCTGCTCATTCAAGGGTTTTTCTTTATTTTTACTATTTTCTACATTGTAAAATAATAGTGAAGACATCACAACTATGACATAACACATATGGAATCATGTAGTAACCAAAAAAGGGTTAAACAAATATATTTGAGATTTGAGATTCTTCAAAGTAGCCACCCTTTACCTTGATGACAGCTTTGCACACCTTTATCAGGTAGCCACCTGGAATGCCTTGTTAAAAGTTAATTTGTGGAATTTGAGCCAATCAGTTGTGTTGTGACAAGGTAAGGGTGTATACAGAAGATAACCCTATTTGGTAAAAGACCAAGTCCATATTATGGCAGGAACAGCTCAAATAAGCAAAGAGAAACAACAGTCCATCATTACTTTAAGACGTAAAGGTCAGTCAATACGGAAAACTTCAAGAACTTTGAAAGTTTCTTCAAGTGCAGTCGCAAAAACCATCAAGCGCTATGATGAAACTGGCTCTCATGAGGACCGCCACAGGAAAGGAAGACCCAGAGTTACCTCTTCTGCAGAGGATAAGGTCATTAGAGTTAACTGCACCTCAGATTGCAGCCCAAATAAATGCTTCACCGAGTTCAAGTAACAGACACATCTCAACATTAACTGTTCAGAGGAGACTGCGTGAATCAGGCCTTTATGGTCGAATTGCTGCAAAGAAACCACTACTAAAGGACACCAATAAGAAGAAGATACTTGCTTGGGCCAAGAAACACGAGCAATGGACATTAGACCGGTGGAAATCTGTCCTTTGGTCTGATGAGTCCAAATTGGAGATTTTTGGTTCCAACCGCCGTGTCTTTATAAGACGCAGAGTAGGTGAACGGATGATCTCCGCATGTGTGGTTCCCACCGTGAAGCATGGAGGAGGAGGTGTGATGGTTTGCTGGTGACACTGTCTGTGATTTATTTAGAATTCAAGGCACACTTAACCAGCATGGCTACCACAGCATTCTGCAGCGATACGCCATCCCATCTGGTTTGCGCTTAGTGGGACTATCATTTGTTTTTCAACAGGACAATGACCCAAAACACACCTTCAGGCTGTGTAAGGGCTATTTGACCAAGGAGAGTGATGGAGTGCTGCATCAAATGACCTGGCCTCCACAATCACCCGACCTCAACCCAATTGAGATGGTTTGTGATGAGTTGGACCGCAGAGTGAAGGAAAAGCAGCCAACAAGTGCTCAGCATATATGGGAACTCCTTCAAGACTGTTGGAAAAGCGTTCCTCATGAAGCTGGTTGAGAGAATGCCAAGAGTGTGCAAAGTTGTCATCAAGGCAAGGGGTGGCTAATTTGAAGAATCTCAAATATAAAATATACACTACCGTTCAAAAGTTTGGGGTCACTTAGAAATGTCCTTGTATTCGAAAGAAAAGCAATTTCTCTGTCTATTAAAATAACATCAAATTGATCAGAAATACAGTGTGGACATTGTTAATGTTGTAAATGGCTATTGTAGCTGGAAACGGCTGATTTTTTATGGAATATCTACATAGGCGTACAGAGGCCCATTATCAGCAACCATAAGTTCTGTGTTCCAATGGCACGTTGTGTTTGCTAATCCAAGTTTATCATTTTAAAAGGCTAAATGATCATTAGAAAACCCTTTTGCAATTATGTTAGCACAGCTGAAAACTGTTGTGCTGATTAAAGAAGCAATAAAACTGGCCTTCGTGACACTAGTTGAGTATCTCCCTTCACAGAACAGCGCAAACTGGCTCTAGCAAGAATAGAAAGAGGAGTGGGAGGCCTCGGTGCACAACTGAGCAAGAGGACAAATACATTAGAGTGTCTAGTTTGAGAAACAGACGCCTCACAGGTCCTCAACTGGCAGCTTCATTAAATAGTACCCGCAAAACACCAGGGTCAACGTCAACATTGAAGTGGCGACCCCGGGATGCTGACCTTCTAGGCAGAGTTGCAAAGAAAAAGCCATATCTCAGACTGGCCAGTAAAAATTAAAGATTAAGATGGGCAGTCTGAGATACGGCTTTTTCTTTGCAACTCTGCCTAGAAGGTCAGTATCCTGGAGTCGCCTCTTCACTGTTGACGTTGAGACTAGTGATAAACTTGGATTAGCAAACACAACGTGCCATTGGAACACAGGACTGATGGTTGCTGATAATGGGCCTCTGTACGCCTATGTAGATATTCAATTAAAAATCTGCTGTTTTCAGCTACAATAGCCATTTACAACATTAACAATGTCTTCACTGTATTTCTGATCAATTTGATGTTATTTTAATGGACAAAAAAAATGCTTTTCTTACGAAAACAAGGACATTTCTAAGTGACCCCAAACCTTTTAACGGTAGTGTATTTTGATTTGTTTAACACTTTTTTGGTTACTACATGATTCCATATGTGTTATTTCATAGTTTTGATGTCTTCACTATTATTCTACAATGTAAAAAGTAGTAAAAATAAAGAAAAACCCTTGAATGAGTAGATACAGTATGTTCAAACTTTTGACTGGTATTGTATGTCAAGCTGAAATGGATGATTCCTCAATTCAACAACTTCTGAAAAGTAACCTTGCCGCAGCACTAAGGAGCCTTGGTGTGTATGGCTGGATGGGCCGGGTTATTCATCAGCAATACTACAGGGAACAATCAATTTATCTTCAGTGTAGAGAGAGGGGCTCCTCCAGGGCTAGCCTGGGGCCTGACAACCAGCCAGAGGACAGAGAAGTCAGGGAAGTCTTATACACAAGACTTCTTACATCCTCATAGCTCTCTGGCCTCAGCTACACGCTATAACATCTCATCAATTCACTTTACTCCAGGAATTAATTAGGAAACTGAATAATGAAGTAAAGACTCCAGTTAGGTGAACTGGTTTATCCTGAGTCTGGATGTAATGTGTTCATGGACCTGAGAAACATCCTTTATGGGGACGTTTTACACTATAACAGACAGCGGTGTTCTGTGAGATTTAGACACTTAATAACAGGACACCTCACTACTTAAAGAGGCCAGTAGTGAAGTACAGCACAGTCTGATCATCACAGGAACCTGGCCCTGGCAGAATTAGAATAATTACAACTACAGTGCATTCGGAAAGTATTCAGACCCCTTGACTTTTTCCACATTTTGTTACGTTACAGCCTTATTCTAAAATGGATATTAAAAAAAAAGAATTTCCCCTGATCAATCTACACACAATACCCCGTAATGACAAAGCAAAAAAAGGTTTTTAGAAATTTAAAAAAAAAATAATAATAAATAAAAAAAAACGGAAATATCATATTTACATAAATATTCAGACCCTTTACTCAGTACATTGTTGGAGCACCTTTGGTAGCGATTACAGCCTCGAGTCTTCTTGGGTATGACGCTACAAGCTTGGCACACCTGTATTTGGGGAGTTTCTCCCTTTCTTCTCTGCAGATCCTCTCAAGCTCTGTCAGGTTGGATGGGGAGCAACTGCAGATCTATTTTCAGGTCTCTTCAGAGATGTACGATCGGGTTCAAGTCCGGGCTCTGGCTGGGCCACTCAAGGACATTCAGAGACTTGTCCCGAAGCCAATCCTGCGTTGTCTTGGCTGTGTTGCTAAGGGTCGTTGTCCTGTTGGAAGGTGAACATTGTTTACAGTAGGAAGGATAATGGGACCTACTGTATCAATGTTTGGAAGGCTTGTGTCTACAGTAGGAAGGATAATGGGACCTACTGTATCAATGTTTGGAAGGCTTGTGTCTACAGTAGGAAGGATAATGGGACCACTGTACCAATGTTTGGTAGACTTGTGTCTACAGTAGGAAGGATAATGGGACCTACTGTATCAATGTTTGGTAGACTTGTGTCTACAGTAGGAAGGATAATGGGACCTACTGTACCAATGTTTGTTTGCTTTCTGCTCCTGCATCTCCGATAAGGTGGTAGAAACAGGACTAGTAGTTTGTAATGAATCTGTCTACTTTGCCTGTCGTCTCCCATGGCAACATGACGTAGGAACACATGAGACGGGCTGAATCTGAAGACCGGGTCTGATTATTAAACTGTACTCTGACTGGAGCCCTGGTCCTCTGACTGTACCATGGCTCACAGAATCAGTCATGTTGCCTGTCCTC
>LR778269.1:52785660-52827526 GCA_902810595.1 Coregonus sp. 'balchen'
TAGTATTGTTTACCTAGAGCAGCATCTATATGATGTTGTCACAGTATTAGTCTTCTGTTTACCTAGAGAGCATCATATGTTGTTATCACAGCATTAGTCTTCACCTAGAGAGCATCATATGTTGTTATCACAGTATTAGTCTTCTGTTTACCTAGAGAGCATCATATGTTGTTATCACAGTATTAGTATTCTGTTTACCTAGAGAGCATCATATGTTGTTATCACAGCATTAGTCTTCACCTAGAGAGCATCATATGTTGTTATCACAGTATTAATGAATAGGACCAGTCACTATTCCAACTCTATCACCTTCCTTTGTGAGTTGGATATGAGAGTGGGTCTGGAACATTTTGGGATGTTGGATTGTTATTCACATGTTACAAGTTCTGTCTAGAGTTTGACTGACAGTGCAGTATGTTACATCCCTGAAGTAGGCTGAAAGCTTCTTGTACAATCAGCGCAGTTTGCTGTGACCACCTTAACACAGGGATAATTCTTCTTGTTGCAAAACAGACCAGCTGTGTGTGTGAGTGTGTTTGTGTGAATGGGCTGGACAGGGAGCATCCTGTCACCACTGATCACATCAGTCTCCTGCTGAAGGAGAAATAGGAAATGTATTTCTGCTTGACTGTACAGCAGACCAGCGCAACCATCCCCTGTTCCTGTCTCGCAGTTTGTGTGTGTGTGTGTGTGTGTGTGTGTGTGTGTGTGTGTGTGTGTGTGTGTGTGTGTGGAAAGTGATTTGGGAGCAGTTTTACAGTACTCGATGTTCTGTTCTTCACCATGTTTATATTTGCAGTTATTGTTTCCTATGAATGACAACATGTTGCTGACTAGGACGTCACAAAGCATCATGGGAATATCACAGCAGAATGGTTCAGAGACTGTTGGACAGGCCTGCCAAAAACAAGCCAACATTGACAGAAAATAGGATTTTCCAAAGTTAACCAACAAATGTTTTCATGTTTCCAGCAGTACTTTCCACGCTCATTGTGTTGTAGAACTCTGGATACTTGTAGCTCCCTGTCCAGATGTCCTACCGCTAAACCTCTCTAGCATATTGGCTTTCACTAACTGCATGTACAGCACATCCAAGAAGGAACATGTTCAGCCCTGAGCAGCTTACTACTACCACAACAACCAATCAGTGAGGTGGAGCCTTGGCAATGATCTGGACTATATCAGTGTGAATCCCAAAGCAGGGCAGAAAACAGCAGGCCTACCCCCATATCCCCCCCCCCCCCCCCCCCCCCCCCCCCCCAACAGAGCATCATCCATCTGAACATCTAACTGTAATCCAATCGGCTTGCTGAGATCAGGGAACCCTAAGGGATCAGGCCAATCAGCTTACAGTGTGATGGATCTAAGTGATCAGACCATCATAATGCTATAAGTACTATATCTGAAATATCCATGTGGCTTATCACCATCACAGAAAATAATGAGCTACTTAGTTCAATAAACACCTCTACAGTGAGGGAAAAACATATTTGATCCCCTGCTGATTTTGTACGTTTGCCCACTGACAAAGAAATGATCAATCTATAATTTTAATGGTGGTTCATTTGAACAGTGAGAGACAGAATAACAACAACAAAAATACAGAAAAACGCATGTCAAAAATTTTATAAATTGATTTGCATTTTAATGAGGGAAATAAGTATTTGACCCCTCTGCAAAACATGACTTAGTACTTGGTGGCAAAACCCTTGTTGGCAATCACAGAGGTCAGACGTTTCTTGTAGTTGGCCACCAGGTTTGCACACATCTCAGGAGGGATTTTGTCCCACTCCTCTTTGCAGATCTTCTCCAAGTCATTAAGGTTTCGAGGCTGACGTTTGGCAACTCGAACCTTCAGCTCCCTCCACAGATTTTCTATGGGATTAAGGTCTGGAGACTGGCTAGGCCACTCCAGGACCTTAATGTGCTTCTTCTTGAGCCACTCCTTTGTTGCCTTGGCCGTGTGTTTTGGGTCATTGTCATGCTGGAATACCCATCCACGACCCATTTTCAATGCCCTGGCTGAGGGAAGGAGGTTTTCACCCAAGATTTGACGGTACATGGCCCCGTCCATCGTCCCTTTGATGCGGTGAAGTTGTCCTGTCCCCTTAGCAGAAAAACACCCCCAAAGCATAATGTTTCCACCTCCATGTTTGACGGTGGGGATGGTGTTCTTGGGGTCATAGGCAGCATTCCTCCTCTTCCAAACACGGCGAGTTGAGTTGATGCCAAAGAGCTCCATTTTGGTCTCATCTGACCACAAAACTTTCACCCAGTTCTCCTCTGAATCGTTCAAATGTTCATTGGCAAACTTCAGACGGGCATGTATATGTGCATTCTTGAGCAGAGGGACCTTGCGGGCGCTGCAAGATTTCAGTCCTTCACGGCGTAGTGTGTTACCAATTGTTTTCTTGGTGACTATGGTCCCAGCTGCCTTGAGATCATTGACAAGATCCTCCCGTGTAGTTCTGGGCTGATTCCTCACCGTTCTCATGATCATTGCAACTCCACGAGGTGAGATCTTGCATGGAGCCCCAGGCCAAGGGAGATTGACAGTTATTTTGTGTTTCTTCCATTTGCGAATAATCGCACCAACTGTTGTCACCTTCTCAACAAGCTGCTTGGCGATGGTCTTGTAGCCCATTCCAGCCTTGTGTAGGTCTACAATCTTGTCCCTGACATCCTTGGAGAGCTCTTTGGTCTTGGCCATGGTGGAGAGTTTGGAATCTGATTGATTGATTGCTTCTGTGGACAGGTGTCTTTTATACAGGTAACAAGATGAGATTAGGAGCACTCCCTTTAAGAGTGTGCTCCTAATCTCAGCTCGTTACCTGAATAAAAGACACCTGGGAGCCAGAAATCTTTCTGATTGAGAGGGGGTCAAATACTTATTTCCCTCATTAAAATGCAAATCAATTTATAACATTTTTGACATGCGTTTTTCTGGATTATTTTGTTGTTATTCTGTCTCTCACTGTTCAAATAAACATAATAGACTGATCATTTCTTTGTCAGTGGGCAAACGTACAAAATCAGCAGGGGATGAAATACTTTTTTCCCTCACTGTAGTATATGTATTATATTATGCTGTAATTATCCTTTCATTGGTCTATATATTATTATATAGTATAATGTATTATATTATGCTGCAGCTAGCCTGTAATTGGTCTGTATATTATATAGTATATGTATTTGTTGTTATTCTGTCTCTCACTGTTCAAATAAACCTATCATTAAAATGATAGACTGATCATTTCTTTGTCAGAGGGCAAACGTACAAAAATCAGCAGGGGATCAAATACTTGTTTTCCCTCACTGTACATCAACTCTCTATATCTCCAGTGATGGGTCCCCCATATATCAACCCTCTATCTCCAGTGATGGGTCCCCTCTTTCTCTCCAGTGATGGGTCCCCTCTTTCTCTCCAGTGATGGGTCCCCTCTATCTCTTCAGTTTTGAGTCCTCTCTATATCATCTCTCTATCTCTCCAGTGATGGGTTCCCTCTATATCAACCCTCAATGTCTCCAGTGATGGGTCTCCTCTATCGCTCCAGTGATGGGTCCCCGCTATTTGAACCCTCTATGTCACCAGTGATGGGTCCCCTCTATCTCTCCAGTGATGGGTTCCCTCTATATCGACCCTCTATCTCTCCAGTGATGGGTCCCCTCTATCGCTCCAGTGATGGGTCCCCTCTATCTCTCCAGTGATGGGTCAACACCATAACATCTCTCTATCTCTCCAGTGATGGGTCCCCTCTATCGCTCCAGTGATGGGTCCCCTCTATCTCTCCAGTGATGGGTCAACACTATAACATCTCTCTATCTCTCCAGTGATGGGTCCCCTCTATCGCTCCAGTGATGGGTCCCCTCTATCTCTCCAGTGATGGGTCAACACTATAACATCTCTCTATCTCTCTAGTGATGGGTCCCCTCTATATCAACCCTCTATGTCTCCAGTGATGGGTCCCCACTATATCAACCCTCTATCTCTCCAGTGCTGGGTCTCCTCTATATCAACCCTCTATCTCTCCAGTGATGGGTCCCCTCTATGAAAACCCTCTATCTCTTCAGTGATGGGTCCCCTCTATATAAAACCTATATCTCACCAGTGATGGTTCCCCTCTTTATCAACTCTCTATATCTCCAGTGATGGGACCCCCTATATATCAACCCTCTATCTCCAGTGATGGGTCCCCTCTCTCTCTCCAGTGATGGGTCCCCTCTATCTCTCCAGTTATGAGTCCCCACTATATCATCCCACTATCTCTCCAGTGATGGGTTCCCTCAATATCAACCCTCTATCTCTCCAGTGATAGGTCCCCTCTATATCAACCCTCTATGTCACCAGTGATGGATCCCCCCTTCTATCTCTCCAGTGATGTGTTCCCTCTATATCGACCCTCTATCTCTCCATTGATGGTTCCCCTCTATATCAACCCTCTATATCTCCAGTGATGGATCCCCTCTATATCAACCCTATATCTCTCCAGTTATGGGTCCCCCCTCTATCTCTTCAGTGATGGGTCCCCTCTATGTCAACCCTCTATCTCTGCAGTGATGGGTCCCCACTATAACATCTCTCTATCTCTCCAGTGATGGTTCCCCTCTATATCAACTCTCTATATCTCCAGTGATGGGCCCCCCCCTATATCAATCCTCTATCTCTCTAGTGATGGGTCACCTCTATCTCTCCAGTGATGGGTCCCCGCTATATCAACCCTCTATCTCTCCAGTGATGGGTCCCCGCTATAACAACCCCCAATCTCTCCAGTGATGGGTCCCCTCTTTATCAACCCTCTATCTCTCCAGTGATGGGTCCCTCTATATCAAGCCTTTATTTCCAATCTGAACAGGACAATGTGTCTCAAAGACATTACCAATGGCACTGTAGCATTCTGTCCCTCTGCAACAGAGCTACACTAGGCATGTTCTCAACTCACCTGGTATTGTCTCATATTAGACTATAGCTGATACTGTTCTCTATATTATATACAGTGAGGGAAAAAAGTATTTGATCCCCTACTGATTTTGTACGTTTGCCCACTGACAAAGACATGATCAGTCTATAATATTAATGGTAGGTTTATTTGAACAGTGAGAGACAGAATAACAACAAAAAAATCCAGAAAAACGCATGTCAAAAATGTTATGAATTGATTTGCATTTTAATGAGGGAAATAAGTATTTGACCCCTCTGCAAAACATGACTTAGTACTTGGTGTCAGGGAAGGAGGTTCTCACCCAAGATTTGACGGTACATGGCCCCGTCCATCGTCCCTTTGATGCAGTGAAGTTGTCCTGTCCCCTTAGCAGAAAAACACCCCCAAAGCATAATGTTTCCACCTCCATGTTTGACGGTGGGGATGGTGTTCTTGGGGTCATAGGCAGCATTCCTCCTCCTCCAAACACGGCGAGTTGAGTTGATGCCAAAGAGCTCCATTTTGGTCTCATTTGACCACAACACTTTCACCCAGTTCTCCTCTGAATCATTCAGATGTTCATTGGCAAACTTCAGACAGGCCTGTATATGTGCTTTCTTGAGCAGGGGGACCTTGCGGGCGCTGCAGGATTTCAGTCCTTCACGGCGTAGTGTGTTACCAATTGTTTTCTTGGTGACTATGGTCCCAGCTGCCTTGAGATCATTGACAAGGTCCTACCGTGTAGTTCTGTGCTGATTCCTCACCGTTCTCATGATCATTGCAACTCCACGAGGTGAGATCTTGCATGGAGCCCCAGGCCGAGGGAGATTGACAGTTATTTTGTGTTTCTTCCATTTGCGAATAATCGAACCAACTGTTGTCACCTTCTCACCAAGCTGCTTGGTGATGGTCTTGTAGCCCATTCCAGCCTTGTGTAGGTCTACAATCTTGTCCCTGACATCCTTGGAGAGCTCTTTGGTCTTGGCCATGGTGGAGAGTTTGATTGATTGCTTCTGTGGACAGGTGTCTTTTATACAGGTAACAAACTGAGATTAGGAGCACTCCCTTTAAGAGTGTACTCCTAATCTCAGCTCGTTACCTGTATAAAAGACACCTGGGAGCCAGAAATCTTTCTGATTGAGAGGGGGTCAAATACTTATTTCCCTCATTAAAATGCAAATCAATTTATAACATTTTTGACATGCGTTTTTTTGTTTTTCTGGATTATTTTGTTGTTATTCTGTCTCTCACTGTTCAAATAAACATAATAGACTGATCATTTCTTTGTCAGTGGGCAAACGTACAAAATCAGCAGGGGATCAAATACTTTTTTCCCTCACTGTAGTATATGTATTATATTATGCTGTAATTATCCTTTCATTGGTCTATATATTATTATATAGTATAATGTATTATATTATGCTGCAGCTAGCCTGTAATTGGTCTGTATATTATATAGTATAATGTATTATATTATGCTGTAGCTAACCTCTAAATGGTCTGAATATTATAAAGTACAATGTATTATATTAACTGAACTAAATGACTATTTCCCCATAGCACTCACTTCTGTCAACATGAAGTGCTTTGAGAGGCTAGTTAAGGATCATATCACCTTTACCTTACCTGACACCCTAGACCCACTTCAATTTGCTTACCGCCCCAATAGATCCACAGACGATGCAATTGCCATCGCACTGCACACTACCCTATCGCATCTGGACAAGAGGAATACCTATGTAAGAATGCTGTTCATTTGACTATAGCTCAGCATTCAACACCATAGTACCCTCCAAGCTCATCATTAAGCTTGAGGCCCTGGGTCTGAACCCCGCCCTGTGCAACTGGGTCCTGGACTTCCTGACGGGCCGCCCCCAGGTGGTGAAGGTAGGAAACAACACCTCCACTTCGCTGATCCTCAACACTGGGACACCACAAGGGTGTGTACTCAGCCACCTCCTGTGCTCCTTGTTCACCCATGACTGCATGGCAACGCATGCCTCCAACTCAATCATCAAGTTTGCAGACAACACAACAGTAGTATGCCTGATTACTAACAATGACAAGACAGCCTACACGGAGGAGGTGATGGCCCTGGGAGAGTGGTGCCAGGAAAATAACATCCCACTCAATGTCAACAAAACAAAGGAGCTGATCGTGGACTTCAGGAAACAGCAGAGGGAGCACGCCCCTATCCACATCGACGGGACGGCAGTGAAGAAGGCGGAAAGCTTCAAGTTCCTCGGCGTACACATCACTGACAATCTGAAATGGTCCACCCACACAGACAGTGTGGTGAAGAAGGCACAACAGCGCCTCTTCAACCTCAGGAGGCTTAAGAAATTTGGCTTGGCCCCTAAAACCCTCACAAAGTTTTACAGATGCACAATTGAGATCATCTTGTCGGGCTGTATCATCACCTGGTACCGCAGGGCTCGCCAGAGGGTGGTGCGGTCTGCACAAGGCATCACCGGGGGCAAACTACCTGCCCTCCAGGACATTACATTTACATTTTAGTCATTTAGCAGACGCTCTTATCCAGAGCGACTTACAGTTAGTGAGTGATTATTTTTATTTTTTTGTACTGGCCCCCCCCCCGTGGGAATCGAACCCACAACCCTGGCGTTGCAAACGCCATGCTCTACCAACTGAGCTACATCCCTGCCGGCCATTCCCTCCCCTACCCTGGACGACGCTGGGCCAATTGTGCACCGCCCCATGGGTCTCCCGGTCGCGGCCGGCTACGACAGAGCCTGGATTCGAACCAGGATCTCTGGACATCTACAGCACCCGTTGTCACAGGAAGGCCAAAAAGATCATCAAGGACATCAACCACCAGAGCCACGGCCTGTTCAACCCGCTATCATACAGAAGGCGAGGTCAATACAGGTGCATCAAAACTGGGACCAAGAGATTGAAAAACAGTTTCTATCTCAAGGCCATCAGACTGTTAAATAGCCATCACTAGCCAGCTTCCACCCGGTTAAACAACCCTGCACCTTAGAGGCAGCTGCCCTATATACATAGACCTGGAATCACTGGCCACTTTAATTATGGAACACTAGTCACAGTATTTATATATTTCTTAATTCCATTCTTTTTCTTTTAGATTTGTGTGTATTGTTGTGAATTGTTAGATACTACTGCACTGTTGAAGAAAGGAACACTAGCATTGCGCTACACCCGCAATAACATATGCTAAATAAGTGTATGTGACCAATACAATTTGATTTGATTTGATTTGATGTAGCTAGCCTGTTATTTTTCAGAGTATTATATAGGACAACATATTATATTATACTGGATTATACTATGCTGTAGCTAGCATGTCATTGGTCTGTATATTATATAGTATACTGTATTATATTATACTGTAGCTAGCCTGTCATTGGTCTGTATATTATATAGTATACTGTATTATAGTATACTGTATTATATTATGCTGTAGCTAGCCTGTCATTTGCCTTTATATTAAATATTATACTGTATTATAGTATACTGTATTATATTATGCTGTAGCTAGCATGTCATTGGTCTGTATATTATATAGTATACTATATTATATTATGCTGTAGCTAGCATGTCAATGGTATGTATATTATATAGTATACTATAATTATTATGCTGTAGCTAGCATGTCATTGGTCTGTATATTATATAGTATACTGTAGTCTGCAGCACCACTAAGCAAGGGGCACCACCAAGCAAGCAGCACCATGAAGACCAAGGAGCTCTCCAAACAGGTCAGGGACAAAGTTGTGGAGAAGATGGCTTATATGGTGTCGAGTAAAGCTTAAACTATGTATTTAGATTTTAGTTAGGTATTGTAGGTAGTCATCGTAGGTTATTGTAGTTATCGTAGGTTATTGTATGTAATTATTGTAGGTATTGTATTCGGTTGAGCCCGGTGAAGCACGAGGCTAGCTAACCCACTACCTGGACTAGCTAGCGGGTAGCTACTGGTAACTGTGGATAGTTGTTTCACGCTTAAGAGTACCTGTAATTACGCCAGCTAGCTGCCTACCATTCAGCTGTTTTTCTAACCTCATTGTCTGAAGCGTTGGGCGGCAGGTAGCTTAGTGGGTAAGAGCGTTGTGCCAGTAACCGAAAGGTCGCTGGTTCTAATCCCCGAGCCGACTAGGTGAAAAATCTGTCGATGTGCCCTTGAGCAAGGCACTTAACCCTAATTGCTCCTGTAAGTCGCTCTGGATAAGAGCGTCTGCTAAATGACCAAAAATAAATAAAATAAAAAATAAGCGTTAACGTTAGGTAGTAAGTAGCTACTGTGCTCGAAATGTAGCTAGCTTGTTGCTACCTGGATAGCTACTAAACAATAGCTGGAACGACCTAGCGAACTGACGCGAACTGGCTGAGTCAATTCAGTGGCTAGCTTTGCACTTGACTAGCTAACAGTAGCTGCTAGGGGTAAGTTATAACCAACATTTGTGTTTAGTTTTACATACTGGTAACCAGAGTCGTTCAAGGGAATTCGGGACATGGGTGACTAGTTAACATTAGATTGGCTCTCTCTGTGTGTTCGTGCCGTGGGAGGAGGGTTTTTTTCGTTGGCAGAAAGCAATGGCTAGCTAGTATGCTTACTATTCTAGCTAACTAACTGGCTGAATAAGTTGACGACGGACTCGCTCAAGCTGTCGGGACTAACCCACAATGTTAGACACGGACACGAATGATCTGCTTGGCGTGTTGACACACTGGTGGTTTGTTGTGGCCGAGTATCGGTGCTAAACCGTGTTTTTGGAGCCTGGCATGCTAGTTGGCTATGGCATCATATGACTAGGTGCCCTGGACGGTTTTCATGGAAGAATACTGTACCAAGTTAGCTAGCTGAATAAACTAAGTTAGTCTATTCCTAGAAAACATTGAACCGCTGTAGTTTCTGAGGTGGAAGTTGGGAGAGTTATATTTGGGTGTTTCAGTGAAACGTAAGTGAGGGAGGCCCCGCTCTCTCGCTTTCCCTGATGTTTAGTTCATTTCATTTCATTATTATATAGTATAATGTATTATATTATGCTGTAGCTAGCATGTCATTGGTCTGTATATTATATAGAATACTGTATTATATTATACTGTAGCTAGCCTGTCATTGGTATGTATTTTATATAGTATACTATATTATATTATACTGCAGCTAGTCTGTCATTGGTCTGTATTTTATATAGTATACTATATTATATTATGCTGTAGCTAGCATGTCATTGGTCTGTATATTATATAGTATACTATATTATATTATGCTGTAGCTAGCATGTCATTGGTGTGTATATTATATAATATACAGTATAATATTATGCTGTAGCAAGCCTGTCATTTGTCTGTATATAACATATTATAATGTATTATAGTACACTGTATTATGTTATGCTGTAGCTAGCCTGTCATTGGTCTGTATATTATATAGTATACTGTATTATATTATAATGTAACTAGACTGTCATTGGTCTGTATATTATACAGTGCTGTATTATATTACGCTTTAGCTAGCTTGTCATTGGTCTGTATATTTGTCACAATGTCCACCGAGGCTGCCCCTCCTCCTTGTTCAGGCAGGCTTCGGCGTTCGTCGTCACCAGAGTACTAGCTACTGCCGATCTCATTCTCATCACTCCACTTGTCTTGTCAATCACTCACACCTGGTGCTCATTCCCCTAATTAGTATGTGTATAAGTGTTCCCTCTGTTCCCCTTGTCTTTGTGAGTGATTGTTTATCCTGAGAGCATGTTAGCTCGGTTGAGCTACTCAACATTGTATTTATAACAAGGTGGATGTTTTCCCTTGAGCTTGATCCTTTTGACGCTTGGGGCGTTTGATATATGTGCACCTGACTCCTTCATTTCACCTAGTCACAGAATCACTCACCTGATATGGAGCCAGCAGGAGAAGACTGCATGCCTGGAGTTGTACCAAGGGTTCAGGAGCATTCATCGATGCTAGCCAGCTTGGGAGAAGTGATGGATCGGCAGTTCAACGCCTGGAGGGAGGAGGACCCAATCTCTCAAGACCAGCTGGTCAACCGGATCCAGCTACCTACACCCCAGCCCCTGAATGGATCCAGATATGCCGGCCACCGGCGTTTGATGGAACGACGGCGCTATGTAAGGGATTTTTACTCCAGCTGGAGTTATACTTCTCCAGCATCAGACCGGCACCCCTGGAGCGGGAGAAGGTATCTGTCCTCATTTCCTGCCTTTGTGGGAAAGCCCTGGAGTGGGCCAACGCGGTGTGGAACGAGGGAGGTTCTGTGCTGGAGGACTACGGGGAGTTTGCTCGCCTCTTTCGGGCAGTTTTTGATCACCCGCTTGAGGGTCGAGAGGCGGGCGAACCACTGGTCCATTTAAGGCAGGGGATGAGGACCGCGCAGGACTACGCACTGGAGTTCCGGACGCTGGCAGCGGGGTCTGGGTGGAACGAGCGGGCCCTAATCGACCATTTCCAGTGCCACTTGAGAAAGGACGTCCAACGGGAGCTAGCCTACCAGGATGCCATGCTATCATTCTCCCAACTGGTAGACATGGCCATCCGGCTGGACAATCTGCTGGCAGCCAGATGACGTCCTTTTAGGGGTCTGCCCGTTCTCACTCCGGACGATTCTGACCCCGTGCAGATGGAGCTGGGAGAAGCCACCAGTCGGGAGAGCACAGGAGGACAGCGACAGTGCCACTCTGGTGGTACGAAAGAACAATCCACTTCACGTCGCTGTCAACGTTCTTTTGGGCCTGGAGGCGGTAGGCAGGGTACTCACACATCACCCCAGGTAACGAACAGCCAAACGTGTTCAGAGCCCTTTGCGGTGCATTGTACTTTACCTATCTACTTCCCCGATCACCTGGTAGGTTCCCAGTGTAAGGCGCTAGTCGATTCAGGCGCAGCTGGGAACTTAATGGACAGGGCATTTGCACACCATCAAGTCATTTCATTGGTTCCCCTATCCATTCCACTCCCCATCAGAGCACTTGATAGTCGACCATTAGGGTCCGGGTTGGTTTAGGAGGTTACGGGTTCAGTCACCATGATTACGCAGGAGACGCATGTTGAGCAGATCAACTTTATGATTATTGAGTCTCCTGCTTACCCTGTAGTCTTGGGTATCCCGTGGTTAGCCCTTCACAACCACAAGTTCTCAAGTTTCCGTTGGTGCAACTATGGTGGAAAGTCCAGACGGTATCTCCACTGTGCGCATTCCCCCCGAATACCATGATCTGGTGCTTGCGTTTTCCAAGACGCAAGCGACTAAATTTCCACCTCATTGGGAGGGGGATTGCGCGATAAACCTTCAGGTAGACGCTGTACCTCCCAGGAGTCATGTGTATCCCCTGTCGCAGGCTGAAACGGAGGCTATGGAAACATACGTCACCAAGTCCCTGCGCCAGGGATAAATAAGTCCCTCCACTTCACCTGCCTCCTCAAGCTTCTTCTTTATGAAAAAGAAAGATGGCGGTTTACGCCCGTGCATTGATTATCGACGACTGAATAATAATCATTCCTTCAGTGATTGAGTCAATGCATGGGGCCCATTTAGACCTCAGGAGTGCCTACAACCTGGTGCGTATTCAGGGAAGGGGATGAGTGGAAACAGTATTCAGCACAACCTCGGGGCATTATGAATACCTGGTGATGCCCTACGGTTTGATGAATGCTCCATCCGTTTTCCAGTCCTTTGTGAACAAGGTGTTTCGGGACATGCTTGGTCGCGGTGTGGTGGTCTACATCGATGACATCTTGGTGTATTCCGCTACGCGTGCCGTGCATGTGTCCCTGGTTCACAAGGTACTGGTCCGACTGCTGGAGAATGTCTTTATGCCAAGGCAGAAAAGTGTGAGTTTTTCCAGCAGTCAATCTCCTTCCTTGGATACCGCATTACTACCACAGGTGTGGAGATGGAGGGAGACCGCATTTTAGCCGTGCGTAATTGGCTGACTCCAACCACGGTAAAGGAGGTGCAGCGCTTCCTTGGCTTTGTCAACTACTATCACAGGTTTATTTGAGGCTTTGGCAAGTATGCAGCTCCCATTACCTCCTTGTTGAAGGGTGGGCCGTCCCGGCTTCGCTGGTCTGCTGAGGCAGATTTGGCCTTCAATAGATTGCGGGATCTGTTCACCTCAGCCCTGGTACTGGCTCACCCTGATCCATCACTACCGTTCGTGGTGGAGGTGGATAGGTCCGCGGTAGGGATAGGCGCTGTCCTATCTCAACGCTCGGGCACGCCACCCAAGCTCCGCCCCTGTGCCTTCTTTTCTAAGAAGCTCAGCTCGGCGGAGCAGAACTACGACGTTGGTGATCGGGAGCTACTGGCTGTTGTCCGAGCTTTGACGGTCTGGAGACATTGGCTCGAAGGGGCGAAACACCCTTTCCTCGTCTGGACAGACCACCGTAACCTGGAGTACATTCGGGCAGCGAGGAGGCTGAATCCTCGCCAGGCCAGGTGGCTAGTCTGTCATTGGTCTGTATATTATATTGTATACTGTATTATGTTATACTGTATTATATTCTACTGTAGCTAGCCTGTCATTGGTCTGCATATTATATAATATACAGTAATATATTATGCTGTGGCTAGCCTGTAATTGGTATGTATATTATATAGTATACTGTATTATGTTATGCTATAGGTAGCCTGTCATTGGTCTGTATATTATATAGTATACTGTATTATGTTACAGTGTAGCTAGCCTGTCATTGGTCTGTATATTATATATTATATTGTATTATAGTATAGTATACTCTATTACATTATGCTGTAGCTAGCCTGACAGTGGTCTGTAACTTATATAGTATACTGTATTATATTATGCAGTAGCTTACCTGTCATTGGTCTGTATATTATATATTATGCTGTATTAATGTTTACTGTACTATGTTATAATGTAGCTAGCCTGTAATGTGTCTGTATAATATATTGTATACTGTATTATAATATGCTGTAGCTAGCATGTCATTGATCTGTATAATATATTGTACACTGTATTATATTATGCTGTAGCTAGCATGTCATTGGTATGTATATGATATAGTATACTATATTATATTATGCTGTAGCTAGCATGCCATTGGTCTGTATATTATATCGTATACAGACCAATGTATACTATATTATATTATGCTGTAGCTAGCATGTCATTGGTCTGTATATTATATAGTATACTATACTATATTATGCTGTAGCTTGTAAGGTTCTGTATTTGTTTTCTTAGTTCACCTTTTTTCTTGTACTTAGCCCTGTTTCTTTGTGTTCTTGAATGTAGCCATGTCTTTATTTTTGTTCATTGATTTCACCTGTGTTAGTTACTTACCTGGTCTCATCAGCTCCTTATTTAGTTCAGTTCTTTCTGTGTGTGCCTTGTGAGGTATTGTTTGTTTTAACTCTACTAAGCATTTTTATAGCTCGTTTGTGAGAACCAGTTTTAGCTTTCAGTCCTAGTTTTGATTCTCCTGCCTGTTTGCCTGCCGGTGCCACGATTCCTGCCTTTTGCGGAGGCGAAATAAACACCTGCCGCACTCTGCGCATGAATCTACACCTTTTTCTCCCTGAGTATTCATTACAGAATACCTCACCAAAAAACGGAATGGATTCAGTGGAGCTACAGTGGCGCCTAACCCGGCAAGAGGAGCGTATGGAGGTAATCGGCCATCTTCTCCGCCAGCCTATCCCTACTCCTCCGATGCTGGGTATTGTAACCCATAGCCCTCCTTCAGTCATATCCATGCCTGGAAAATATGACGGTTCACTTGGGAAATGTCAGGGATTTCTGATGCAATGCAGCAAATACATTGAGCACAACCCCACTAACTTCGCCACCAACAAGAGCAGGGTGGATTTTGTTGTGTCTCTATTCACAGGCAAAGCCCTGGATTGGGCCACCGCCATATGGACTACCAACAGCACAGAACTTGGATCCGAGACCCATTTCCACACCCTCTTCAAAGAGGTATTCGATCACTCTCCTTCCGGTCGTCCTATAGGGGACCTCCTCATAGACCTTCAACAAGGACGC
This sequence comes from Coregonus sp. 'balchen', assembly GCA_902810595.1. Classification (NCBI taxonomy): domain Eukaryota; kingdom Metazoa; phylum Chordata; class Actinopteri; order Salmoniformes; family Salmonidae; genus Coregonus; species Coregonus sp. 'balchen'. The sequence continues at coordinate 52,800,590 of LR778269.1, forward strand.
AATTAAGCTGCCGAGTATGCCCTCGAGTTCCGCACCATAGCTGCAGGGAATTGATGGCGTGAGGCTGCTTTACTTACCGTCTACCCAAGAGTGCTCAACAGGGAACTTCATGCGGAGCTGGTCTGTAGAGGTGACCTTCAGGATTTAAATCAATACATTCGTATGTCCATCTCCATCGACCACCTCATCGCCGACCGCCGAAGAACTCTGCCACCCAGGAACCTGAAACCTTCTCTTTCCATGATTCTGTCATCCCGTCCGAGTCTTCCAGTGCCCATGCAGTCGGGTCATGCTCCTCTCCCGTGTATCAAATGTCAAAGGCGGATCCAAGAAGGGATCTGCCTATACTGTGGAGGGAAAGATCATCTACTCAGCCATTGCCCTGTTTGCCCCCCACGGAGAGATGAGAAGGGTCCTTCCGCTGCCATGCAGGTAGGCGTGTCTGTATTTCTAAATATCACCCAAAAGCAATTCTCCATCCCAGTATTGATAACCGTGAAGGAGGTTACGAAGTACGTAGAGGGCTTTATAGTAGAGGGCAGGTAGTTTTAACGATCACCAGCTAGTACAAGAGCTTGATATTGATCTTACACCTGTCACCCTGGACGGGCAGCGATTGGGCACGGGCTTCATTACGCACCTGACACAGAGCGTTACCCTCCAGATTGGAGTCTTCCACACCAAAACCATTCAACTCATGGAACTCTCATCCCCCAAACAGCCACTCATCCTCGGACACGCCTGGCTTTGTCCTCACGACCCTGCCATCTGGTGGCGACAAGGTGAACTACTGTCCTGGTCTTCTACCTGGTTCACCAGTTGTCTCAGCCTACCCTGCAGAGCCACCCACTATATCATCGGAATACGCCCAGTACAGCAATGTCTTCAGCAAAATCAATGCCTCCACATCGCCCAGGGGACTGTGCTATTGACTTACTCCCTGGAGTGTCCCCACCGAAGGGCCTTGTTTACCCCCTAGCTATCCCGGAAAATGAGGCAATGGAGTACTACATAGATGAAGCACTCAAAAACGGTTTAATTCGTCCTGCATCTTCTACGGCTGTGTCCAGCTTCTTCTTTGTTGGAAAACAGGACGGTGGTCTTCTACGGCTGCGTCCAGCTTCTTCTTTGTTGGAAAACAGGACGGTGGTCTTCTACGGCTGCGTCCAGCTTCTTCTTTGTTGGAAAACAGGACGGTGGTCTTCTACGACTGCGTCCAGCTTCTTCTTTGTTGGAAAACAGGACGGTGGTCTTCTACGGCTGCGTCCAGCTTCTTCTTTGTTGGAAAAAAGGACGGTAGTCTTCTACGGCTGCGTCCAGCTTCTTCTTTGTTGGAAAACAGGACGGTGGTCTTCTACGGCTGCGTCCAGCTTCTTCTTTGTTGGAAAACAGGACGGTGGTCTTCTACGGCTGCGTCCAGCTTCTTCTTTGTTGGAAAACAGGACGGTGGTCTTCTACGGCTGCGTCCAGCTTCTTCTTTGTTGGAAAACAGGACGGTGGTCTTCTACGGCTGCATCCAGCTTCTTCTTTGTTGGAAAACAGGACGGTGGTCTTCTACGGCTGCGTCCAGCTTCTTCTTTGTTGGAAAAAAGGACGGTGGTCTTCTACGGCTGCGTCCAGCTTCTTCTTTGTTGGAAAACAGGACGGTGGTCTTCTACGGCTGCATCCAGCTTCTTCTTTGTTGGAAAACAGGACGGTGGTCTTCTACGGCTGCGTCCAGCTTCTTCTTTGTTGGAAAACAGGACGGTGGTCTTCTACAGCTGCGTCCAGCTTCTTCTTTGTTGGAAAACAGGACGGTGGTCTTCTACGGCTGCGTCCAGCTTCTTCTTTGTTGGAAAACAGGACGGTGGTCTTCTACGGCTGCGTCCAGCTTCTTCTTCTTTGGAAAACAGGACGGTGGTCTTCTACGGCTGCGTCCAGCTTCTTCTTCGTTGGAAAACAGGACGGTGTTCTTCTACGGCTGCGTCCAGCTTCTTCTTTGTTGGAAAACAGGACGGTGTTCTTCTACGGCTGCGTCCAGCTTCTTCTTTGTTGGAAAACAGGACGGTGGTCTTCTACGGCTGCGTCCAGATTCTTCTTTGTTGGAAAACAGGACGGTGGTCTTCTACGGCTGCGTCCAGCTTCTTCTTTGTTGGAAAACAGGACGGTGGTCTTCTACGGCTGCGTCCAGCTTCTTCTTTGTTGGAAAACAGGATGGTGGTCTCCGTCCATGTATTGTCTACCGTTCCCTGAATGACGTCACGGTCAAGAACCGTTTCCCTCTTCCTCTGATCCCAGCGACCCTTGAACAAGTGGGCCGCGCCAACATCTATACAAAACTCAACCTGCGGAGTGCTTATAACCTTGTCCGTACACGTGAAGGCGAAGAATGGAAGACGGCCTTTATCACCGCACAAAAGCACTATGAATATCTGGTCATGCCCTACGGCCTTACTAACTCCCCCGCCATCTTCCAATCCTTTATGAACGAGGTTTTCCAGGATATGATCAACCGCTTTCTCATCATCTACATTGATGACATCCTGATGTACTCCCACTCCCTGAAGGAACACATAGAGCATGTACAAAGGGTTCTTCAATGGCTCCTTGACCATAAGCTTTATGTGAAGACAGAAAAGAGCACCTCCCATGTAACCTCTGTAAACTTCCTCGGTTTCGTACTGACACCTGGAGGGATCAGCATGGATGAAAACAAAGTCACTGCCGTCAGTAACTAGCCCAAACCCACCACCGTTAAGGAACTCCAATGTTTCATTGGGATCTCCAAATTCTATCGCTGGTTCATTCGGAACTTCATTACGATGATCTGTTAGGACGAGAAAGGGATGTTGTGCGCCCTCCAACCAGTGGCGCCACTCCTCGAGGGCCAGCTTGATGGTGAGGAGTTCTCTGTTCCCCACATCGTAATTTCTCTCAGCGGGGGATAACTTCCTGGAGAAGCAGGCACAAGGATGTGATTTTGGAGGTGTTCACACCCGCTGAGAGAGTATGGCTCCTACTCCTACTTCGGAGGCATTCACCTCCAGGGTGAAATGAAGAGTTGGATCAGGTTGGCGAAGGACAGGAGCTGAGGTGAAGAGGCGTTTCAAGGTGTTGAAAGCAGTCAGTGCGGTATCAGTCCATTGAAGGGTCCGGGTCTTTTGGCTGGTAAGGGCAGTGAGGGGAGCAGTAGTAGAATGGAATATCAGACTTCCGACCAGTACCTCAGACCCTACACCCATTCTTCCTTCCTCTTGCATTATGGGACCGGTACAGTGGGAGGTTCACTGTGCCATACAGGAAGCCCTAACCTCAGACCCGGCTCCTCCTGAGACACCAGCTGGGAAGAGTTACGTACCAGCAGCTGTTAGACCCCAACTGATGCAATGGTGTCACACGTCCATGGGGTCAGGACATTTGGGCATTACACAAATCACTGAACTTCTAGCCCGTAAGTTCTGGTGGTCCTCACTGGCATCTGACGTCAGGGATTACGTACTCTCCTGTCCAGTCTGCGCCCAAACCAAAAGTCCTCGACATCTCCCTTCCGGTAAGCTTCAACCTTTGGCAATCCCTCACAGACCCTGGTCCCACATAGTTGTTGACTTCATCACAGACCTTCCTGAATCCTCTGGTAACACCACCATCCTTGTCATAGTAGACCGTTTTTCAAAAATGTGTCGTCTGGTTCCTCTTCCTCATTTACCTAATGCCATGGAATTGGCTGAGTGTATGTTCCAACAGGTGTTCCGTCTGTATGGGATTCCGGAGGACATCGTCTCTGACCGCGGACCCCAGTTTGTCTCCCAGGTGTGGCAAGCCTTCTGTGACAAACTATCGCCCTCAGCCTCTCCTCCGGGTACCATCCCCAGACCAACGGGCAGACGGAACGCCTGAACCAAGAAATAGGGAAGTACCTCCGCCAACAATGTTCTGCCTCTCCACAAGACTGGAGTCGGTATTTGGCCTGGGCCGAATACTCTCAGAACTCACTCATGCATTCATCCCTCCGCCTTACTCCGTTTCAGTGTGTCCTTGGTTACCAACCTCCCATGTTTCCCTCTGAGGCAGAGCCTGGTACTGTCCCAGCTGTCGATGACCTGTTTCGGCACAGTGAGCGGGTATGGGAGACCGCTCACCGGCATCTGCAGGAAGCCTCTAATACCAGAAACGCTTTGCCGATAGACGCCGCCGACCTACGCCACTCTTTCACTCCGGACAGCGTGTGTGGCTCTCTACCAGAGACATCTGGCTCCGCCTCCCCTGCAAAAAGTTCTGTCCTCGCTTCATTGGTCACTTCAAGATAACCCATCGCATCAACCCTGTCAAGTACCGCCTCCAGTTACCCCGTCAGTATAAGATCTCCTCGTCCTTCCATATGTCTCTGATAAAACCGGTTGGGACTCTACAGTCCTCTTCATCCTACAGTCTCAACCCGCAGTGAGCCCCCACCGTTGGACGTCAGAGGGGAACCTGCCTATGCCATTCAGGCCCTCCTTGATTCCAAACGCCTGAGAGGTCGCATCCACTATCTAGTGGACTGGGAAGGTTATGGGCCAGAAGACCGGTCCTGGGTCCCCAACCAGGACATCCTCGACCCAGAGATAATTCAGGCATTCCACCGTAACCGTCCGGATCGTCCCACTCCCGACCTCGGGGTCGACCCCCGAAAAGACCCCTGGACATCAGCCTCGACGCAGAACGTCGGGTCAGTCCACAAACGTGTCGAACCAGCCTGCCGGACCTCGCCCCCAAGGTAGACGCCCGCCTCTGCTCCCGTGCCAGCCCTCTCCACCCTCCAGTGTATTATATTATACTGTAGCTGGCCTGTCATGTGTCTGTATATTATATATTACACTCTTTTATGGAATACTGTATTTTATTATACATGAGCTAGCGTGTCATTGGTCTGTATAATATATAGTATACTACATTATATTATACTGTAGCTAGCCTGTCATTGGTATATATACTTTACAGTAAACTGTATCATATAATGCTGTAGATAGCCTGTCATTGGTCTGTATATTATATAGTATACTGTATTATATTATGCTGTAGCTAGCCTGTAATTGGTCTGTATATTATACTATATTATATTATATATAATATGCCATTTAGCAGACGCTTTTATCCTAAGCAACTTACAGTCATGCGTGCATACATTTTTTTTCGTGTATGGGTGGTCCCGGGGATCGAATCCACTACCTTGGCGTTACAAGCGCCGTGCTCTACCAGCTGAGCTACAGAGGACCACATTATGCTGTAGCTAGCATGTCATTGGTCTGTATTTTATATAGTATACTATATTATATTATGCTGTAGCTAGCATGTCATTGGTCTGTATATTATATAGTATACTGTATTATATTATGCTGTAGCTAGCATGTCACTGGTATGTATATTATATTATATAGTATACTATATTATATTATGCTGTAGCTAGCATGTCATTGGTCTGTATATTATATAGTATACTGTATTATATTATGCTGTAGCTAGCATGTCATTGGTCTGTATATGATATAGTATACTGTATTATATTATGCTGTAGCTAGCATGTCATTGGTCTGTATAATATATAGTATACTGTATTATATTATGCTGTAGCTAGCATGTCATTGGTCTGCATATTATATAGTATACTATATTATATTATGCTGTAGCTAGCCTGTCATTGGTCTGTATATTATATAGTGTACTGTATTATATTATACTCTAGCTAGCCTGTCAGTGGTCTGAATATTATGCAGTACACTGTTTATTATTATACTGTAGCTAGCCTGTAATTTGTCTATATATTATATAGTATACTGTATTATATTATACTGTAGCTATTCTGTCATTGTTCTGTATATAATATAGTATACTGTATTATATTGTTACTGTAGCTAGCATGTCATTGGTCTGAATATTATTCAGTACACTGTTTATTATTATGCTGTAGCTAGCCTGTTATTGTTCTATGTAACAAATAGTATACTGTATTATTTGATGCTGTAGGTTGCCTGTCATTGGTCTGTATATTATATAGTATACTGTATTATGTTATGCTATAGCTAGCCTGTCATTGGTCTGTATATTAAGAGTATACTGTATTATATTATACTGTAGCTAGCCTGTCATTGGTCTGTATATTATAGAGTATACTGTATTATATTATACTCTAGCTAGCCTGTCATTGGTCTGTATATTAAATAGTATACTCTATTATATTGTTACTGTAGCTATCCTGTCATTGGTCTGAATATTATTCAGTACACTGTTTATTATTATGCTGTAGCTAGCCTGTTATTGTTCTGTGTAATATATAGTATACTGTTTTATTTTATGCTGTAGCTAGCCTGTCATTGGTCTGTATATTATATAGTATACTGTATTATATTGTTACTGTAGCTAGCATGTCATTGGTCTGTATATTACATAGTATACCGTATTATACTATACTGTAGCTAGCCTGTAAATGTTCTGTATATTATATAGTATACTGTATTATATTATGCTGTAGCTATCCTGTCATTGGTCTGAATATTATTCAGTACACTGTTTATTATTATGCTGTAGCTAGCCTGTAATTGTTCTGTGTAATATATAGTATACTGTATTATTTGATGCTGTAGGTTGCCTGTCATTGGTCTGTATATTATATAGTATAATGTATTATAATATGCTGTAGCTAGCCAGTCATTTGTCTATATAATAAATAGTATACTGTATTATATTATTACTGTAGCTAGCCTGTCATTGGTCTGTATGATGATAACCAGTGTTATGTGCGGAGGACAGAGACGTTGTCAGAGAGCCAACAAGCTGACTTCAGTTCCTCCTTGATTCTGATGAACAAAAGTTCCTGATTAGTTGGGTTGAAGCATTGTCCATTACAGAGGAACAACATAGACCATGAGAGGATTGAAAGATTCATAGGCACCTTTTGAAAGCTCTTCCTTCTGTTATTCGCTGGGGACATCAATGGGTGTGACACGACTCTATTGTTGGGGATGATAAATACCAACATACTGATGCTGTTGTCTTCTGTCAGCCTGCCACGCAGCACAGACTCCCTGTAGGCTGGAGATCAGAGATGACAACAGATACCATGTCATGACAACTATACAAAATCAACTAGATACCACTCCATGTCAACTATAGATATCAGACCACTACATACCACTCCATGTCAACTATAGATATCAGACCACTACATACCACTCCATGTCAACTATAGATATCAGACCACTACATACCACTCCATGTCAACTATAGATATCAGACCACTACATACCACTCCATGTCAACTATAGATATCAGGCCACTACATACCACTCCATGTCAACTATAGATATCAGGCCACTACATACCACTCCATGTCAACTATAGATATCAGACCACTACATACCACTCCATGTCAACTATAGATATCAGACCACTACATACCACTCCATGTCAACTATAGATATCAGACCACTACATACCACTCCATGTCAACTGTGGAAATCAGACCATGCCAGCTGAGAGATTTACACAAAGTGATGATTTAACATCCTAACTCATAAAGTCGGGTTCTGGGTCCAGGCCATTGATGAGCATATTACTGACTTATATTCTGTATACAGCAGAGATGACCCTTCTTGGTACTTTACAGATCCTGAGTGGCGCAGCTGTGTAAGCCACTGCATCGTAGTGCTAGAGGCGTCACTACAGACCCGGGTTCGATCCTGGGCTTTATCACAACCGGCCGTGATCGGGAGTCCCATAGGGTGGCGCACAATTGTCCCAGCGTCGTCCGGGTTAGGAGAGGGTTTGTCCGGGGTAGGCTGTCATTGTAAATAAGAATTTGTTCTTAACTGACTTGCCTAGTTAAATAAAAATAAAAACAGATGAGATGACTGTCCTATACCAGAATTCTATTCTGTCCTGTCCTCTATACATCACAGTCTATTCTCTCCTGTTACTAGCTAACCCTGCATGGGAACAGTGTCTATACCAGAGTCCTATTCTGTCCTGTCCTCTATACATCACAGTCTATTCTCTCCTGTTACTAGCTAACCCTGCATGGGAACAGTGTCTATACCAGAGTCCTATTCTGTCCTGTCCTCTATACATCACAGTCTATTCTCTCCTGTTACTAGCTAACCCTGCATGGGAACAGTGTCTATACCAGAGTCCTATTCTGTCCTGTCCTCTATACATCACAGTCTATTCTCTCCTGTTACTAGCTAACCCTCCATGGGAACAGTGTCTGGTGGAATGAATCTCTCACAGCCTATCATATTGAGACAGATCATATTGTGTCTCAACCTCTTAACACATTGTGGGATTTGCTGTTTCTCTGTCGAACAGATTAGATGAGATCAAATTATATTTGCCTTCCTTTGCCAATTGCTGAGTCTAATACCAGCTTTCAAACAGAAGCCGTTTTGTGGACATAATACACACATTTCACATTCCTTCAATGGAATCTGACAGAATACAGTAGAACCAGGGATCACATTCACACCACCCATCTCCTCTCCTCTCACTGTAGCTAAGATGGTTCTGTCCCCATTCAGCAGTTACACAGCCCAGCCAATGGAAACAGCTCTAATTCTAGCCCTGGTCCTCTGTAGAATTACCAGTCCATCCCAGCACAGATTAGGGTTGCATGCTGAAACACACTTGTCACTGAATCAGCTTCAACTTTGCTCAGCAAGCATGTGAGAGGGTGATAACAGGCGTCTGATGTTTGCTGTGTTGGGGTTTAGGGCTCTTCTCTGCCCTGGTCCTCCAGATCATATGCTCTCTCCGTGAGTTTGGCTGTTTGCTCAGAGCACAGGGAACAAATAGCATCCTATAAACATGATCCCTGTTACTGTCCTCAAACACCACTATTTCCAAATGATATGTCAAATGTACAAAGAAATCTGTTGACTCCATATCATCATTCAGTACAGAAATGCGATGATACAGCATGTCAAACAAGCTAGCTGACTATTCTCCCTCCTCCCCCCGGCTACCATCCTCCTGGTCTGTGTCTCTCTATACCAGTATGCAGTCAAGGTTGGTGCCATTAAGTTGAACCTCTGTAGCCTGGCCATCTGCTAACAACCCCATTCATATGAAAATTAGATACATTTTCCTCCAGAAAAAGTTCCCAAGAACCCTGATGCATATTTTATGCACCATGTGCTTTTGTAGAATGATCAACTGAAATTGAATTGGTTTGGACATTACTGTTTAAAATGTTTAACATTCCCTAGAGAGGGAAAGGTGGATCTGGCAGCTGTGTCTAACTGAGTCCTGTAATACTGTAAGTATTAAACTTTACTGGAACCAAGAACTTGTGAGACAGACAAAAGGATCAGTCACCTCTATTCATACACTATAGAGAGGACAGGAGAGGAGAGGAGAGGAGAGGAGAGGAGAGGAGAGGAGAGGAGAGGAGAGGAGAGGAGAGGAGAGGAGAGGAGAGGAGAGGAGAGGAGAGGAGAGGAGAGGAGAGGAGAGGAGAGGAGGGGAGGGGAGGAAAGGAGAGGAGAGGAGAAGAAGAGAAGAGAAGAGAGGAAAGGGGGAGGAGGAGTGGGGAGGGTAGCCACAGAATATTATAATAACAACGCTAGCTATATTCCATCGCTACTTTGCCATATGGCTTTTCTAGATTCATTGACATGACACTGGCATACGACCCCTACATCAGAGAGCAGGGGAGGGAGGGGAGGGACGGGGGAGGGCTGAGGACATGGCACAATGAATGAAACATTAACCCTTTGTCTGTCTGCACTAAAGTCATTAAATTATCCTATTTCCGGCAGATCTGATTCCAGGATAGATTTATTCAGGCTGTAACTGTCTCTGTGATATTCAAGCTGAGAGGATCTCTGACTGACACCAGCTGTTTTCTCTGACATAATGAGGTTAGGACTGGATAGGTCTAGATAGAGCTGGGTGGAGGAATGGTTCAACAGGGAGGAGGGGAGAGGAGCAGGCCACTGAATGGTTCAACATGGAAGAGGAGCAGGCCAATGAAGTTCAACAAGGAGAAGGGAAGAGGAGCAGGCCATTGAATGGTTCAACAAGGAGGAGGGAGGAAGAGGTGCAGGAGGAGGAAGGAGAAGAATGAGTACAACCCCAAGAACACCATCCCAACCGTGAAGCATGGAGGTGGAAACATCATTCTTTAGGAATGCTTTTCTGCAAAGGGGACAGGACGACTGCACCGTATTGAGGGGAGGATGGATGGGGCCATGTATCGCGAGATCTTGGCCAACAACCTCCTTCCCTCAGTTAGAGCATTGAAGATGGGTCGTGGCTGGTCTTCCAGCATGACAACGACCCGTAAGAAGCATCTCAAGGTCCTGGAGTGGCCTAGCCAGTCTCCAGACCTGAACCCAATAGAAAATATTTGGAGGGAGCTGAAAGTCTGTATTGCCCAGTGACAGCCCCGAAACCTGAAGGATCTGGAGAAGGTCTGTATGGAGGAGTGGGCCAAAATTCTTGCTGCAGTGTGTGCAAACCTGGTCAAGACCTACAGGAAATGTATGATCTCTGTAATTGCAAACAAAGGTTTCTGTTCCAAATATTAAGTTCTGCTTTCTGATGTATCAAATACTTACAGTGGGGGAAAAAAGTATTTAGTCAGCCACGAATTGTGCAAGTTCTCCCACTTAAAAAGATGAGAGAGGCCTGTAATTTTCATCATAGGTACACGTCAACTATGACAGACAAATTGAGGAAAAAAAATCCAGAAAATCACATTGTAGGATTTTTTATGAATTTATTTGCAAATTATGGTGGAAAATAAGTATTTGGTCAATAACAACAGTTTCTCAATACTTTGTTATATACCCTTTGTTGGCAATGACACAGGTCAAACGTTTTTTGTAAGTCTTCACAAGGTTTTCACACACTGTTGCTGGTATTTTGGCCCATTCCTCCATGCAGATCTCCTCTAGAGCAGTGATGTTTTGGGGCTGTCGCTGGGCAACACGGACTTTCAACTCCCTCCAAAGATTTTCTATGGGGTTGAGATCTGGAGACTGGCTAGGCCACTCCAGGACTTCTTACGAAGCCACTCCTTCATTGCCCGGGCGGTGTGTTTGGGATCATTGTCATGCTGAAAGACCCAGCCACGTTTCATCTTCAATGCCCTTGCTGATGGAAGGAGGTTTTCACTCAAAATCTCACGATACATGGCCCCATTCATTCTTTCCTTTACACGGATCAGTCGTCCTGGTCCCTTTGCAGAAAAACAGCCCCAAAGAATGATGTTTCCACCCCCATGCTTCACAGTAGGTATGGATGCAACTCAGCATTATTTGTCCTCCAAACACGACGAGTTGAGTTTTTACCAAAAAGTTATATTTTGGTTTCATCTGACCATATGACTTTCTCCCAATCCTCTTCTGGATCATCCAAATGCACTCTAGCAAACTTCAGACGGGCCTGGACATGTACTGGCTTAAGCAGGGGGACACGTCTCGCACTGCAGGATTTGAGTCCCTGGCGGCGTAGTGTGTTACTGATGGTAGGCTTTGTTACTTTGGTCCCAGCTCTCTGCAGGTCATTCACTAGGTCCCCCTGTGTGGTTCTGGGATTTTTGCTCACCGTTCTTGTGATCATTTTGACCCCACGGGTGAGATCTTGCGTGGAGCCCCAGATCGAGGGAGATTATCAGTGGTCTTGTATGTCTTCCATTTCCTAATAATTGCTCCCACAGTTGATTTTCTTCAAACCAAGCTGCTTACCTATTGCAGATTCAGTCTTCCCAGCCTGGTGCAGGTCTACAATTTTGTTTCTGGTGTCCTTTGACAGCTCTTTGGTCTTGGCCATAGTGGAGTTTGGAGTGTGACTGTTTGAGGTTGTGGACAGGTGTCTTTTATACAGATAACAAGTTCAAACAGGTGCCATTAATACAGGTAACGAGTGGAGGACAAAGGAGCCTCTTAAAGAAGAAGTTACAGGTCTGTGAGAGCCAGAAATCTTGCTTGTTTGTAGGTGACCAAATACTTATTTTCCACCATAATTTGCAAATAAATTCATAAAAAATCCTACAATGTGATTTTCTGGATTTTTTTTCCTCAATTTGTCTGTCATAGTTGACGTGTACCTATGATGAAAATTACAGGCCTCTCTCATCTTTTTAAGTGGGAGAACTTGCACAATTGGTGGCTGACTAAATACTTTTTTTCCCCACTGTATGTCATGCAATAAAATGCAAATTAATTACTTAAAAATCATACAATGTGATTTTCTGGATTTTTTAAGTGTACCTATGATAAACATTACAGACCTCTACATGCTTTGTAAGTAGGAAAACCTGCAAAATCGGCAGTGTATCAAATACTTGTTCTCTCCACTGTATATGGAGGATACAACCATCCCACCTCTGCAGATTTTTCTCTGAAGAGACAGAATCATTAGATCAAATGGATGCTGTTAAGAGATAGATGGGAGGGGTTGAGTGGAGCTGAAAGGGGGGATTAAAAACAACAAGATAACTAATGTAAAATAAACTGTATTCGTAAAATGTATATAGGTTCAGAACTTTTGTGAAACAACACAGTTAAAAATATATGATAAAAATAAAAATAAAACTGGATGGGCTTCAGAGATAGATGAGAGGGGTTGAATGTAGCTGGGATTAAAGACAAACAAAGAATAGCTATTGTAAAATACATAGTGTCCGTAAAATGTATATAGTATGTATAAGCTGGAAGTAGAAGCCTAAGTGTTGTTGTCCATTAGTTTACTCCAATTAGGAGAGGGGTGCTAGGGTTAGGGGAAAATAATATTGGACATTTTGTTTTACAACTAAAATAAAAAATATAAATATAATAAACGCTGAGGTCCTTCACAGTTTTATTTTAGACGACTGTACAACCATCTAGATTAATTGTCAGATCAAACAGCAGATCACTTTGTTTCTTGGGACCTAGAACTAGCATCTCTGTTTTGTCCGAGTTTAAAAGTTTAAAAGGTTGACACCATTCACTTCCTTATGTCTAAAACACAGGCTTCCAGGGTAGACAATTTTGGGGCTTCACCACGTTTCATCAAAATGTACAGCTGTGTGTCGTCCGCATAGCAGTGAAAGTTGACATTGTGTTTCCGAATGACATCACCAAGAGATAGAATATATAGTGAAAACAATGGTGGTCCTAATACGGAACCTTGAGGAACACCAAAACTTACAATTGATTTGTCAGAGGACAAACCATCCACAGAGACGAACTGATATCTTTCCGACAGATAAGATCTAAACCAGGCAAGGACGTATCCGTGTAGACCAATTAGGGTTTCCAATCTCTCCAAAATAATGTGGGGATCGATGGTGTCAAAGGCGGCACAAAGGTCTAGGAGCATGAGGACACATGCAGAGCCTTGGTCTGACGTCATTAAAAGGTCATTTACCACCTTCACGAGTGCAGTCTCAGTACTATGATGGGGTCTAAAACCAGACTGGAGCGTTTCATATACCTTATTTGTCTTCAGGAAGGCAGTAAGTTGCTGCACAATAGCTTTTTTTTTTTTTGGAGAGGAATGGGAGATTCGATATAGGCCGGTCGTTTTTTACATTTTCTGGGTGAAGGTTTTACTTTTTCAGGAGAGCCTCTATTACTGCCACTGTTAGTGTGTTTGGTTCACATCCAGAGGATAGTGAGCCATTTATTATGTTCAACATAGGAGGGCCAAGCACAGGAAGTAGCTCTTTCAGTAGTTTAGCTGGAATAGGGTCTAGTAGGCAGCTGGAAGAGGCCATGACCATTTTCGTGAATGTTTAGAGAGATCCAGGATTTAAAAGAACTTGAGTGTCTCTATTGATCTTGGGTCCTGACAGTTCTGTGCAAACTCAGGACAACTGAGGTTTGGAGAAATATGCAGATTCAAAGAGGAGTCCCTAATTTGCTTTCTAATGATCATGATCTTTTCGTCAAAGAAGTTAATGAATTCATCACTGCTGAAGTGAAGGCTGTCCTCTCTTGGGGAATGCTGCTTTTTAGTTAGATTTGGAAAAGTATCAAAAATACATTTTGGATTGTTTTTATTCTCCTCAATCAGGTTGGAAAAGTAAGCTGATCGTGCAGCACGATACTGTCTTTCCAAGCTAGTCGGAAGACTTCCAGTTTGGTGGAGCGCCATTTCTGTTCCAATTTTCTGGAAGCTTGCTTCAGGGCTCTGTTTTTTTTCTGTATACCAGGGAGCTAATTTCTTGTGACTAATGTTTTTTGTTTTTAGAGGTGAGACTGCATCTAAGGTATTACGCAAGGTTAAATTTAGATATTCGGTTCGGTGGTTAACTGATTTTTGTACTCCGACATCCTTGGGTAGGTGGAGGGAGTCTAGAAGGGCATCTGGGAATCTTTGAGTTGTTCGAGAATTTATAGCACAGCTTTTGATAATCCTTGGTTGGCATTAAGTAGTCCTATGTTGAGTTGTGAGGTATTATCATGGTCTCTTTCAAAAATGACAGGGATGGAAGAGGTCTTTATTCCAGTGAGATTGCTAAGGCGAACACCGTCATGTTTAGATTTTCCCGACCTAGATGGAAGCACAGACACAGTCTCAATGGGGAAAACTAAGCTGACTACACTGACTGTGCTAGTGCCAGACTACACTAAGCTGGCAGGCTGGCTAACAGGCTGCTGCCTGGCATGTACCCTATCTCATTGTGGAGCTAGAGGAGTTAGAGCCCTGGCTATGTTCATAGATAAGATGAGAGCACCCCTCCAGCTCGGATGGAGTCCGTCACTCCTCAGCAGGCCAGTCATGGTCTTGTTTGTGGGTGAGTTTCAGAAAGAGGGCCAATTATCTACAAATTCTATATTTTGGGAAGGGGCAGAAAACAGTTGTCTGCTGTAGAGCTCATCACTCCCCCTAACTGAGAGGGGGCCAGAGACAATTACTCAATGCTTACGCATCTTTGTAGCTGATTTACATTCTGAAGCTATGTTGCGCTTGGTGACCTCTGACTGTTTCACCCTAACATCGTTGGTGCCGACGTGGATAACGATATCTCTATACTCTCTACACTCGCCAGTTTTAGCCTTATCAAGCACCATCTTCAGATTTGCCTTTACATTGGTAGCCCTGCCCCCTGGTAAACAGTGTATGATCGGTTGATGATTATTTTTAAGTCTAATATTGCAGGAAATTGAGT
The DNA here is from genome assembly GCA_902810595.1 of Coregonus sp. 'balchen'. Classification (NCBI taxonomy): domain Eukaryota; kingdom Metazoa; phylum Chordata; class Actinopteri; order Salmoniformes; family Salmonidae; genus Coregonus; species Coregonus sp. 'balchen'. Next base: position 52,815,702 of record LR778269.1, read on the forward strand.
TGCACCGGTTGAGCATGCTGGCAGCATTTCTTTCCAGAAGCCTTGAGAAAATTGTCCGGCTGCAGGGACTGTGCTGGGGGATACGACTATCTGTACTTACTGGGAGTACAGACACTGTTTCATCCTTTCCTACACTTACACTACAGGTCAAAGGTTTGGACACACCTACTCATTCAAGGGTTTTTCTTAATTTTTATTATTTTCTACATTGTAGAATAATAGTGAAGATGTCAAAACAATGAAATAACACATATGGAATCATGTAGTAACCAAAAAAGTGTTAAACAAATACTTATATTTGAGATTCTTAAAATAGCCACCCTTTGCCTTGATGACAGCTCTGCACACTCTTGGCATTCTCTCAACCAGCTTCATTAGATAGTCACCTGGAATGCATTTCAATTAACAGGTGTGCCTTCTTAAAGGTTAATTTGTGGAATTTATTTCCTTCATAATGCGTTTGTGCCAATTAGTTGTGTTATGACAAGGTGTGAGGGTATAAAGACCGTCCATATTACGGCAAGAACAGCTCGAATAAGCAAAGAGAAACAACAGTCCATCATTACTTTAAAACATGAAGGTCAGTCAATACGGAACATTTCAAGAACTTTGAAAGTTTCTTCAAGTGCAGTCGCAAAAACAATCAAGCGCTATGATGAAACTGGCTCTCATGAGGACCGCCACAGGAAAGGAATACCCAGAGTTACCTCTGCTGCAGAGGATAAGTTCATTAGAGTTACCAGCCTCAGAAATTGCAGCCCAAATAAATGCTTCACAGAGTTTAAGTAACAGACTCATCTCAACATCAACTGTTCAGAGGAGACTGTGAATCAGGCCTTCATGGTCGAATTGCTGCAAAGAAACCACTACTAAAGGACACCAATAATAAGAAGAGCCCTGCTTGGGCCAAGAAACACGAGCAATTAGACCGGTGGAAATTTGTCCTTTGGTCTGCAGTCTAAATTTGAGATTTTTGTTTCCAACCGCCGTGGCTTTGTGAGACGCGGTGTGGGTGAACAGATGATCTCCGCATGTGAACGGATGATCTTCCACTCCGTAAAGCATGGAGTAAGTCAAAACTGTTCGCTGCTCTGGCACCCCAATGGTGGAACAAGCTCCCTCACGACGCCAGGACAGCGGAGTCACTCACCACCTTCCGGAGACATTTGAAACCCCACCTCTTTAAGGAATACCTGGGATAGGATTAAGGAATCCTTCTACCCCCCCCCCCTCCCCCCCCCCCCAATTGTAAAGTGGTTATCCCACTGGCTATAGGGTGAACGCACCAATTTGTGAGTCGCTCTGGCTAAGAGCATCTGCTAAATGACGTTAATGTGCCCTTGAGCAAGGCACTTAACCCTAATTGCTCCTGTAAGTCACTCTGGATAAGAGCGTCTGCTAAATGACTAAAATGTAAATGTAAATGAGTAGGAGGTGTTATGGTGTGGGGGTGCTTTGCTAGTAAATCACACTCTCTGTGATTTATTTAGAATTCAAGGTGCACTTAACCAGCATGGCTACCACAGCATTCTGCAGTGAAATGCAATCCCATCTAGTTTGGGCTTAGTGTGACTATCATTTATTTTTCAACAGGACAATGACCCAACACACCTCCAGGCTGTGTAAGGGCTATTTTACCAAGAAGGAGAGTGATGGAGTGCTGCATCAGATGTCCTGGCCTCCACTATCCTAAACCAAATTGAGATGGTTTGGGATGAGTCGGACCGCAGAGTGAAGGAAAAGCAGCCTACAAGTGCTCAGCATATGTGGGAACTCCTTCAAGACTGTTGGAAAAGTCGTATAATAAAGGGCGCATTTGAAAAAGAGACCTAGGTCTCAATATTTCTTCCTTTTTAAAATAAATGTTAAATAAAAATCATCAAAAATAATAAAACACCATGATATTGGCTGCCAATGATTTGAACTTTTAACTTCAAATAACTCTAACTTCACACAAAAGTGACAAGATGAAATCAATTATCAAGACAAAGTCATGATGAGACCAACTCTTGTTACTGAGGGCAGAGAACTGAGAATTTGGAGGTGACTACCAGAAAACTGAAATTAAGAGGGAGGTTCAACACACAAACACAAACAGACCAACTTCACCTGGCACACACACACACACACACACACACACACACACACACAGAGAGAGAGACACACGGCCTTCCTCCCACTGGTTTCTAACATCTCTCTGTGTGGTGTAGATGAATAAAACAGTGAATTAATGCTTTTTCAGATGAAAGCTTCACAGAGAGGGAGAGGGCTTCATTAGGACCTGTATTATTGATCAGCTGTTGATCCCTCCATACCAACCTGCTACTTGTCTGGAGGTAAACTGCTTAATAGCTAATTGACCACATTTCAGACACATCAGCATCATCCATGACATTGATATTTTAATATGCATAAGTCCTGCCACCTCATCATTAGATGATTAGATGGACAATATTACAAATAGAAAGGCTTGTGCATAATACAATAGAAACAGACAAGGACTTATAAAATTGATGATTTGTTTTTAGAGCAGAATGTTTAAATATTGCCTTGTTTTTGAAAAAAATAAAACATTTTCATATTCAGTTTTTTATCATGTATTTCATTCATTATTATTTTTGATAATCTATTATGACTACATTAGTTAAAATAACTTCATTCATTATTACGTTCCAGAATAGGAACCTCTGAACATTTCCCCATCAGCTGTGGTGTTGTCTTCCAGACCCTAACCCTTCCAGTGAGTCTGATGTTTAGTGGTAGTGACATGGAGGTCAGTTGTTCCAGAATAGGAACATCTGAACATTTCCCCATCGGCTGTGGTGTTGTCTTCCAGACCCTAACCCTTCCAGTGAGTCTGATGTTTAGTGGTAGTGACATGGAGGTCAGTTGTTCCAGAATAGGAACCTCTGAACGTTTCCTCATTTGCTGTGGTGTTGTCTCTCAGATGCTATTTTGTTTTCCTGAAGAACAGCTTGCAATGAAACATTCAATGGTTGCTAAGTGGCTAACGCATTTTGTCAGTCTCGGATTGGGCCCATGAAAAATTTATAATAGAAATAATTAATTTTGATTGATGCCTACAGTGGTAAAAACTTGTGTTGTGCATACTAAGTTATTCATGTCCATGCAAATTTCTATTTCACTTACACCCAAAATATCGTCGCTGCATGTTCTATAAATTCTGCAAAACTTTAACTTATGTTCCTGCATGTAGTGAATATGATATGCTTCTCTGCACATTGCAACGTTGTAATTTTAATAGTTTTTAATTTTAAAGTTCTACCATATCATCTAATATGCATATAACCAGAGGTAAACAAGCTTCATTTTGTAACTATTAATCGTCACCTTATTCCTGCCATGTTAGAATGTCACTCTAACGTCCTGCTTGTGTTTGCAGCTTGCTGCTCTGCTCTGTGTTCTAATGATGTTGTACTGATTGTATGGCTGGAGACAACACAACCTAATTGTTATTTAGTTTAATGCTACATCCAGTTCTGTCTCTGCTTCCAGCAGTGTAAGTGAAGGGCTGAAGGTCTAGATGATGTTACCCTGAAGTCATCATACATATATGTTGCATAACATTATTGGATTCAGTCTTCAACAGTAGACGAGTAAAGTTTCACAACAGTGAATATGGTAATGGCATATACCAAGTGTTTTATTATTTCACATTCCAATGACCATGTTGTACATGTGGTCCTCTACAGGCCATAGTTGTTTTGTGTATTGTGTTTTACATTTCCAACTGGATTCATATTACTGAGTAAGGAGGTGAGTAGAATGCACATTGTTATGTGAACAGTGAGGAACAGGAAGTGACCAGAAAGCAGACTGCTACAGCATGTGGCTATCTGATCAACAGTTAGGGTTAGTGTTGAAGAGTAAGGGTTATGGTTGGTGTTGTGTATTGAAGAGTAAGGGTTATGGTTGGTGTTGTGTGTTGAAGAGTAAGGGTTATGGTTGTGTGATCAACCATTAGGGTTATGGTTAGGGTTAGGTTTAGGGTTATGGTTAGGGTTAGCATCAGTTGTCCCACTCCCTCTCCAGCTGAGCCAGGTTCCACAGACATTCCTCCTCCTCCTCCTACTACTCTCCTCTTCCTCCTCCTGATATCCTGAGAGCCACCATGCATTCTGACAACAAATGGATATAAACAACAGAATATGTTTCTCTTCACTCAACACATATTACTAATACATAGTCTGTTGGTTGCATAGCATAAATACTGCACCATCCATCCATTTGTAACGTGCACCAAACATTTGGGAACATATGAAATATGAATCATCATTTATAATGGTCCTTTGTGCTGCTGCTGCACTGGTCTGCTGGGACAGCATTGTTCTCTATGAGACTACCTACATTGAAAAGCTTTCTGTGGGGATTTCTCCTGCTACAAAGAAAATACATTGAATCTGACACTGTGGCTGTAATTAGGCTGCTTGTATCTTTTATTGAAGAGCGAGAGAGGGGAGAAGGAGGAGGAGAGAGGGGAGGAGGAGAGAGGAGATGAGGAGGAGAGGAGAGGAGAGAGGGGAGGAGGAGGAGAGAGGAGACCCAGGAGGACCGGCCTGCATGTTGCTCACTGAGGTAGCCACACCATCGCCAGCCAGGGAGGGATCTGTTTAGGACCATGCAACATGCAGGGGGGGGGGGCACCATACTAACACTGCTGGGGGGGGCATGCAAACACAAACACACTGGTCAGAGAATTGGAGGGAGGGAGGGTTTTAAGCGAGATTCTGAGGAAAGAGAAGCGCCCTAAGGTGGAAGGCATGGAATGTTGGTGTAACAGGAAGTTCTGTTAACGTAACAAATTAAGAGCTTGTAGAACCAGAAGGCAAATGCTTTGGATCAATGTGTTCTACATCTACACATTGTCACGACTGTCTCCGAAGCTGCCTCCCCTCCTTGTTCGTGCAGGCTTCGGCGTTCGTCGTCACCGGCCTTCTAGCCACTGCCGCTCCATGTCTCATCATTCCAATTGTCTTGTCTTGTCATTACACACACCTGGTTGATATTCCCCTCATTAGTATGTGTTTAAATGTTCCCTCTGCCCCCCTTGTCCTTGTGGGTGATTGTTCATTGTGAGGATTAGTAGCTCGGTTGAGCTCGGTATTTTGTATTGCCAGGGTATTTTCCCCGTGTGAATGTTTGTTCCAGTGTGCCTGTTTTGCGCACTGTAGTGTTACGCTGGATTACGGAATGAACTTTGTATACTGTGATTTACCCTCCTGCACCTGACTCCTTCAAATCACACATCACAGAATCACCCACCAACTATGGAGTCAGCGGGAGAGGAGCGCATGCCTTGAGTCGTGGCACGGGTCCAGGAGCATTCAACAATGCTAGCCAGCTTGGGAGAAGCGATGGATCGGGTTCTCCATGCCGTCCAACGCCTGGAGATGAGAGGACCCGATCTGTCGAGACCAGCTGGGCAACCGGATCCAGCCACCCACACCCCAGCACCCAGAGGGATCCATATTTCCCGACCACGGGAGTTCTACGGGACAGCTGCTCTCTGCCAGGGATTCCTCATCCAACTGGAGCTCTACTTCTCTAGCATCAGGCTGGCTCCATCGGAGCGGCAAAAGGTGTTCGCCCTCGTCTTCTGCCTCTCGGGGAAAGCCCTGGAGTGGGCCAACGCGGTCTGGAACGAAGGAGGAGCTGCGTTGGACAACTACGGAGAGTTCGCTCGCCTCTTTCGTGCTGTCTTCGATCACCCGCCCGAAGGTCGAGAGGCGGGCAAGTGGCTGGTCCATCTGAGGCAGGGGACGAGGACTGTGCAGAACTTCGCCTTGGAGTTTCGGACTCTAGTAGCTGGGTCCGGGTGGAACGAGTCCCTACGCCAGGGGTATATACGTCCCTCCACTTCACCTGCGTCCTTGATTTTCTTTTTTGTGAAGAAGAAAGACGGCGGTCTGTGCCCTTGCATTGATTATCGATCACTGAACAAGGAGACAATACGATTTAGTTATCCTCTCCCCCTCATTCCTTCAGTGATTGAGTCAATGCATGGGGCGCGCTTCTTCACCAAATTAGATCTCAGGAGTGCGTGCAACCTGGTGCGTGTCTGAGAGGGGGATGAGGGGACGACAGCATTCAGCACAACCACAGGGGATTATGAATACCTGGTGATGCCCTACGGTTTGATGAATGCTCCATCCGTCTTCCAGTCCTTTGTGAACGAGGTGTTTCGGGACATGCTTGGTTGCGGTGTAGTGGTCTACATCGATGACATTCTGGTGTATTCCACTACGCGCAACGAGCATGTGTCCCTGGTTCGCAAAGTGCTGGCCCGACTGTTGGAAAATTATCTTTATGCCAAGGCAGAAAAGTGTCTGTTTTTCCAGCAGTCCGTCTCCTGCCTTGGATACCGCATTACCACCTCAGGTCTGGAGATGGAGGGAGATTGCATTTCAGCCGTGCGTAATTGGCCAACTCCAACCATGGTTAAGGAGGTGCAGCGCTTTATTGGTTTCGCCAACTACTATCGGAGGTTTATCCAGGGCTTTGGCAAGGTCGCAGCTCTCATTACATCTCTGTTGAAGGGTGGGCCATCCCAGCTCCGCTGGTCTGCTGAGGCTGACAGGGCCTTCAGTAACCTGAGGGGTCTGTTCACCTCAGCCCCGGTCCTGGCCCACCCTGATCCATCACTACCGTTCGTAGTGGAGGTGGATGTGTCCGAGGTAGGGATAGGCACTGTCCTGTCTCAACGCTCGGGCACGCCACCCAAGCTCTGCCCCTGTGCCTTCTTCTCTAAGAAGCTCAGCCCGGCGGAGCAGAACTACGACGTTGGTGATCGGGAGCTGTTGGCTGTTGTCCGAGCCCTGACCGTGTGGAGGCATTGGCTCGAAGGGGCGAAACACCCTTTCCTCGTCTAGACAGACCACCGTAACCTGGAGTACATCCGGGCAGCGAGGAGGCTGAATCCTCGCCAGGCCAGGTGGGCCCTATTCTTCACCCGGTTTGATTTCACACTATCTTACATCCCAGGTACGAAGAACGTAATGGCAGACACATTGTCACGGCTGTATGACACAGAGGAGAGGCCCAAAGACAACACCCCCATACTCCCAGCCTCCTACATTGTGGCGCCAGTAGTATGGGTGATGGACGCGGATATAGAGCAGGCGTTACGCACAGAGCCATCTCCACCTCAGTGTCCAGCTGGGCTGCAGTACGTGACCTGCTCTATCCGTGATAATCTGATCTACTGGGCACACACGTCACCCTCCTCTGGTCACCCTCCTCTGGTATTTGTTCATGTTTGTTCCAGTGCGCCTGGACTGGTTACGCTGGATTATGGAATAAACTCTGTATCCTGTGATTTACCCTCCTGCGCCTGACTCCTTCAAATCACGCATCACACACATAGCCTACTACTACAGATAAAACAACTGTCCTGCATTACTACTACAGACATAACCACTGTACTACATTACTACTACAGACAAAACCTCTGTACTTCATTACTACTACAGATAAAACCACTGTACTACATTACTACTACAGATAAAACCGCTGTACTTCATCACTACTACAGATAAAACCCCTGTACTACATTACTACTACAGATAAAACCACTATACTACATTAGTACTACATATATAACCACTGTACTTCATTACTACTACAGATAAAACCACTATACTACGTTACTACTACAGATAAAACCACTGTATTACATTACTACTACAGATAAAACCACTGTATTACATTACTACTACAGATAAAACCACTGTACTACATTACTACTACAGATAAAACCACTGTACTTCATTACTACTACAGATAAAACCACTGTACTGCATTACACCTACAGATAAAACCCCTGTACTACATTACCACTACAGATAAAACCACTGTATTACATTACTACTACAGATAAAACCACTGTACTACATTACTACTACAGATAAAATCACTATACTACATTACTACTACAGATAAAATAATTGTACTACATTACCACTGCAGATAAAACCCACTGTACTACATTACTACTGCAGATAAAACTCATGTACTACATTACTACTACAGATAAAACCACTATACTACATTAGTACTACATCTAAAACCACTGTACTACATAAATACTACAGATAAAAGCACTATACTACATTAGTACTACATATAAAACCACTGTACTACATTAGTACTACAGATACAACCACTATACTACATTAGTACTACATAAAAAAAACACTGTACTACATTACTACTACAGATAAAACCACTATACTACATTAGTACTACATATATAACCGCTGTACTTCATCACTACTACAGATAAACCCCCTGTACTACATTACTACTACAGATAACATCACTATACTACATTACTACTACAGATAAAATCACTATACTACATTACTACTACAGATAAAATAATTGTACTACATTACCACTGCAGATAAAACCCACTGTACTACATTACTACTGCAGATAAAACTAATGTACTACATTACTACTACAGATAAAACCACTATACTACATTAGTACTACAGATAAAACCACTGTACTACATTACTACTACAGATAAAATCACTATACTACATTACTACTACAGATAAAATAATTGTACTACATTACCACTGCAGATAAAACCCACTGTACTACATTACTACTGCAGATAAAACTCATGTACTACATTACTACTACAGATAAAACCACTATACTACATTAGTACTACATCTAAAACCACTGTACTACATTAATACTACAGATAAAAGCACTATACTACATTAGTACTACATATAAAACCACTGTACTACATTAGTACTACAGATACAACCACTATACTACATTAGTACTACATAAAAAAAACACTGTACTACATTACTACTACAGATAAAACCACTATACTACATTAGTACTACATATATAACCGCTGTACTTCATCACTACTACAGATAAACCCCCTGTACTACATTACTACTACAGATAACATCACTCTACTACATTACTACTACAGATAAAATCACTATACTACATTACTACTACAGATAAAATAATTGTACTACATTACCACTGCAGATAAAACCCACTGTACTACATTACTACTGCAGATAAAACTAATGTACTACATTACTACTACAGATAAAACCACTATACTACATTAGTACTACATATAAAACCACTGTACTACATTAGTACTACATATAAAACCACTATACTACATTAGTACTACATATAAAACCACTGTACTACATTAGTACTACAGATAATACCACTGATGTCCAGATTTTTTTCTAATTTGAAAACAATACATTTTAATAAGACAAATGTATATTTTGTACAAAACAAAGAAAGTAAATGACGCGTCAACATCTAAATATTACTACCAGCTTTGATCAAAGCTCAGAACACTTATATTATTGATCTGACTGAGTTCTAATCGATCCTGTCTCTTTTTTAAATATGTTTTTTCCATAACTTCCATCAACGTAATTGCCTGCATCACTTCCAATCCCCCATATGTTTTTTTTTCTTCTCGCATTTATATATATATATATATATATATATATATATATATATATATATATATATATATACACACATACACATACACACATATACGCATAAACATATACAGTGGGGAAAAAAAGTATTTAGTCAGCCACCAATTGTGCAAGTTCTCCCACTTAAAAAGATGAGAGAGGCCTGTAATTTTCATCATAGGTACACGTCAACTATGACAGACAAATTGAGAATTATTTTTCCAGAAAATCACATTGTAGGATTTTTAATGAATTTATTTGCAAATTATGGTGGAAAATAAGTATTTGGTCACCTACAAACAAGCAAGATTTCTGGCTCTCACAGACCTGTAACTTCTTCTTTAAGAGGCTCCTCTGTCCTCCACTCGTTACCTGTATTAATGGCACCTGTTTGAACTTGTTATCAGTATAAAAGACACCTGTCCACAACCTCAAACAGTCACACTCCAAACTCCACTATGGCCAAGACCAAAGAGCTGTCAAAGGACACCAGAAACAAAATTGTAGACCTGCACGAGGCTGGGAAGACTGAATCTGCAATAGGTAAGCAGCTTGGTTTGAAGAAATCAACTGTGGGAGCAATTATTAGGAAATGGAAGACATAAAAGACCACTGATAATCTCCCTCGATCTGGGGCTCCACGCAAGATCTCACCCCGTGGGGTCAAAATGATCACAAGAACGGTGAGCAAAAATCCCAGAACCACACGGGGGGACCTAGTGAATGACCTGCAGAGAGCTGGGACCAAAGTAACAAAGCCTACCATCAGTAACACACTACGCCGCCAGTGACTCAAATCCTGCAGTGAAAGACGTGTCCCCCTGCTTAAGCCAGTACATGTCCAGGTCCATCTGAAGTTTGCAAGAGTGCATTTGGATGATCCAGAAGAGGATTGGGAGTATCTCATATGGTCAGATGAAACCAAAATATAACTTTTTGGTAAAAACTCAACTCGTCGTGTTTGGAGGACAAAGAATGCTGAGTTGCATCCAAAGAACACCATACCTACTGTGAAGCATGGGGGTGGAAACATCATGCTTTGGGGCAGTTTTTCTGCAAAGGGACCTGGACGACTGATCCGTGTAAAGGAAAGAATGAATGGGGCCATGTATCGTGAGATTTTGAGTGAAAACCTCCTTCCATCAGCAAGGGCATTGAAGATGAAACGTGGCTGGGTCTTTCAGCATGACAATGATCCCAAACACACCGCCCGGGCAACGAAGGAGTGGCTTCGTAAGAAGCATTTCAAGGTCCTGGAGTGGCCTAGCCAGTCTCCAGATCTCAACCCCATAGAAAATCTTTGGAGGGAGTTGAAAGTCTGTGTTGCCCAGCGACAGCCCCAAAACATCACTGCTCTAGAGGAGATCTGCATGGAGGAATGGGCCAAAATACCAGCAACAGTGTGTGAAAACCTTGTGAAGACTTACAGAAAACGTTTGACCTGTGTCATTGCCAACAAAGGGTATATAACAATGTATTTAGAAACTTTTGTTATTGACCAAATACTTATTTTCCACCATAATTTGCAAATAAATTCATAAAAAATCCTACAATGTGATTTTCTGGATTTTCTTTTCTCATTTTGTCTGTCATAGTTGACGTGTACCTATGATGAAAATTACAGGCCTCTCTCATCTTTTTAAGTGGGAGAACTTGCACAATTGGTGGCTGACTAAATACTTTTTTTCCCCACTGTAAATACATACATATCCTTTAAAAATATATATATTTCCCTTTATTACTTTCCAACCAAACCATCCCTTCCCTAATTGGAGTAAACTAGTGAACAACAATGATTAGGCCTCTACTTCATTTTTATGGACACAGTCAATAATTATATTTTGTTTGTTTTTACTCCTGACTTCCTCCGACATTTTTCATGATGTCCATCTGGTATGGTTTCTATAGCCATATCTTTCTAACTGTGCTCTTCACAAAAGTCACAATATATAACCTATATACTTATTATGGACACAGCATGTCTTACACTAGTTATCTCTTTGTGAGCGAGTGGAATCATGAACTGTGGTTTGTCTGTTATGTTCTCCTGTTCCTCCTGATTGACCTTTAGTATCACATTCACCAGTCTCTCAAATGGTTGATATGTTCTCCTGTTCCTCCTGATTGCATTTACCACACATTCACCAATCTCTCAAAACGGTTGTTATGTTCTCCTGTTACTCCTGATTTTACACCTTTATCTCACATTCACCAGTCTCCTCAAACGTTGGTATGTTTCTCCGTTTCCTCCTGTTGACCTTTATATCACATTCACCCCTCTCTGCAACGGTTGTTATGTTCTTCACATCTCAAGGT
>LR778269.1:52827626-52873593 GCA_902810595.1 Coregonus sp. 'balchen'
GTAGTACACCTAAAATGTCCGAGGGTGCAGGTGAATTTCACCCAAATGGGTGGGACACACTCACCACGCCATCACACACACACACACAGGGCTTCTAAGAACATTTTATTCCCAAACATGGTAATGTCAGAAAAAGGAAGCCTGACATCAGAGACATTGTCAATGTCATTTCAATGTAAAGGTCTGCATGGTCTTTACAGTATGGTTGTAAGAAAATGTACCTTATGCAAATACAGTACTGTATATGAATGCTCATACACAAGAGCTAACATTCAATATGATCTGCTGGTTCGGTAATCTAAACCTAGAGAGCAAGAACAGGCTGGGAAACATTGTGAAACTAGGTAGCAGGATCATTGGTACGAACTTACTCACCTGTATCAGACACGAGTCATACAGAAGGTGCAATGCATTTTGAGGGACTCCTAGCATCCCCTGTTTGATGAATTTCTGTTGTTTCTCTCAGAGTGCAGATATAGGCTCCCTAGGTTTAAAACAAATAGGTCTAAACTCTACTTCAGGGATCACCAATTAGATTAAGCCAATTTTTTCTTGAGGGGATGGTCAGGGGGCAGGAACATAATTGCAAAAAAAATTTTACTGCAAATTGACCGCAAGAAGCCCAAACAAATATAACATTTGACTAAAACATAATAATTTCAAACCTTGCTTACATTTGTTGTGTATGATCACATACACTGAGTGTACAAAACATTAGGACCACCTGCTCTTTCCATGACATACTGTAGACAGACCAGGTAAATCCATTTGAAAGCTGTGATCTCTTATTGATGTCACTTGTTAAATCCAGTGTAGAGGAAGGGGAGGAGACAGGTTAAATAATGATTTTTAAGCCTTGAGACAATTGAGACATGGATTGTGTATGTGTGACATTCACCGGGTGAATGGACAAGGCAAAAGACTGAAGTGCCTTTGAATGGGGTGTGGTAGTACTGTAGGTGCCAGGCACACCGGTTTGAGTGCAACACTGCTGGGTTTTTCACGCTCAACAGTTTCCCGTGTGTATCAAGAATGGTCCACCACCCAAAGGACATCCAGCCAACGTGACACAACCGTGGGAAGCATTGGAGTCAACATGGGCCAGCATAATGTGGAATGCTTTCAAACACCTTGTAGAGTCCATGCCCCAACGAACTGAGGCTGTTCTGATGGCAAAAGGGGGTGCAACTGAATATTAGGAGTTCCTAATCCTAATGTTTTGTACACTCAGTGTATTTAAATGTGTATTTAACTAGGCAAGTCAGTTAAGAACAAATTCCAATTTACAATGACGACCTACACCGGCCAAACCCGGACGACGCTGGGCCAATTGTGCGCCGCCCTATGGGACTCCCAATCACGGCCGGTTGGGATACAGCCTGGAATTGAACCAGGGGGTCTGTAGTGAGATGCAGTGCCTTAGACCGCTGCGCCATTCGGGAGCCCAATATCTCTCTATTATGCATGGGAACACCTTGGAATAGATTTCCAAAATTGAAATCACTTGGAGTTGATTTTCTGGTGTTTTCACAGTCTTTTATGTCCAACAATAAAACATTTTATAAAATTTGGTTCAGAAAACTTGGGGGGCCAGATGGGGAATCCTGCTCTGGTTTAGAGGTCTACTTCCTGTGTACGTGTTGTTGTATATATATTGTTTGTTTTTGTGTGTATTTATTGTCATGTGTATTGTTTTTACTGTGTTCTGCCCCCTGGGGATAATAAAGACTCTACGACTCTTGTGTGACTATACTGTTGACTTGAGTTGCATTGCTGAGAAGATGCAGTGCTGTACAAATACTGTACATGCTTCAACATCATGTATTTTGTTTCATGTGATGATGTAATCATCATCAAATTTTCAACGTTCATGTATACACTCTCATGCCTAATGATATAGTATTAATTCTGCATCGAAGTATGTGCACCATGTCCCACATGATTAGTGCTGTGATACACTGGCCTTCAGGGTTCTTAGAACGCTACGAGGTAAAGAAAAGGGACAAGATCAGAAATAGACTGAGATTTTAACTTATATTGAATATTAGTGGTGTGCCAGACCTGATGCTATTTTGAATTGACAGTCATTTGCCAGCCTACTGAACATACCTGTCCCTTGACGTTTTCGATCTCGTTTCGGAGACGGCTGATCATGCGGTTCAGCTCGGCAATCTCTGACTTGGTGTTTGGCAGATCTTCACCATGTTGTCCTTGCAGAGGGGACTGCATCTCCTCAAACTGAAGGAAGACAGGATTGGCCACAGTCATTAGTCAGTGTAAAGCCTATGTATTATACTTTACTGCACCTCTCATTTATAGGAAATCCATAGAAATATACTGAAGTCTCCTCATACCTTCTGCTTGTACCATGTCTCGGCCTCGGGCTCTGCTGCGTGTTGGCGATGTCCTCATACTGGGCGCGCACTTCAGCCACAATGGAGTCCATGTCTAGGTTACGGCTGTTGTCCAATCTCCACCACCACTGAGGTGTCATTAATCTGGCCCTGCAGTTCACTCAGCTCCTGGAGAGAGAGAAGGAGAGAGAAGGACATCAGGAAAGCCATAATGTGGATCATTTGTTGTTTATATCAACAGAGTTTCAAAGACTACGCTTATTGTGGTTTGACATGGCCCTCACCGCTTCATAGATGGACCCTGAGGAAGTTGATCTCATCTGAAGGGCGTCGACCCTTGGCCTCCAACCCAACCTTGTTCATGTAGGCACCATCAACATCCTTCTTGAGGAGGACAAACTCGTTCTCCCACTGCGGCACGCTGTTGATTTTCATCTTCATATCTGCAAAAACAGATTATATATGGTTTACATGGGCCAGCATTTAGGACAGTTAGAGCATCCATACAATGTCTTGTGTAAAACTCACTTGTTCTTGAAGTCCTCCACCAGACCCTGCATGGTTGTCAGCTCTCCTTCCATCTTGACCTTCTCTCCTCCCAGGCCGTCGAGCTGTCTGCGCAGGTTGGCAATGTAGGCCTCGACCATGGCATCAATGTTGGAGCGGGTGGTGGTCTGGTCCTGCAGGAGGCTCCACTTGGTCTCCAGCATCTTGTTCTGCTGTTCCAGGAAGCGTACCTGTGTGCAGAGAGAGAAATGGAATAGTTACAATCAGGTGTCATATTTACTGCTAGAAACAGGTTGGCACACATCTTCCATTACGTTTGAGAATTTAAATTGGGTTATGTCATATTTATATCATATCTGGTTGTATCATGTGACATTGCCTTGGCAACATCTCCCTGGCAAGGTTTACTTGTTTATTTATTTAGTGGTTCAAGATTAGACTTGCATTCGCTGAGGTAATGAAGACGGACTGCTTGAAGTTTTTATTGGGACTTTCTCAGACAGAGCTGCCTTTCTCCCACACCTCTGTAAAAAAGGGACACCGCCCTCTATGGCCTATGTTGGCAGGCACTGAGCTGAGTCATTCCCTAAGGGCTGGGGCAGTCATGAAGAGATCCATCCACTTTATATCTCGCTCCCAGACGATTCCTTTCATGAGAGGTACATGGACTCACCCCCCCACTCCCCATACTCACAGCCAGTGCAATTACGGTCGAAGAAAACGACTAAACTGTCAGTTTTGATGCAACAGGCTGCACATTAGGACTTTGACCACCTGTGATAAGGTGATATGCCCCTGTTTATACATTCAGGTAGTAGGGTGCAGTCACTATATCATTCTGTGTATTTGTTTTCAGAGCCAGTTCTAACTGGATCCTATATGGTCCGGATTTCCAGAGGCTGCATGATCAGTGGCTGTGAAATATTAATGAGCCCTACAGTAGCACACAAGAGACACAGCCTTGCAACTATTCAAGTGTGCTATTTGCAACCTGTACCATAAAACAACATCCCAGCCATCAATTGCTATTACAAAGTGTCCTTTTGCAGATACTTTGCAGTATCCCTTTGCAGTATCTCCTTTGCAGTATATCTGCACCCTGTGTATGCTGGCATATGGTAGATGATGATCAATGCAATATATTTTAATTTACTTGGACAGGACCATAGTCATGGCATACTTGATACTTTTAACATTCTCTTAGATTGAAGGGCTTTAAGAGAATAAAGGAGTACTGACCTTGTCGATGAAGGAGGCAAAGCGGTTGTTGAGGCCCTTGATCTGATCTTTTTCATGGGTGCGGACAGTCTGGATGTTGGGGTCGATCTCCAGATTGAGGGGGGCAAGCAGGCTTGAGTTGACTGTGACAGCTTGTGATGGGGGCGAAGCCACCTCCGCCGCCGCCACCACCCAGGCCAAAGCCTCCACCGCCGCCACCAAGGCCGAAGCCTCCACCGCCGCCACCCAGGCCAAAGCCTCCACCGCCGCCACCCATGCCGAAGCCTCCTCCACCACCACCGCCGCCACCCATGCCTCCAGCGCTGCTTCATATAGCTGAAGCTGGAGCCTCCTCCACTTCCACCACCGCCCAATGCCGAAGCCGCCCCCACCACCTCCTCCGGAGCATCTAACGGATGAGCTGCTCATACGGCTGGAGCCCACAGGGGTCTGCTGAAGAGGAGAAGCTTGAGAAGCTCTTCCTCACAATGCTGCCGCCGCCACCACCGCCGGAGCTGAAGCCTCCGCCGGAGCTGAAGCCTCCACTCATGCTGCCACTGCTCCTGTAACTCATGGTTGCAGCTTTTCTGATCCTCTGAGGGGAGTAAAAGAAAAGGAGAGAGGAGAGAGACAGAGAGGATGGTGAAGCAGGTGAGCTTACTAAGAGGAAAGTCAAGCCCCTCTCAGTGACTCCTCTCTGGTGGCAGCTGGCTTATATCTACCTGCTGGCACAGGGCTCCTCCCCAGCATCGGCCTGCCTCCTAGCTGTCTAGGATTGGAGCGATCGAGGTCATCAGACAGGTATCATTGCCAGCCCCCCGTAAACTGATCAGGCTCCGGCACACCCAGGTGCAAACACAGAGGAATGTCAGAAGGACCCCAGGGGGAGAGGCGGGGAAAGTAAGATTGACAAAACCATTCAGTTAGTGCCGGGGAGAGGGGGGACGAGGTTGCTCAGAGTCATTACTTTCTCATGTGTACTGAAGATTAAATGTTCATCACATAGTTACATCTGGATTTTTTTTAGGAAAACAATGATAACCAAAAGGTCAGCTACTCTTTGCATGATTGAGCACAGACTAATATCTGCATGGCACAGGAGGTTGGTAGCACCTTAATTGGGGAGAACGGGCTCATGGTAATGGCTGGGAGCGGAATCGGTGGAATGGTATAAATACATCAAACACATGGTTTCCATGGTGGAGGCTGCTGAGTGGAGGACGGCTCATAATAATGGCTGGAATGGAGCCGTCCTCCCCTCAGCAGACGCCACTGCTGCATGGACGGTATAGTATAGCATAATATACTTTGTTGTGCTGGGAATATTGAGTGAGTAACATTTGCTGAAGACTGTCCCACGCCTCCTAATCTCTCATCAGAAGAGGCTATCATCTTTCTCATCTCAACAGAGACAGAGACTAGGAATGTCTGAAAAAAACAAACTCATCTCTGTTCTCTGCTCAATGTTTCACTCATGGACACACAGACTGGACTGGTCATCCTGGAGACTGGACTGGCCATCATTTTGCCTGAATAGTTAGATGTTTCGTTTACATTTATTGGTGTTGGTTAGGGTCTATGACACTTTTATTACATATGTACAGATAGATAAATCCACAATTACAATGTGGGTTGCATTTCTGCAGCACTATCCTGAGGGTTCTTCCTACCTCATAGTGGCGGGACAGAGATACGTTGACACTTCATTCTGATCAACACGTTCTGTAGGTGGCTTTGCAGCGCAGGGGGTAATGCTACTGCCTGCCTCTGTCTCAACCTCTCTCCTGTATGTTTTCTGTCTTGTGGTTGCGGGGAGTTGATCTAGGGCTACTCTTGATCTTGGTTGAGGGAATGACAAAAGGTTGAAAAAGAGCTAAACTGTGGGGGGGCAATGGAGATATGTAGGGGATGCAGAAAAGGCATTGAAGAAGGCTAACTTTATTCTAGGCATAGACAATACAAGAGTCATACATCTATGATTGATTGTAGACCTTGTGTTGCTATAGTTACCCTGTCAAGTCAAAACATGAAGAGCTCAGTGCTGTAGGTACACATACTGTAAGTGATCTCATCCACAGAGAGAACCAGCATAGGGGAATAAAGCATAGAGAAAGATATTTACTCTGGGTTGAGTTGTTGGTGCTCTGAAGGGACGCTGCTTTTGGCACAGTTTACTGCAACTTTGACAGTGTTATAATAACAGAAATAACAAGACTATGATTCATTTTTGTCCCGACAAGTAGCATCCTGTATGAGTCTAATTTGTTTATTGGCTCATCTTCTCCTGGTGAAAGGCATAGGAGAGAAGCTGAGGTTAGGAGAGGTGGTAGCATGCCCCAAGCCTTCCAGTCATAATCTATGGCATATGGCACAGTGTTCTGTGTGTAGGCCTGTTACTGTATGGGCTGCCAGGGGGAAGCATACCACTTACCGCTTTGGTGCCAAAAGATGCCAACATCCTGAATAGGTTTTTTGCGATCACACTGTATCCAACATTCAGTGGTTTGTTCTTTCACTGTAAATGCTCCTATACCTTAAAGGCTATTTCAGGGTTACCTTTAAGTTGGTTTAGTGTGCAAAACAGAAGCGTAAACATGGAACTATTTCATTGACAGTTTAGAAGACAGGACAGCGGTAGTGAAAATGAGAACAAAGTACCTGTTCAGACTTATTCAAATAAGCAGTAAATACTTGTTCGGGCTTGGCACAGGAGGAGACATCCCTCTGTCTGTAGTACACCTAAAATGTCCGCAGGGTGCAGGTGAATTTCACCCAAATGGGTGGGACACACTCACCACGCCATCACACACACACACAGGGCTTCTAAGAACATTTTATTCCCAAACATGGTAATGTCAGAAAAAGGAAACCTGACATCAGAGACATTGTCAATGTCATTTCAATGTAAAGGTCTGCATGGTCTTTACAGTATGGTTGTAAGAAAATGTACCTTATGCAAATACAGTACTGTATATGAATGCTCATACACAAGAGCTAACATTCAATATGATCTGCTGGTTCGGTAATCTAAACCTAGAGAGCAAGAACAGGCTGGGAAACATTGTGAAACTAGGTAGCAGGATCATTGGTACGAACTTACTCACCTGTATCAGACACGAGTCATACGGAAGGTGCAATGCATTTTGAGGGACTCCTAGCATCCCCTGTTTGATGAATTTCTGTTGTTCTCTCAGAGTGCAGATATAGGCTCCCTAGGTTTAAAACAAATAGGTCTAAACTCTACTTCAGGGATCACCAATTAGATTAAGCCAATTTTGTCTTGAGGGGATGGTCAAGGGGCAGGAACATAATTGCAAAAAAATGTTTACTGCAAATTGACCGCAAGAAGCCCAAACAAATATAACATTTGACTAAAACATAATAATTTCAAACCTTGCTTACATTTGTTGTGTATGATCACATACACTGAGTGTACAAAACATTAGGACCACCTGCTCTTTCCATGACATACTGTAGACAGACCAGGTAAATCCATTTGAAAGCTGTGATCTCTTATTGATGTCACTTGTTAAATCCAGTGTAGAGGAAGGGGAGGAGACAGGTTAAAGAATGATTTTTAAGCCTTGAGACAATTGAGACATGGATTGTGTATGTGTGACATTCACCGGGTGAATGGACAAGGCAAAAGACTGAAGTGCCTTTGAATGGGGTGTGGTAGTACTGTAGGTGCCAGGCACACCGGTTTGAGTGCAACACTGCTGGGTTTTTCACGCTCAACAGTTTCCCGTGTGTATCAAGAATGGTCCACCACCCAAGGACATCCAGCCAACGTGACACAACCGTGGGAAGCATTGGAGTCAACATGGGCCAGCATAATGTGGAATGCTTTCAAACACCTTGTAGAGTCCATGCCCCAACGAACTGAGGCTGTTCTGATGGCAAAAGGGGGTGCAACTGAATATTAGGAGTTCCTAATCCTAATGTTTTGTACACTCAGTGTATTTACATTTGTATTTAACTAGGCAAGTCAGTTAAGAACAAATTCCTATTTACAATGACGGCCTACACCGGCCAAACCCGGATGACGCTGGGCCAATTGTGCGCCACCCGATGGGACTCCCAATCACAGCCGGTTGGGATACAGCCTGGAATTGAACCAGGGGGTCTGTAGTGCCTTAGACCGCTGCGCCATTCGGGAGCCCAATATCTCTCTATTATGCATGGGAACACCTTGGAATAGATTTCCAAAATTGAAATCACTTGGAGTTGATTTTCTGTGTTTTCACAGTCTTTTATGTCCAACAATAAAACATTTTATAAAATTTGGTTCAGAAAACTTGGGAGGCCAGATGGGGAATCCTGCTCTGGTTTAGAGGTCTACTTCCTGTGTACGTGTTGTTGTATATATATTGTTTGTTTTTGTGTGTATTTATTGTCATGTGTATTGTTTTTACTGTGTTCTGCCCCCTGGGGATAATAAAGACTCTACGACTCTTGTGTGACTATACTGTTGACTTGAGTTTGCATTGCTGAGAAGATGCAGTGCTGTACAAATACTGTACATGCTTCAACATCATGTATTTTGTTTCATGTGGATGAATGTAAATCATCATCAAATATTTTCAAACGTTCATGTATACACTCTCAATGCCTAATGACTATAGTATCTTAATCTCTAGCATTGGCACCATGGTCCCCACGATTAAGATTGATGAGAATCAGCCTGCTACAGGATCTTATCTGATCTTCTCAGATATGACATGTGACATTTCAGCTTGCCTGTTGATACAGGCTGTGTGCGGTTTGCTCTTGTGAATGTTTCAGTGACAGCCCAGCTCAAATCCAATTGATCTCCACTTGGCAGGATATTTGATGAGAGAAGCAAGAGTGGGCTAAATGAGCCTCTGGCAGAAGATGTACTATTGATGTTAAGGGACTGTTTTGTTATACTTTCAATGAATCATTGCATGTCACATCTCCGGCAGTATTTGGGAGTTTTACGTTTAAACTCAGCTGAACATTCTAAAGTGAAGGCCTACTGTAGTAACACTGCTGGTATAGCTTATTTTGCTGTGAGTTGGCATGTTTAAAAAACACTTCATTAATTATCATCCTCTTTAGCTCAGTTGTAAGAGCATGGAGCTTGTAACGCCAGGATAGTGGGTTTGATTCCTGGGACCTCCCATATGTAAAAAATGTATGCATGCGTTACTAAGTCACTTTGGATAGAAATGTCTGCTAAATGGCAGATATTATTCTATATATTATATTCAAAATACTTCAAGGGTATACTTCAAATACACTGCATTAGGTCTACCTATACCTGCACTTCCATGAACAAGAGTAACCACAGATTAGCTCTACATTGTCTCTGGGTTCAGAACCACAATTACAACTTCATTTCACTTGTAACTGTGGATGGGCGTTAGGAACTGTCTCTTTCCAGTCATTACAGTGACTTATTGCTGAGGTAAAAGTGGCTTATTAATCTCACCACAGAGATGACAAATACGTTTGTTCTTTTATTTAGATAGATCATGCACACAATCCAACACATGTGAAGCCGCTCCCCAAAGAAGTGATGAGAACACATTTTTAAAGGTTGGGTTTAATGATCATACTATGGGCATGTGCTTACGCCCCGGGAGTTTAGTCCTTAAAAAACATTCTTCTCAGTTTTAAACTTCAGGGGTGTGAGAAAGACAATGATGGTGAGAACCCAAAGCATTTTAAAAGTAATGATAGTGAATGTAAGAATGGTGAAAATCCTGCTTTAGCTAAAGAAAATGTAAGTAGGTGCAGCCCTCGTTAAATGTGATGAGTAGCAAATAGAGAAGCAGCAGAGCAGTAGGGAAAAAAGGTTTAGAATACCTGCTACATGCAGCTAAAGTCTCATTGATGATGCTGCAATGTTTCTAACTTTTTCCTTATTGCACCAACAGTGGACTTTTGGCTGCTGAGCCCCCCAGTTATAATTTCTTTATGGTGTATCCCTTTCGGGAAATTTGTCTTACATCTCATCTCAAACTCAACATCAGCATCACCACATATACTGCATAAATACATAAATAGCCCTACATACAGCAATGTAAATCACAAGGAAAATTACAACAACAAAAAACAACACGTTCTGTAGTTCATGGGGTAAGCAAACATTTGAGCAGTTATTTGTTTAATTGTCTGATACTGTGGGGACAATATGATTTCTACGTTTTGCCAGTTTTGTGTACATGGGATCTGTATTGACGACCTGATGATGTAGTTGGTTTTTGTTTGAGATGGATAGTTGAGTGTGCCAGGCTTGGAAACAGAACGTGAGAACACTCTGACTCAAGAACGAGTAGATGTTAAGACAGGCACTCCCAGGTCAAATGTAATTGTTGAAGACCGCGCACTCCTGAGCAGTATTAAATAAATAAACATTTTAAAAACATTAATTCAGTATTATAACTAACTAAGTGTAAGAGATATGGGGCAGATTGACTCATTTGTTATAAAGGGAGAGGGTTGCCTTCAGAATTCTTCTTAGGGAGGTATGGTTTATACAAACAGAGTATTCTCTTTGGCAATACAACACGATTTTATAGGTAGAATGTAAGGACTGTCAGACTGACGGTGGCCATGCAGTAAGGGCCAACGCCCACTGCACAACAGTTTTGTATGTGTATCTCCTGTACGTGTGTACAAATCTGGCACCTTAACTGGCCCATAATTTAAGGGGTGGGGGGGTTGGGAAGTCAAGAATGTAAGACTGCCCCTGAGATAACTCGCTTATAATTGAGGTCCTCCCTGAGGTGGATGAAAATACATCATTGTCTTAATAGAAGCTAAATCACATTCTTTTTAAGTCTGATGTTTCCATGCCAATTATATAACTCGGACTAGGTCAGGGAATTCAAACCTAGAGCTCAAGGTCTGTGGTAGTGCTGGTTCTTCTTCCTTGTAGCTCAATTATTGATTTATGTCTTTGATAGGCCAGAGAGCCACTTACCTGGGGGTATCCCAAGCTGTCTGTGTTAGGTTACCAAACAAAACTGCATAAAGAAGCAAATGACTGACAGCCACCTGCCCTGAAAAAAAAGTTAATGCAACGTACAATTGTAAGGCAAGCAGCTGCATAGGATTGTCAGTTTTGTACAAAGCATTAAAGTTGATTCCACGATACAATTGTAAGGCAACCAGCTGCAATAGGGATTGTGGAGTTTCTCCAACATTTGGGCATATACGTAGATAAGCCACATGTATTTCAAGTGAATTGTATGTTCACTCACTTGAATTGTAGGTTGAGTGAACATACAATTCAACTTGAGAATTAATTTCACTTTGTTGCATGTTTCCCAGTGTAAATTGAACCTTTATGACAATACATGAACATTAATAATATTATCGTGATTGAACTGACATGTGTTTATACACTGATAATTAATAGGTTTCGGTTGTAACAACCTTGTTTGATTTTGTGTACTTATGAATTGTGTAGTGTTTTTTTGTGGTGTGGTTTTCATATAAGCCCTTTGAGCTTCCTCAACACACTGCACACCGTTTTTGTTTTTATTTTTATTGCTATCGATCCACTTGTTTTCTTGGTTGCCAAATTAAATAAATGCAACACTACCAGTCAAAGTTTGGACACACCTATAATTCCAGGGTTTGTCTTTATTTTTACTAGTTCATAGTGATAGCATAATAGTGAGACATCAAAAAAACTATTAATATAAATATGGATCATGTGTACCAAAAAGTGTAAAAATAAAATAAAAATATATTTGGAGATTGAGATTCTTCAAATAGCCACCATTGCTTTGATGACAGCGTTGCACACTCTTGGCATTCTCTCAACAGCTCACCTGGGAATGCTTTTCCAACAGTCTTGAAGATCTTCCCACATATGCCTGAGCACTTGTTGGCTTGCTTTTCCGTCACTCTGCGTCCGATCATCACAAACCATCTCAATTTGGTGAGGTTGGGGATTGTGGAGGGGCTTAGGTCATCTGATGCGCACTCATCACTCTCCTTCTTGGTAAAAATAGCCCTTATACAGCGACGGAGGTGTGTTAGGTCATTGTTCTGTTGAAAACAAGGAATTCCACTACGGCAACCAGGATGGGATGGTGTACGATGAGAATGCTGTGTTAAGCCCATGTGGTTAAGTGTGCCCATGAATTCTATATAAACACAGACAGTGTCACTCAGCAAAGCACCCCCATACCCATAGCACCTCCTCCTCCCTGCTTACAAGGGAAAAAAACAAGTGACAAGCTGAAGCTCCCGACAAATCGTTGTGCTGGACGTTGCTTAAAGCGGCAGTTTGGAACTCAGTAGTGAGTGTTGCAACCGCGGACAGACGATTTTTACCACGCTACGATCTCAGCACTCGGCGGTGCCGTTCTGTGAGCTTGTGTGGCCTACCACTCGCGACTTGAGCCGTTGTTGCCTCCTAGACGTTTCCACTTCACAATAAAAGCACTAAGTTGACCGGGGCAAGCTCTAGCCAGGGCCGGAAAATTTGACGAATGATTGTTGGATAAGTGGTATCCTATGCTGGTGCAAGTCGAATGATCACTGAGCTCTTCAGGTAAGGCCATGCTATGCAAAAAACACTGGGACTTTGTGAGACCTGATGCCACATTATTGTAGCTGAGGACTTTAACAAAGCAAAATCTGAGGAGGAAAACGCTACCAACGTTTATAACACATTGCCTGCTAGTACTTGAGTTCAAAAACGTTTGAACAGTTTATCTCCCTTACAGGATGGATACAGGCCCTCCCTGCCATTCCTTCGGCAAAATCAGATCACCAACTCAGTCTGTCCTCCCTTCCTATAGGCAGAAACCAAACAGGAAGTACCCATTGATAAGGTCTATTCAATGCTGGTAATGAAACAATCGGCAATCCCAGCTTCAAGATGTTTTTGATCACACGGATTGGGGATATGTTCAGGGTTTCCTATGAGAATAGCATTGAACGTATACACTGACCGGTGAACTGAGTCAACAGAAGTGTATAGGGATGTTCTTCCACCTATATGAAAACCTAGCCAAACCAAAAAGCTTAAAGCTACGAGGTGACTGGGGAAATATGTAGAATGCAAACAGTGCAGTTATGCCCTCCGTAAGGCAATCAATAGCAAAAGCGTCAGGTACAGAGACAAAGTGAGGTCGCAATCACCGGCTCAGGACACGGAGACGTATGTGGCAGGGATCCAGACAATCACGAGATTACAAAGAGGAAAACCAGCCTGTCACGGGACACCGAAACGTATTGATCCCGACAGCTAAACACCTTCTTAGCCCTCTTTGAGGATAACACATGCCACCAACGCGGGGACCGCTCCGAGGACGTGGGTCCATTCTCTGTGGCCGAGGAGTAAGTGAGACATTTAAGCGTGTTACCCTTGCCAAGAATGCCGGCCCAAACAGCATCCCCCCCATGACCGCGTCCTCAGAGATTGCACAGACCAGCTGGCTGGAGTGTTTACGGGACATATTCAAGCTCTCCCTATCCCGTTGCTGTCCCCACTTGCTTCAAGATGTCCACCATTGTTCCTTACAGCAGCAAAGGTAACTGAACTAAATGACTAAAACCGATAAGCCCTCACTTCTGTCATCATGAAGTGCTTTGAGAGGCTTAGTTCAGGATCCATATCCACCTCACCTTACCTGACACCCTAGGACCCACTTCAATTTGCAGACGCTACAGTAGATCCACAGACGATTGTAATCGCCATCGCAATGTGCACCACTGCCCACTGCCCTAATCCCATCTGGACAAGAGGGAATCCTATGTAACAATGTTGGTTCATTGACTACAGCTCACAATTCAACACCATAGTTACCATCCAAGTCTCAAAATTAAGCTGGGATGTCCTGGGTCGACCCTGCCTGTTGCCAACAGTGTCTTGGCTTACTGATGACCGCCCCCAGGTGGTTGCAGGTAGGAAACAACACCCGTCACTACGATGATCCCAGAAAAGGGGCCACAACCAAGGAGTGTTGTGCTCAGCACCCTCCTGTACTCCTTTTAAACCATGAATGCGTGGCAACGACCCTCCCACTCAATCATCAAGTTGCAGACGACACAACGTAGTAGGCCTGATTAACAACAATGATGAGACCGCCTACAGGGAGAGGTGAGGGCCCTGGACAGAGTGGTGACCGAAAACAAAGGAGCTGATTCGTGGACTTCAGGAGGACAGCAGAGGGAGCACGCCCCATCTACATCAACGTGTCACGGTTCTCTAAGGACAGAACCAGAAGCAGCCCCAGGACAAGGTGAGTGAACGAAGGGAGTATTTAGTTACAGATTCAAAAAGATGCCAGATAATCAAGGAGACGGAGCGGCGGCGGAGATGAGTTGGTGGAGGTGAAAGTGCCAGATCCAATGATGAACGGCAGCGCCGACAACCAGGCAGGGGTTGGGTGAAGGTTCGGAGATTGACGGCCAGATAGAAACAAAACGGAGGGGTAAGTACACCACAAGCCAACAAGGTGCAAAACAACAAAAACTAACGCAGAAAACTCCAGGCTGAACACTGACAAACATTACTGTTCATGGCTAAACGATCCGGCAGGGCTGGATGTCAGGTCAGAGCTTATGCAAGGGGTGAGGATTACAGGACCAGGTGTTCGAAGCTGATGAGAAGCAGGTGCGGGATCGAGAGATCACCCGCCCCCCCTCCTAGCAACGCGCCCGGCAACGGACAGGGTGCATTCAGGAACCTTCAGGAAAACAGAAAGTCAGAGCAGAAAAACGGCAACGGCAGGAACGACTCAGGACGCAGGGTTCATGACACAACGGGGCCGCAATGGAGAAGGTTGGAAAAGATTCAATTCTCTGTGTACACAACAGACAATCTGAAATGGTCCACCCCGCAGGACAGTTTGGTGAAGTGAAGAGGTTCCAGCGCCTATTCACCTCAGGAGGGCTGACGAAATCGTCTTGGCCCCTAAGACCCTAACAAACTTTACACTGCACCATTGAAAGCCTCCTGTCGGGCTGGAATCACAGCCTGGTACCGGCAACTTGCACTGCCCGCAGCCTCGGGCTCTCCAGACGGGTGGTGAGGTTGCCCAACGCACACCGGTTGGCAACTACCTGCCCTCAGGAACATACAGAACCAAAGTCACAGGAGGCAAAAAGAGAATCAAGGACATTCAACCACCCGAGCCATGTCCTGTTACACGCGATATCCAGAAGGCGAGCGTAAGTACAAGGTGCATCCAAATCTAGGACCAAGAGACTGAAAAACAGCTTCTATCTCAAGCCATTATCAGGATGTTAAAAGCCATCACTAGCAGTTACCTGCCTTTAGTCACTGTCACTAGCCAACTACCACTTCCGGTTACTAAACCCGTGCCCCACCTTAGAGGCTGCTGCCGCTATGCTACATTGCGACATGGAATCATGTCAATTCAAGAATGGAAAAACTGGTCACTTTAATAATGTTTGCCATAAT
Organism: Coregonus sp. 'balchen'; assembly: GCA_902810595.1. Classification (NCBI taxonomy): domain Eukaryota; kingdom Metazoa; phylum Chordata; class Actinopteri; order Salmoniformes; family Salmonidae; genus Coregonus; species Coregonus sp. 'balchen'. The sequence continues at coordinate 52,843,122 of LR778269.1, forward strand.
GTTTTACTCATTTCATAGTATATACTGTTTCTAGTCAATGCCATCCTATTTAACTATTGCCTGCTATACAGTGGGGAGAAAAAAAGGATTTAGAGAAGAATATAAATTGTGCAAGGTACACACTTAAAAAGAGGAGAGATGCATGTAATTTATCATAGGTACACGTCAACTATGACAGACAAATTGAGGGAAAAAAAAATCCAAGAAAAATCACATCATTGTAGGATTTTTAATGCATTATTTAACTTATGGTGGAAAATAAGTATTTAGTCACTACAAAAACAAGCAATATTTTATGGCTCTCACAGACTGTAACTTTTCATAAGAGGCTCCTCTGTCCTCTTCGCTCGTTACCTGTATTAAGGCACTGTTTGAACTTGTAATCAGTATAAAAGACACCGTCAACAACTTTCAAACAGTTCACACTCCAAACTCCCACTAGGCCAAGACCAAAGAGCTGTAAAAGGACACCAGAAACAAAATTGTAGACCTGCACCAGGCTGGGAAGGACTGAATCTGCAATTTAGGAAGGCAGCTGGTTTTGAAGAAATTCAACGGTGAGCCATTATTAGGAACTGGAAGACATTACAAGACCAATGATAATGTCCTCGATTGGGGCTCCACGCAAGACTTCACCCCGTGGGGTTCAAAATGATCACAAAGAAATCGGTGAGGCAAAAAATCCCAGAACCACACGGGGGGGACCGAGTGAATGACCTGCAGAGAGCTGGGACAAGTAACAAAGCCTACCATCAGTAACACAACTACGCCGACGGGGGACTCAATCCTCAGTGCCAGACGTGTCCCCCTGCTTAAGCCAGTAATGTCCAGGCCGTCTGCGTTTGCTTAGAGTGATTGGGATGATCCAGAAGAGCATTGGGAGAGATTGTCAACATGGTCAGATGAAACCAAAAATAGAACTTTTTGGTTTTATGATAAAACTCAATCGTCGTGTTTTGGGGACAAAAGTAATGCTGAGTGCATCCAAAGAACCACCTACCTATGGAAGCATGGGGGTGGAAACATCATGCTTTGGGGCGGTTTTTCTGCAAGGGACCAGGACGACGGATCCGTGTAAAGGAAAAGAATGAATGGGGCCATGTATTGTGAGTTTTTGAGTGAAAACTCCTTCCATCAGCAAGGGCATTGAAGATGAAACGTGGCTGGGGTAGCTTTCAGCATGACAATGATCCCAAAACACACCGCCCGGGCAACGAAAGGAGTGGCTTAGGATAAGAAGCATGTCAAGGTCCTGGAGTGGCATAGCCAGTCTCCAGATCTCAGCCCCCATCGAAAACTTTGGAGGGGGGAGTGAAAGTCTGTGCCTGCCAGAAGACAGCCCCCAAAAAATCACTGCTCTAGAGGAGATCTGCATGGAGGAATGCGCCAAATACCAGCCCAACAGGATTGTGAAAACTTGGGAAGACTTACAGAAAACGTTTGACCTGTGTCATTGCCAACAAAGGGTATATAACAACGTATTGAGAAGAAACTTTTATGACCAAATACTTATTTTCCCACATAATTTGCAATAAAGTCATTTTAAAATCCTACAATGTGATTTTTGGATTTTTTTTTCTCATTTGTCCTGTAATAATTGATTGTGTATACCTATGATGAAAATTACCGGCCTCTCTCATCTTTTTAAGTGGGAGAACGTGCACAATTGGTGGCTGACTAAATTACTTTTTTCCCCACTGTATATACAATTTTGTTCCGACTCCGACATTGCTCGTCTAATTATTATATATTTTTTAATTATTTTACTTTTAGATTTGAGTGTAGTGTGGTGGAATTTTAGATATTACTGCACTGTTGGAGCTAGAAACATAAGCATTTCGAACACCCGAATTACATTGCTAAATATGTATGCAACCAATAAAATTAGATTATGTGGCCATCACTTCGAGGCTGAGCCGTTGTTGCTCCTCGACGTTTCCCTTCACAATAACAGCACTTACCAGTTGAACCGGGGAAGCTCTAGCAGGGCAGAAAGCTGAAGCACTGACTTGTTGGAAAAGGTGGCGTCCTATAAAGGTGCCAGTTTGAAAGTCACTGAGTCTTCAGTAAGGCAATTACTGTTTGTCTATGGGATTTGATGGCTGTGTGCTCGATTTTATACACCTGTCAGCAATGGGTGTGGCTTGAAATAGCCAAATCACTAATTTGAAGGGGGTTTTTTGTCCCACATTCTTTTGATATAATAAAACTCAGCAAAAAAGGAAACGTCCCCTTTTTCAGGAACCTGTCTTTCAAAGACAATTGTAAAAATCCAAAGAACTTCACAGATCTTCATTGTAAAGGTTTAAATTTTAAACACTGTTTCCTATGCTTGTTCAAGACCAAACAATTTAATGAACATGCACCTGTGGAACCCGGTCGTTAAGACACTAAGAGCTTACACGACGGTAGGCAATTAAGGTCCACAGTTATGAAAAATTAGGACACTAAAGAGTGGGCCTTTCTACTGACCTGAAAAAACACAAAATAAAGCTGCTTAGGTCCCTGCTCATCTGCGTGAAACGTGCCTTAGGCATGCTGCAAGGAGGCATGAGGATGCAGATGTGGCCAGGGCAATACATGCAAGTCCGTACTGTGAGACGCCTAAGGACAGCGGCTACAGGGAGACGGACGGACAGCTCGACGTCTCGCAGTGGCAGACACGTTGTTAACAAACCTGCACAGGATCGGTACTCCGAAAATCACACCTGAGGACAGGTACAGGTGGCACACAACAACTGCCCGAGTTACACCAGGAACGCACAATCCTCCATCCGCTCAGTTCGCTCCGCAATAGGCTGAGAGAGGCTGGACTGAGGGCTTGTAGGCATGTTGTGAAGGCAGGTCTCACCAGACATCACCGGAAGTCGCCTTTGGCACAAAACCCACCTTCGCAGACAGGACTGGTCGCGGTTTTGTCTCACCAGAGTGATGGTCGGATCCGAGTTATAGTCGAAGGACAATGAGCGTTTACACGAGGGACTGTACTCTGTGAGCGGGATGATCGATTTGGAGGTGGAGGTTCCGTCATGGTATGGGGCGGTGTGGTCTTTGTCACAGAACATCGGATGAGCTTGTTGTCATTGCAGGGCATCTCATAGCTGTGAATACAGGGAAGACATCCTCCTACTATGTGTTACCCTTCCTGCAGCTCATCCTGGACATGACCTACAGCATGACAATGCCACCCAAGCATACTGTCGTTCTGTGGTGATTTTCTGCAAGACAGGAATGTCAAGTGTATGCCATGGCCAGCGAAGAGGCCAGGATACATCCCATTGAGCATGTCTGGACCTGTTGGATCGGAGGGTGAGGGTAGGGCCATTCCCCCAGAAATGTCTGGGAACTTGCATGGTGCAATGGGGAAGAGGGGGTAAATCTCACAGCAAGAACTGGCACAAATGGTGCAGGTCCATGAGGAGTGATGACGCTGCAGACTTAATTGCAGCTGGTGGCCAACACCAGATACTGACTGTTACTTTTGATTTTTCGACCCCCCTTGTTCAGGGGACACATTATCCATCGTCTGTGGAACTTGTTAGTTATATCTCTCAGTTGTTGAATCTTGTTGTAGGTGTAGGCATTCTACTCAGGTGAGATTATGTATGGATCCTCTTCAGATAGATAATGTATGGATCCTCTTCAGGTAGATTAGATAAGGTATGGATTTCTCTTATGTAGATAAGGTAATGGGTCCTCTTCAGACAGATAATGTATGGATCCTATTAGATAGATAATGTATGGACCTCTTTAAGAGAGAAAGTATGACCATCTTCAGATAGAAATGTATGGATTCTCTTCAAGGTAGCTAATGTATGGATCCTCTTCAGACAGATAATGTGGATCCTCTTCAGATAAGAAAGTATGGATCCTCTTGGATAGATTAATGTATGGCTTCCTCTTCAGCATAGATAATATATGCCTTTTTTTCATTTGTGTGGTAATGCTTCCTCCTCATATTGTATGCATCACCACAGCGTTCTCAGTGTAAAGTGAAAGTGACAACGGAACTCCATCTCACTTCAGGTTCTGAGAATGGATTTAAAATAATACTTTCTCACTCACTGGGAACCAGCTCTGTGCTATGTACTGTGGAAATATGAAACGATACCAGAGTCTCCTTTCTCTAACGTGAGGCTAGCCAAGTCATAGAAATCCATACAAGTGAAAATATTTCCTGAGCGGACTTTGAAACGGTTTTGGCAATCTGGGAGAATAGAATGAAATGTATGTAGCAGAGGTAAACGGTGGTTGTTATGGCTGACAGTGGCCTTAGGGTGTTTGTGTCCAGACGCACCATATTCCCTTACTACTGACCTACTGATTGGGTGTTCAGAGGAAGGGGAAGCAAAAATAAGGCACTAAGTGGGAAATGTGGTTGTTATTTGGACGTTTTGACAAACAATCAATGGCACCATTAAAACTAAGGGGAGAATAGGAGAATAGAAAGGGACAGAACTCAGGGTGTGACAAATCTACACAACACCAGTTTGGTCCAGATACGGTCCAGGGAAGGTAGAAATCTACACAACACCAGTTTGGTCCAGATACGGTCCAGGGAAGGTAGAAATCTACACAACACCAGTTTGGTCCTGTTGTATATTTGTATAGAATAAGGCCGCCTGGATATTGATAACATATATGGTATTCCAACCATGTTGCTACATACAAAAATACAATATAGCTATGTGGTGGAGCTAGGTGGAGCTAGGTCGTGTAGCTAGATGTAGCTAATTGGAACTAGGTGGTATAGCTAGGCGGAGTAGCTAGGTGGAGCTAGGATCTGTAGCTAACTGGTGTAGCTAGGTATAGCTAGGTGTAGCAAGCTGGAACTAGGTGGTGTAGCTAGGTGAGGTGTAGCTAGGTAGAACTAGGTGGTGTAGCTAGGTGGAGCTAGGTCGTGTAGCTAGATGTAGCTAATTGGAACTAGGTGGTGTAGCTAGGTGAGGTAGCTAGGTGTAGCTAGGTAGAACTAGGTGGTGTAGCTAGGTAGAACTAGGTCGTGTAGCTAGATGTAGCTAATTGGAACTAGGTGGTGTAGCTAGGTGAGGTAGCTAGGTGTAGCTAGGTAGAACTAGGTGATGTAGCTAGGTGGAGTAGATAGGTTAATCTAGGTGGATTTAGGAGGTGTAGCTAGTTGTAGCTAGGTGGTGGAGCTAGGTGGTGGAGCTACACTACCGGTCAAAAGTTTAAGAACACCTACTCATTCTTTATTTTGACTATTTTCTACATTGTAGAATAATAGTGAAGACATCAAAACTATTAAATAATAAATATGGAATCATGTTGTAACCAAAAAAGTGTAAAATAAATAAAAATATATTTGAGATTTGAGATTCTTCAAATAGCCACCCTTTGCTTTGATGACAGCGTTGCACACTCTTGGCATTCTCTCAACCAGCTTCACCTGGAATGCTTTTCCAACAGTCTTGAAGGACTTCCCACATATGCTGAGCACTTGTTGGCTGCTTTTCCTTCACTCTGCGGTCCGACTCATCACAAACCATCTCAATTTGGTTGAGGTTGGGGGATTGTGGAGGCCAGGTCATCTGATGCAGCACTCCATCACTCTCCTTCTTGGTAAAATAGCCCTTATACAGCCTGGAGGTGTGTTAGGTCATTGTCCTGTTGAAAAACAAATGATATTCCCACTACGCCCAAACCAGATGGGATGGTGTATCGCTGCAGAATGCTGTGTTAGCCATGCTGGTTAAGTGTGCCTTGAATTCTATATAAATCACAGACAGTGTCACCAGCAAAGCACCCCCATACCATAGCACCTCCTCCTCCATGCTTTACAATGGGAAAAACAAATGACAGCTGAAGCTCCCGACAAATAGTTGTGCTGACGTTGCTTCCAGAGGCAGTTTGGAACTCAGTAGTGAGTGTTGCAACCGCGGACAGACGATTTTTACACGCTACGCTCTTCAGCACTCGGCGGTGCCGTTCTGTGAGCTTGTGTGGCCTACCACTTCGCGACTGAGCCGTTGTTGCTCCTAGACGTTTCCACTTCACAATAACAGCACTTACAGTTGACCGGGGCAGCTCTAGCAGGGCAGAAATTTGACGAACTGACTTGTTGGATAAGTGGTATCCTATGACGGTGCCACGTCGAATGTCACTGAGCTCTTCAGTAAGGCCATTCTATTGCCAACTACACTGGACTTTGTGCATAACCTGATGCCACATTTATTGTAGCTGAGGACTTTAACAAAGCAAATCTGAGGAAAACGCTACCAAAGTTCTATCAACACATTGCCTGTAGTACTTGAGTTTCAAAAACGTTTGAACATTTTTACTCTCCCTTCCAGGATGGCTACAAGGCCCTCCCCTGCCATTCCTTCGGCAAATCAGATCACAACTCCATTCTGCTCCTCCCTTCCTATAGGCAGAAACTCAAACAGGAAGTACCCATGCTAAGGTCTATTCAATGCTGGTCTGAACAATCGGAATCCCATGCTTCAAGATTGTTTTGATCACACGGATTGGGATATGTTCAGGGTTTCCTCTGAGAATAGCATTGACGTATACACTGACACGGTGACTGAGTTCAACAGGAAGTGTATAGGGGATGTTCTTCCAACTACTATGAAAACCTAGCCAAACCAAAAAGCTTAAAGTACGAAGGTGACTGGGAATATGGTCGAATGCAAACAGTGCAGTTATGCCCTCCGTAAGGCAATCAAATAGGCAAAGCGTCAGTACAGAGACAAAGTGAGGTCGCAATTCAACGGCTCAGACACGAGACGTATGTGGCAGGGACTCCAGACAATCACAGATTACAAAGAGAAAACCAGCCATGTCACGGACACCGACGTCTTGCTCCCTGACAAGCTAAACACCTTCTTCGCCCTCTTTGAGGATAACACAATGCCACCAACGCGGGCCGCTCCCGAGGACTGTGGGCTCCATTCTCTGTGGCCGATGTGAGTAAGACATTTAAGCGTGTTAACCCTTGCAAGAATGCCGGCCCAAACAGCATCCCCCCCATGCCGCGTCCTCAGAGATTGCACAGACCAGCTGGCTGGAGTGTTTACGGACATATTCAATCTCTCCCTATCCCAGTCTGCTGTCCCCACTTGCTTCAAGATGTCCACCATTGTTCCTTTACCCAAGCAAGCAAAGGTAACTGAACTAAATGACTATAACCCTGTAGCCCTCACTTCTGTCATCATGAAGTGCTTTGAGAGGCTAGTTAAGGATCATATCACCTCCACCTTACCTGACACCCTAGACCCACTTCAATTTGCATACCGCTACAGTAGATCCACAGACGATGTAATCGCCATCGCAATGCACACTGCACACTGCCCTATCCCATCTGGACAAGAGGAATACCTATGTAACAATGTTGTTCATTGACTACAGCTCACACTTCAACACCATAGTACCATCCAAGTTCATAATTAAGCTGGGAGTCCTGGGTCTGAACCCTGCCCTGTGCAACAGTGTCTTGGACTTCCTGATGGACCGCCCCCAGGTGGTGAAGGTAGGAAACAACACCTTCACTACGATGATCCTCAGAAAAGGGGCCCAACAAGGGTGTGTGCTCAGCCCCCTCCTGTACTCCCTTTTCACCCATGACTGCGTGGCCACGCACGCCTCCAACTCAATCATCAAGTTTGCAGACGACACAACAGTAGTAGGCCTGATTACCAACAATGATGAGACCGCCTACAGGGAGGAGGTGAGGGCCCTGGCAGAGTGGTGACAGAAAAACAAAGGAGCTGATCGTGGACTTCAGGAGACAGCAGAGGGAGCACGCCCCCATCTACATCAACGTGTCACGGTTCTCTAAGACAGAACCCAGAAGCAGACCAGGACAAGGTGAGTTGAACGAAGGTGAGTATTTATTTACAGATTCAAAAAAAGATGCAGAATAATCCAGGAGACGGAGCGGGCGGCGGAGATGAGTTGGTGGAGGTGAAGTGGCAGATCCAATGATGGCACGGCAGCCGCCGACAACCAGGCAGGGGTTGGGTGAAGGTTCCGGGAGATTGACTGCAGATAGAAACAAAACGGAGGTAAGTACACCACAAGCCAACAAGGTGCAAAACAACAAAACTAACGCTAGAAAACTCCAAGGCTGATACACTGACAAACATACTGTTCATGGCTAACGATCCGGCAGGGAATGGATGTCAGGTCAGAGCTTATGAAGGGGTGATGATCAGGACCAGGTGTGCCGAAGCTGATGAGAAGCAGGTGCGGGTAATCGAGAGATCACCCGCCTAGCAACGTCGCCCGGCAACCGGACAGGGTGCATTCAGGAACCTTCAGGAAACAGGAAATTCAGAGCAGAAAAACGGCAACCCAGGCAGGAACAGACTCAGGACGCAGGGTTCATGACACAACGGGGCCGCAATGGAGAAGGTGAAAAGCTTCAAATTCCTCTGTGTACACAACACTGACAATCTGAAATGGTCCACCCACGCAGACAGTTTGGTGAAGAAGGTTCCAGCGCCTATTCAACCTCAGGAGGCTGAAGAAATCCGTCTTGGCCCCTAAGACCCTCACAAACTTTTACAGCTGCACCATTGAAAGCATCCTGTCGGGCTGGATCACAGCCTGGTACGGCAACTGCACTGCCCGCAGCCTCGGGCTCTCCAGAGGGTGGTGAGGTCTGCCCAACGCATCACCGGTGGCACACTACCTGCCCTCCAGGACACCTACAGCACCCAATGTCACAGGAAGGCCAAAAAGAGCATCAAGGACATCAACCACCCGAGCCATGTCCTGTTCACCCCGCTATCATCCAGAAGGCGAGGTAAGTACAGGTGCATCAAATCTAGGACCAAGAGACTGAAAAACAGCTTCTATCTCAAGGCCATCAGACTGTTAAATAGCCATCACTAGCAGTACCCTGCCCTTAGTCACTGTCACTAGCCAACTACCACCCGGTTACTCAACCCTGCACCTTAGAGGCTGCTGCCGTATGTACATAGACATGGAATCATTGGTCAATTTAAGAATGGAAAACTGGTCACTTTAATAATGTTTGCATAATGTTTTACTCATTTCATATGTATATACTGTATTCTAGTCAATGCCATCCTATTTAACTATTGCTGTATACAGTGGGGAAAAAAAGTATTTAGTCAGCCACCAATTGTGCAAGTTCTCCCACTTAAAAAGATGAGAGAGGCCTGTAATTTTCATCATAGGTACACGTCAACTATGACAGACAAATTGAGGGAAAAAAATCCAGAAAATCACATTGTAGGATTTTTAATGAATTTATTTGCAAATTATGGTGGAAAATAAGTATTTGGTCACCTACAAACAAGCAATATTTCTGGCTCTCACAGACCTGTAACTTCTTCATTAAGAGGCTCCTCTGTCCTCCGCTCGTTACCTGTATTAATGGCACCTGTTTGAACTTGTTATCAGTATAAAAGACACCTGTCCACAACTTCAAACAGTCACACTCCAAACTCCACTATGGCCAAGACCAAAGAGCTGTCAAAGGACACCAGAAACAAAATTGTAGACCTGCACCAGGCTGGGAAGACTGAATCTGCAATAGGTAAGCAGCTTGGTTTGAAGAAATCAACTGTGGGAGCAATTATTAGGAAATGGAAGACATACAAGACCACTGATAATGTCCCTCGATCTGGGGCTCCACGCAAGATCTCACCCCGTGGGGTCAAAATGATCACAAGAACGGTGAGCAAAAATCCCAGAACCACACGGGGGGACCTAGTGAATGACCTGCAGAGAGCTGGGACCAAAGTAACAAAGCCTACCATCAGTAACACACTACGCCGCCGGGGACTCTAATCCTGCAGTGCCAGACGTGTCCCCCTGCTTAAGCCAGTACATGTCCAGGCCCGTCTGAAGTTTGCTAGAGTGCATTTGGATGATCCAGAAGAGGATTGGGAGAATGTCAAATGGTCAGATGAAACCAAAATAGAACTTTTTGGTAAAAACTCAACTCGTCGTGTTTGGAGGACAAAGAATGCTGAGTTGCATCCAAAGAACACCATACCTACTGTGAAGCATGGGGGTGGAAACATCATGCTTTGGGGCTGTTTTTCTGCAAAGGGACCAGGACGACTGATCCGTGTAAAGGAAAGAATGAATGGGGCCATGTATCGTGAGATTTTGAGTGAAAACCTCCTTCCATCAGCAAGGGCATTGAAGATGAAACGTGGCTGGGTCTTTCAGCATGACAATGATCCCAAACACACCGCCCGGGCAACGAAGGAGTGGCTTCGTAAGAAGCATTTCAAGGTCCTGGAGTGGCCTAGCCAGTCTCCAGATCTCAGCCCCATAGAAAATCTTTGGAGGGAGTTGAAAGTCCGTGTTGCCCAGCGACAGCCCCAAAACATCACTGCTCTAGAGGAGATCTGCATGGAGGAATGCGCCAAAATACCAGCAACAGTGTGTGAAAACCTTGTGAAGACTTACAGAAAACGTTTGACCTGTGTCATTGCCAACAAAGGGTATATAACAAAGTATTGAGAAACTTTTTTTATTGACCAAATACTTATTTTCCACCATAATTTGCTAATAAATTCATTAAAAATCCTACAATGTGATTTTCTGGATTTTTTTTTCTCATTTTGTCTGTCATAATTGATGTGTACCTATGATGAAAATTACAGGCCTCTCTCATCTTTTTAAGTGGGAGAACTTGCACAATTGGTGGCTGACTAAATACTTTTTTCCCCACTGTATATACAATTTATGTTCCGACCTCCGACATTGCTCGTCCTAATATTTATATATTTTTTAATTATTTTACTTTTAGATTTGTGTGTATTGTTGTGAATTGTTAGATATTACTGCACTGTTGGAGCTAGAAACATAAGCATTTCGCTACACCCGCAATAACATTGCTAAATATGTATGCAACCAATAAAATTAGATTTATGTGGCCTATCACTTCGAGGCTGAGCCGTTGTTGCTCCTAGACGTTTCCACTTCACAATAACAGCACTTACAGTTGACCGGGGCAGCTCTAGCAGGGCAGAAAGCTGACGCACTGACTTGTTGGAAAGGTGGCGTCCTATAACGGTGCCACGTTGAAAGTCACTGAGCTCTTCAGTAAGGCCATTCTACTGTTTGTCTATGGAGATTGCATGGCTGTGTGCTCGATTTTATACACCTGTCAGCAATGGGTGTGGCTGAAATAGCCAAATCCACTAATTTGAAGGGGTGTCCACATTCTTTTGTATATATAAACTCAGCAAAAAAAGAAACGTCCCTTTTTCAGGACCCTGTCTTTCAAAGACAATTTGTAAAAATCCAAATAACTTCACAGATCTTCATTGTAAAGGGTTTAAACACTGTTTCCTATGCTTGTTCAATGAACCATAAACAATTAATGAACATGCACCTGTGGAACGGTCGTTAAGACACTAAGAGCTTACAGACGGTAGGCAATTAAGGTCACAGTTATGAAAACTTAGGACACTAAAGAGGCCTTTCTACTGACTCTGAAAAACACAAAAATAAAGATGCTTAGGGTCCCTGCTCATCTGCGTGAACGTGCCTTAGGCATGCTGCAAGGAGGCATGAGGACTGCAGATGTGGCCAGGGCAATACATTGCAATGTCCGTACTGTGAGACGCCTAAGACAGCGCTACAGGGAGACCGGACGGACAGCTGATCGTCCTCGCAGTGGCAGACCACGTGTAACAACACCTGCACAGGATCGGTACATCCGAACATCACACCTGCGGGACAGGTACAGGATGGCAACAACAACTGCCCGAGTTACACCAGGAACGCACAATCCATCCATCAGTGCTCAGACTGTCCGCAATAGGCTGAGAGAGGCTGGACTGAGGGCTTGTAGGCCTGTTGTAAGGCAGGTCCTCACCAGACATCACCGGCAACGTCGCCTTTGGGCACAAACCCACCTTCGCAGACAGGACTGGTCGCGGTTTTGTCTCACCAGGAGTGATGGTCGGATCCGCGTTTATCGTCGAAGGAATGAGCGTTACACCGAGGCCTGTACTCTGGAGCGGGATCGATTTGGAGGTGGAGGGTCCGTCATGGTCTGGGGCGGTGTGTCACAGCAACATCGGATTGAGCTTGTTGTCATTGCAGGCAATCTCAACGCTGTGCATTACAGGGAAGACATCCTCCTCCCTCATGTGGTACCCTTCCTGCAGGCTCATCCTGACATGACCCTACAGCATGACAATGCCACCAGCCATACTGCTCGTTCTGTGCGTGATTTCCTGCAAGACAGGAATGTCAGTGTTCTGCCATGGCCAGCGAAGAGCCCGGATCTCAATCCCATTGAGCATGTCTGGGACCTGTTGGATCGGAGGGTGAGGGCTAGGGCCATTCCCCCCAGAAATGTCTGGGAACTTGCAGGTGCCATGGTGGAAGAGTGGGGTAACATCTCACAGCAAGAACTGGCAAAACTGGTGCAGTCCATGAGGAGTAGATGCACTGCAGTACTTAATGCAGCTGGTGGCCACACCAGATACTGACTGTTACTTTTGATTTCGACCCCCCCTTTGTTCAGGGACACATTATTCCATGTCTGTGGAACTTGTTCAGTTTATCTCTCAGTTGTTGAATCTTGTAGGTGTAGGCATTCTACTCAGGTGAGATAATGTATGGATCCTCTTCAGATAGATAATGTATGGATCCTCTTCAGGTAGATAATGTATGGATTCTCTTCATGTAGATAATGTATGGGTCCTCTTCAGACAGATAATGTATGGATCCTCTTCAGATAGATAATGTATGGACCTCTTAAGATAGATAATGTATTGACCATCTTCAGATAGATAATGTATGGATTCTCTTCAGGTAGATAATGTATGGATCCTCTTCAGACAGATAATGTATGGATCCTCTTCAGATAGATAATGTATGGATCCTCTTCGGATAGATAATGTATGGATCCTCTTCAGATAGATAATATATGCATTTTTCTCATTGTGTGGTAATGCATTCCTCCTCATATTGTATGCATCATCCACAGCGTTCTCAGTGTAAAGTTGAAAGTGACAACTGTGACCTCCATCTCACTTCAGGTTCTGAGAATGGATTTAAACTAATTAATTTCTCACTCACTGGAACAGCTCTGTGCTATTGTACTGTGGAAATATGAAACGATACCAGAGTCTCCTTTCTCTTAACGTGAGCTTAGCCAAGTCATTAGAAATCCATACAAGTGAAAATATTTCCTGAGAGGACTTTGAAAGCGGTGTCAATCTGGGAGAATGAAATGTAGCAGAGTAAACTGGGTTGTTATGGCTGACAGGGCCTTCAGGGTGTGTCCCAGACGGCACCATATTCCCTACATACTGACCTACTGTTGGGTGTTCAGAGGAAGCAACATCAGTGCACTAAGTAGGGAATGTGGTGTTATTTTGGACGTTGACAATACAACTCCCTGGCACCATTAAAACTAAGGGGAGAATAGAAAGACAGAACTGTCACATTGTAAATATAGCTACTCTACGAAGGACAACACAGACACATCACTTCATACATCTTCATGTCAATGAATGGCTTATCTGCTGCTGTAGATAGTACTGATCTCTGTCAGTCAGTAAGGGGATTATTAACCACTTAACTCTTTAAAGAAAAAACTACATCTGGGTGATGTTCTATGAATTCTATTGATGTATTAATTAACCTCTAAATAAAAAAAAATATAATGCACTGATTGCATTCATGAAGGAATCATCCGATTATTTCAAAACAAATTACTGTACATGACCACTTAATGTACTATATGGTAACAACATGGTAACAACATACTGTATTACACAGAAACATTATGGTAACATACTGTATTACACAGAAACATTATGGTAACATACTGTATTACACAGAAACATTATGGTAACATACTGTATTACACAGAAACATTATGGTAACATACTGCATTACACAGAAACATTATGGTAACATACTGTATTACACAGAAACATTATGGTAACATACTATATTACACAGAAACATTATGGTAACATACTGTATTACACAGAAACATTATGGTAACAACATACTGTATTACACAGAAACATTATGGTAACATACTGTATTACACAGAAACATTATGGTAACATAATGTATTACACAGAAACATTATGGTAACATACTGTATTACACAGAAACATTATGGTAACATACTGTATTACACAGAAACATTATGGTAACATACTGTATTACACAGAAACATTATGGTAACATACTGTATTACACAGAAACATTATGGTAACATACTGTATTACACAGAAACATTATGGTAACAACATACTGTATTACACAGAAACATTATGGTAACATACTGTATTACAAAGAAACATTATGGTAACAACATACTGTATTACACAGAAACATTATGGTAACAACATACTATATTACACAGAAACATTATGGTAACATACTGTATTACACAGAAACATTATGGTAACATACTGTATTACACAGAAACATTATGGTAACATACTGTATTACACAGAAACATTATGGTAACATACTGTATTACACAGAACCATTATGGTAACATACTGTATTACACAGAAACATTATGGTAACATACTGTATTACACAGAAACATTATGGTAACATACTGTATTACACAGAAACATTATGGTAACATACTGTATTACACAGAAACATTATGGTAACAACATACTGTATTACACAGAAACATTATGGTAACAACATACTGTATTACACAGAAACATTATGGTAACATACTGTATTACACAGAAACATTATGGTAACATACTGTATTACACAGAAACATTATGGTAACAACATACTTTATTACACAGAAACATTATGGTAACAACAAACTGTATTACGCAGAAACATTATGGTAACATACTGTATTACACAGACACATTATGGTAACATACTGTATTACACAGAAACATTATGGTAACATACTGTATTACACAGAAACATTATGGTAACATACTGTATTACACATAAACATTATGGTAACAGCATACTGTATTACACAGAAACATTATGGTAACATACTGTATTACACAGAAACATTATGGTAACAACATACTGTATTACACAGAAACATTATGGTAACAACATACTGCAATACACAGAAACATTATGGTAACATACTGTATTACACAGAAACATTATGGTAACATACTGTATTACACAGAAACATTATGGTAACATACTGTATTACACAGAACCATTATGGTAACATACTGTATTACACAGAAACATTATGGTAACATACTGTATTACACAGAAACATTATGGTAACATACTGTATTACACAGAAACATTATGGTAACAACATACTGTATTACACAGAAACATTATGGTAACATACTGTATTACACAGAAACATTATGGTAACATACTGTATTACACAGAAACATTATGGTAACATACTGTATTACACAGAAACATTATGGTAACATACTGTATTACACAGAAACATTATGGTAACATACTGTATTACACAGAAACATTATGGTAACACAGCACAGCCAGAGACTGTTACCAGTTTCATAATGATCTCTCATCAGAACGTAGGAATGGAGACGGAGTGGCAGTGGTGTCTTCATGGTTATGAGAGGTGAGAGGAGCTCTCTGAGGAATCTGTCTTATGGCCCTGCTGTCTCCCTGCATCCAGCCAGGCAACTGGCCATGTCTTACATGATGTGATTAGGTATAAATTAAAGCTTTATTCACTGTCACTGAGGATTAGCTGAACAGCTTTAGGAAGCCCTTTGTTCTAGACCACCACATTCTGTCCTTCCTCTGCTGATATCATCAGTTACGACGGTAATAATTATCATTTCCATATTTTAAAGCTTTCATATCAATGTCTCATTACAACTGGAATTGCACACTTTGCATAAAATGATTACTTCACATTTGTAAAATGTATGTAAATAAAGAATCCTTATTTTTATGAGGTCAATGCGTGGTTCTGATATTTCCATCATATCATTAACAACAGTTATGGTATTAAACTGGTGTGATGCTGTACATAACCATTTATGTGCAGAGAAGACTACTGCTGTTGTTCCTGTGTTGTGTGTTGAATTCTATGCCCTGGTTTATGAGGACTATTCTAGGTTATGCTTTATGAGGACTATTCTAGGTTATGCTTTATGAGGACTATTCTAGGTTATGCTTTATGAGGACTATTCTAGGTTATGCTTTATGGGGACTATTCCAGGTTATGCTTTATGAGTACTATTCTAGGTTATGCTCTATGAGGACTATTCTAGGTTATGCTTTATGAGGACTATTCTAGGTTATGCTTTATGAGGACTATTCTAGGTTATGCTTAATGAGGACTATTCTAGGTTATGCTTTATGAGGACTATTCTAGGTTATGCTTTATGAGGACTATTCTAGGTTATGCTTTATGAGGACAATTCTATGCCATGCTGTATAAGGACAATTCTATACCATGCAGTTTGAGGACAATTCTATACCATGCTTCATGAAGACAATTTTATACCATGTTTTAAGTTGACAATTCCATAAAAATGCTTTAGATGGACAGTTCTATATGCATAAGATACATACACTATAGCCATGCTATTAATTATAGACACGAAGCCCTGAGCGATGTGCTTTAGATGGACAGTTCTGGCCCCTGTAGTTGGATATGAGTTCCTTTAGGCTATCGTGTAATTCCATTGTTGACCACTTGTGGGCCACTGTCCTGTGTTGATGTGTTTTGTTCGTTTAATATGCTAAATCCTGTAGAAGAAGAATTGTTTACATTCCAAAATGGTGAAAGTCACACCGTGGAGCTGCAGACGTTATCAAACTCTATCCTTCTTGCTATCATTTTGTATCAATTCATGATGATATTTTGTACGGATGATCGTTTTAATGAGATTGATGAATCTTCTTGACAGCCGCAAGGATATCTGTTCAGTGCATTTGATCTTGTCATGTTGTGGGGAATTATTTACATCTGATTTAATGCATAATGTTGCATATTTCTGTGTTTATGAACATGTATACAGATACATGCTGTGTTATTATTGAGAATGAAGCCTAGTAATCAGCTAGCATACAATAAGTCATACTGTGTTGTTATTGAGAATGAAGCCTAGTAATCAGCTAGCATACAATAAGTCATACTGTGTTGTTATTGAGAATGAAGCCTAGTAATCAGCTAGCATACAATAAGTCATACTCATAGTTATTTTCTTTCTATATTTCAGTTTGACTCATTTCAGTCACTATTACTGTACCTACGAAGCGGTGGCTTCATAAATCATCCTTCAACACTACAGTAGCTGTCTATCTGCTATGCTTAAGAAGGGGACTCTTTTGCGAGGGCAGAATATGGACAGTTCTATATGAATAACATACATTTACATACACTATAGCCATGCTATTAACTATAGACACAAAGCCCTGAGTGATGTGCTTTAGATGGACAGTTCTGTTAACCCTAACAATGGTCAATCTTCCAGATCTACAGGCCCTAACCCTAACCCTGGTCCACAGGCCCTAACCCTGGTCCACAGGCCCTAACCCTAACCCTGGTCTACAGGCCCTAACCCTAACATTGGTCCACAGGCCCTAACCCTAACCCTGGTCCACAGGCCCTAACCCTAACCCTGGTCTACAGGCCCTAACCCTGGTCCACAGGCCCTAACCCTAACCCTGGTCCACAGGCCCTAACCCTAACCCTGGTCCACAGGCCCTAACCCTAACCCTGGTCCACAGGCCCTAACCCTAACCCTGGTCCACAGGCCCTAACCCTAACCCTGGTCCACAGGCCCTGACCCTAACCCTGGTCTACAGGCCCTAACCCTAACCCTGGTCCACAGGCCCTAACCCTAACCCTGGTCCACAGGCCCTAACCCTAACCCTGGTCTACAGGCCCTAACCCTGGTCCACAGGCCCTAACCATAACCCTGGTCTACAGACCCTAACCCTAACCCTGGTCTACAGGCCCTAACCCTAACCCTGGTCCACAGGCCCTAACCCTAACCCTGGTCCACAGGCCCTAACCCTGGTCTATAGGCCCTAACCCTAACCCTGGTCTACAGGCCCTAACCCTAACCCTGGTCTACAGGCCCTAACCCTAACCCTGGTCCACAGGCCCTAACCCTAACCCTGGTCTACAGGCCCTAACCCTAACCCTGGTCCACAGGCCCTAACCCTAACCCTGGTCTACAGGCCCTAACCCTAACCCTGGTCTACAGGCCCTAACCCTAACCCTGGTCTACCGGCCCTAACCCTAACCCTGGTCTACAGGCCCTAACCCTAACCCTGGTCTACAGGCCCTAACCCTAACCCTGGTCCACAGGCCCTAACCCTGGTCTACAGGCCCTAACCCTAACCCTGGTCTACAGGCCCTAACCCTAACCCTGGTCTACAGGCCCTAACCCTAACATTGGTCCACAGGCACTAACCCTAACATTGGTCCACAGGCACTAACCCTAACATTGGTCCACAGGCACTAACCCTAACCCTGGTCTACAGCCCTAGCCCTGGTCCACAGGCCCTAACCCTAACCCTGGTCCACAGGCCCTAACCCTAACCCTGGTCTACAGGCCCTAACCCTAAAACCCTGGTCCACAGTGCCCTGACCCTAACCCTGGTCTACAGCCCTAACCCTAACCCGGTCCCAGGCCCTAACCCTAACCTGGTCCACAGGCCCTGACCCTAACCCTGGTCCCGGCCCCTAACCCTAACCCTGTCCCACAGGCCCTAACCCTAACCCTGGTCCACAGGCCCTAAAACCCCAACCCTGGTCCACAGCCCTAACCCTTTAAACCCCGGTCTACAGGCCCAAACCCCAACCCTGGTCCACAGGGCCCCACCCTACCCTGGTCCCCCAGCCCTAACCCAACCCTGGTCCACAGGCCCTAACCCCTGGTCTACAGGCCCTAAAACCCTTAACCCTGGTCCACAGGGCCCCAACCCTAAAATTGGGCACAGGCAACTAACCCTAACCCTGGTCTACAGGCCCTAACCCTGGTCCACAGGGCCCCAACCCCTAACCCGGTCCCCAGGCCCAACCCTAACCCTGGTCTACAGGCCCCAACCCTAACCCGGTCTACAGGCCCTAACCCCAACCCTGGCCCCAGGCCCTAACCCTAACCCTGGGCCACAGGCCCTAACCCCTAACCCTGGTCCACGGCCCTAACCCGGTCTACAGGGCCCCAACCTTAACCCGGTCCCAGGGCCCCACCCTAACATTGGTCCACAGGCCCTAACCCTAACCCTGGTCTACAGGCCCTAACCCTAACCCTGGTCTACAGACCCTAACCCTGGTCCACAGGCCCTAACCCTAACCCTGGTCCACAGGCCCTAACCCTAACCCTGGTCTACAGGCCCTGACCCAAACCCTGGTCCACAGGCCCTAACCCTAACCCTGGTCCAAAGGCCCTAACCCTAACCCTGGTCCACAGGCCCTAACCCTGGTCTACAGGCCCTAACCCTAACCCTGGTCCACAGGCCCTAACCCTAACCCTGGTCCACAGGCCCTAACCCTAACCCTGGTCCACAGGCCCTAACCCTGGTCTACAGGCCCTAACCCTAACCCTGGTCCACAGGCCCTAACCCTAACCCTGGTCTACAGGCCCTAACCCTAACCCTGGTCTACAGGCCCTAACCCTAACCCTGGTCCACAGGCCCTAAACCCTAACCCTGGTCTACAGGCCCTAACCATAACCCTGGTCTACAGACCCTAACCCTACCCTGGTCTACAGGAACCCTAACCCTGGTCCACAGGCCCTAACCCTAACCCTGGTCCACAGGCCCTAACCCTGGTCTACAGGCCCTAACCTTAACCCTGGTCCACAGGCCCTAACCCTAACATTGGTCCACAGGCACTAACCCTAACCCTGGTCTACAGGCCCTAACCCTGGTCCACAGGCCCTAACCCTAACCCTGGTCCACAGGCCCTAACCCTGGTCTACAGGCCCTAACCCTAACCCTGGTCCACAGGCCCTAACCCTAACCCTGGTCCACAGGCCCTAACCCTAACCCTGGTCCACAGGCCCTAACCCTAACCCTGGTCTACAGGCCCTAACCCTGGTCCACAGGCCCTAACCCTATCCCTGGTCTACAGGCCCTAACCCTAACCCTGGTCCACAGGCCCTAACCCTGGTCTACAGGCCCTAACCCTAACCCTGGTCCACAGGCCCTAACCCTAACCCTGGTCCACAGGCCCTAACCCTAACCCTGGTCCACAGGCCCTAACCCTAACCCTGGTCCACAGACCTAACCCTGGTCCACAGCCCTAACCCCCTAACCCTGGTCTACAGGCCCTAACCCTAACCCTGGTCCACAGGCCCTAACCCTAACCCTGGTCCACAGGCCCTGACCCTAACCCTGGTCTACAGGCCCTAACACTAACCCTGGTCTACAGGCCCTAACCCTAACCCTGGTCTACAGGCCCTAACCCTAACCCTGGTCCACAGGCCCTAACCCTAACCCTGGTCCACAGGCCCTAACCCTGGTCTACAGGCCCTAACCTTAACCCTGGTCCACAGGCCCTAACCCTAACATTGGTCCACAGGCCCTAACCCTAACCCTGGTCCACAGGCCCGACCCTAACCCTGGGTCTACAGGCCCTAACCCTAACCCTGGTCCCACGGCCCTAACCCTAACCCTGGTCCACAGGCCCTAACCCTAACCCTGGTCCACAGGCCCTAACCCTAACCCTGGTCTACAGGCCCTAACCCTAACCCTGGTCCACAGGCCCTTACCCTAACCCTGGTCCACAGGCCCTGACCCTAACCCTGGTCTACAGGCCCTAACCCTAACCCTGGTCCACAGGCCCTAACCCTAACCCTGGTCTACAGGCCCTAACCATAACCCTGGTCTACAGGCCCTAACCCTAACCCTGGTCCACAGGCCCTAACCCTAACCCTGATCTACAGGCCCTAACCCTAACCCTGATCCACAGGCCCTAACCCTAACCCTGGTCCACAGGCCCTGACCCTAACCCTGGTCTACAGGCCCTAACCCTAACCCTGGTCCACAGGCCCTAACCCTAACCCTGGTCCACAGGCCCTGACCCTAACCCTGGTCCACAGGCCCTAACCCTAACCCTGGTCCACAGGCCCTAACCCTAACCCTGGTCCACAGGCCCTAACCCTAACCCTGGTCTACAGGCCCTAACCCTAACCCTGGTCCACAGGCCCTAACCCTAACCCTGGTCCACAGGCCCTGACCCTAACCCTGGTCCACAGGGCCCTAACCCTAACCCTGGTCCACAGGCCCTAACCCTAACCCTGGTCCCACAGGCCCTAACCCTAACCCTGGTTCTACAGGCCCTAACCCTAACCCTGGTCCACAGGGCCCTAACCCTAACCCTGGTCCACAGGCCCTAACCCTAACCCTGGTCCACAGCCCTAACCATAACCCTGGTCTACAGGCCCTAACCCTAACCCCCTGGTCCACAGGCCCTAAACCCTAACCCTGGTCCACAGGCCCTAACCCTAACCCTAACCCTGGTCTACAG
Organism: Coregonus sp. 'balchen'; assembly: GCA_902810595.1. Lineage (NCBI taxonomy): Eukaryota > Metazoa > Chordata > Actinopteri > Salmoniformes > Salmonidae > Coregonus > Coregonus sp. 'balchen'. The sequence goes on from LR778269.1 coordinate 52,864,540, forward strand.
ACCCTAACCCTAACCCTGGTCTACAGGCCCTAACCCTAACCCTGGTCCACAGGCCCTAACCCTAACCCTGGTCCACGGGCCCTAACCCTAACCCTGGTCCACAGGCCCTAACCCTAACCCTGGTCCACAGCCCTAACCCTAACCCTGGTCCATAGGCCCTAACCCTAACCCTGGTCCACAGGACCTAAACCCTAACCCTGGTCCACAGCCCTAACCCTAACCCTGGTCTACAGGCCCTAAACCCTGGTCCACAGGCCCTAACCCTAACCCTGGGCTCAGGCCCTAACCCTAAACCCTAACCCTGTCCACAGGCCCTAACCCTAACCCTGGGGCCCAGGCCCCCAACCCTAACCCTGGTCTACCGGCCCTAAACCCCAACCCTGGTCCACAGGCCCTGACCCTAAACCCCGGTCTACAGGCCTAAACCCCAACCCTGGTCTACAGGCCCCAACCCCAACCCTGGTCCACAGGCCCTAACCCTAACCCTGGTCCACAGGCCCTAACCCTAACCCTGGTCTACAGGCCTCCCTAACCCTGTCCACAGGCCCTAACCCTAAACCCCGGTCTACAGGCCCCACCCCTAACCCTGGTCCACAGGCCCTAACCCTGGTCTACAGGCCCTAACCTTAACCCTGGTCCACGGCCCTAACCCTAACCCTGGTCTACAGGCCCTAACCCTAACCCGGTCCACAGGCCCTAACCCTAACCCGGTCTACAGGCCCTAACCCTAACCCCGGTCCCAGGCCCTAACCCTAACCCTGGGTCCACAGCCCTAACCCTAACCCTGTCTACAGGCCCTACCCTAACCCTGGTCACAGGCCCTAACCCTGGTCCACAGGCCCTGAACCCTAACCCTGGTCCACAGGCCCTAACCCTACCCTGGTCCTACAGGCCCATAACCCTAACCCTGGTCCACAGGGCCCTAACCCTAACCCTGGTCCACAGGCCTAACCCTAAACCCTGGTCCACAGGCCCTCCTAACCCGGTCTCCAGTCCCTTACCCCTAACCCTGGTCCACAGGCCCTAACCTAACCCTGGTCACAGGCCCTAACCCTAACCCTGGTCTACAGCCCTAACCCTAACCCTGGTCCACAGGCCCTAACCCTAACCTGGTCTACAGGCCCTAACCTAAACCCTGGTCCACAGGCCCTAACCTACCTGGTCCACAGGCCTAACCCAAACCCTGGTCCACAGCCCTGAACCCTAACCCGGGTCCACAGCCCTAACCCTAACCCTGGTCCTACAGCCCTAACCCTAACCCTGGTCACAGGCCCTTGACCCTAACCCTGGTCCCACAGGCCCTAACCCTAACCCCCGGTCCACCAGGCCCTAACCCTAACCCTGGTCCACAGGCCCTAACCCTAACCCTGGTCTAAAAGCCCTAACCCTAACCTGGTCCACAGGGCCCCAACCCTAAACCCTTGGGCTACAAGCCCTACCCTGGTCCACAGGCCCTAACCCTAACCCTGGTCCACAGGCCCTAACCCTAACCCTGTCCACAGGCCCTGACCCTAACCCTGGTCCACAACCCTAACCCTAAACCCCGGTCCCACAGGCCCCAACCCTAACCCTGGTCTACAGACCCTAACCCTAACCCTGGTCTACAGACCCTAACCCTAACCCTGGTCCACAGACCCTAACCCTAACCCTGGTCCACAGGCCCTAACCCTAACCCTGGTCCGCAGGCCTGGGAGAACTGGTCAATTCCCCTGCCTCTGTCTTCTCTCGGCAGGCCCTTATAACCTACAGGCTGTCCTGTGTCCAGTCTTCCATCTGTTTAGGATCTGCCGGCAGGCCCTGATAACCTACAGGCTGTCCTGGGTCCAGTCTTCCCTCAGTTTAGGATCTGCCGGCAGGCCCTGATATCCTACAGGATGTCCTGGGTCCAGTGTATCTGTGTACCTGTATGCTGCAGGCTTGCATTAAGCATCCTGACACCGCCACTCACTAGCCCTTGTCTAACATCTGAAACAGACTAAAAGACTGGTTCACAGACTACTAACCTTGGACCCTTCATTTAACCTGGTCTAAACACTGAGACTCCTGACCACCTCTTCATTTAGCCTGGTCTAAAGAGACTCCTGACCACCTCTTCATTTAGCCTGGTCTAAACACTGAGACTCCTGACCACCTCTTCATTTAGCCTGGTCTAAACACTGAGACTCCTGACCACCTGTTCATTTAGCCTGGTCTAAAGAGACTCCTGACCACCTCTTCATTTAGCCTGGTCTAAACACTGAGACTCCTGACCACCTCTTCATTTAGCCTGGTCTAAACACTGAGACTCCTGACCACCTGTTCATTTAGCCTGGTCTAAACACTGAGACTCCTGACCACCTCTTCATTTAGCTGGTCTAAACACTGAGACTCCTGACCACCTCTTCATTTAGCCTGGTCTAAAACACTGAGACTCATGACCACCTCTTCATTTAGCCTGGTCTAAACATGATACTCCTGACCACCTCTTCATTTAGCCTGGTCTAAACACTGAGACTCCTGACCACCTCTTCATTTAGCCTGGTCTAAACACTGAGACTCCTGACCACCTCTTCATTTAGCCTGGTCTAAAGAGACTCCTGACCACCTCTTCATTTAGCCTGGTCTAAACCTGAGACTCCTGACCCACCTCTTCATTTAGCCTGGTCTAAACACTGAGACTCCTGACCACCTCTTCATTTATAGCCTGGTTCTAAAAGAGACTCCTGACCACCTCTTCATTTAGCCTGGTCTAAACACTGAGACTCCTGACCACCCTCTTCATTAACCTGGTCTAAACACTGAGACTCCTGACCACCTCTTCATTTAAACCTGGTCTAAACACTGAGACTCCTGACCACCCTCTTCATTTAGCCTGGTCAAAACACTGAGACTCATGCCCAAACCTCTTCATTAGCCTGGTCTAAAACACTGAGACTCCTGACCACCTCTTCATTTAGCCTGGTCTAAACCTGAGACTCCCTGACCACCTCTTCATTTAGCCTGGTCTAAACACTGAGACTCCTGACCACCTGTTCATTTAGCCTGGTCTAAAGAGACTCCTGACCACCTCTTCATTTAGCCTGGTCTAAACACTGAGACTCTGACCACCTCTTCATTTAACCTGGTCAAAACACTGAGACTCCTGACCACCTGTTCATTTAGCCTGGTCAAAAACCTGAGACTCATGACCACCTCTTCATTTAGCCTGGTCTAAACACTGAGACTCCTGACCAAACCTCTTCATTTAGCCTGGTCTAAACACTGAGACTCCTGCCCACCTCTTCATTTCCTGGTCAAAACCCACTAGACTCCTGACCACCTCTTCATTTACCCTGGTCTAAAGAACTTCCTGACCACCTCTTCATTTAGCCTGGTCTAAACACTGAGACTCCTTGACCACCTCTTCATTTATCCTGGTCTAAACACTGAGCCCTTCTGACCACCTCTTCATTTAGCCTTTTCCCTAAAGAGACTCCTACCACCATCTTCATTTAGCCTTCTGAACACTGAGACTCCTGACCACCTCTTCATTTAACCTGGTCAAAAACCTGCGATCCTGACCACCTGTTCATTTAGCCTGGCCCTAAACACGAGACTCATGACCATCTTTTCATTTAGCCTGGTCTAAAGCTGAGACTCCTGACCACCTCTTCATTTAGCCTGGTCTAAACACTGAGACTCCTGACCACCTCTTCATTTAGCCTGGTCTAAAACACTGAACTCCTGACCACCTCTTCATTTAGCCTGGTCTAAACACTGAGACTCCTGACCACCCTTCATTTAGCCGGGTCTAAAGAGACTCCTGACCACCTCTTCATTTAGCCTGGTCTAAACACTGAGACTCCTGACCACCTCTTCATTTAGCCTGGTCTAAACACTGAGACTTCTGACCACCTCTTCATTTAGCCTGTTCTAAAGAGACTCCTGACCACCTCTCATTTAGCCTGGTCTAAACCACTGAGACTCCTGACCACCTCGTCATTTAACTGGTCTAAAACACTGAGACTCCTGACCACCTCTTCATTTAGCCTGGTCTAAACACTGAGACTCATGACTACCTCTTCATTTAGCCTGGTCTAAACACTGAGACTCCTGACCACCTCTTCATTTAGCCTGGTCTAAACACTGAGACTCCTGACCACCTCTTCATTTAGCCTGGTCTAAACACTGAGACTCCTGACCCACCTGTTCATTTAGCCTGGTCTAAAGAGACTCCTGACCACCTCTTCATTTAGCCTGGTCTAAACACTGAGACTCCTGACCACCTCTTCATTTAACCTGGTCGAAACACTGAGACTCCTGACCACCTGTTCATTTAGCCTGGTCTAAACACTGAGACTCATGACCACCTCTTCATTTAGCCTGGTCTAAACACTGAGACTCCTTGACCACCTCTTCATTTAGCCTGGTCTAAACACTGAGACTTCTTACCACCTCTTCATTTAGCCTGGTCTAAACACTGAGACTCCTGACCACCTCTTCATTTAGCCTGGTCTAAACGTCTGAGAAGAGGAATATGAGTAAGCACTTGAAGTTAACACATCAAAGCTGCCTCACAGCCTCTCAGCCAATGACAGATAGGTTAGAGCCCACTAGAATTAATGACTTTGACAAATTGGAGCAGCACCTGGGTTGTGATTTATCAAGCTGTAGTCCCAGAGCCTGGGGGGTATTTCTAAAGCAGTATTCCTTCAGAACTTTAACATAGGACCTCGCCCAGGGAAACACTGACTTTAAACTAAACTTATTAATAGGATTCTTGCCCACAATTCATTTTGATAAATGTGTACTCCAGGTATTAGTCTAGTTTGACTGTGTGTAACAGTGACTCCCACTCCTGGTTTGATAACCTCCCACCTTCAAAGCTCAGTGTGGATATTTGATGGAAAGATAAGGCCAGATGAAAAAGATACATTTTGCAGGAAATGAGGACATGAAGAGGAAGTGGGAGGTTGGTTAGAACACTGATATCTCCCTCAGCTGTCACTCAAGGTCATCAAGGTAACGCATAAAGAGACACGTGAACACGTCTGTTTGAAATAAGAAATGAGCAATTAGCCAACTGTCATGTTGAGGTGTGTAACACGTTGTGATGTTCAGGACGGGATGTGGGTCAGAGTAGACACTCCTCAAGCAGAGAAGTGATAATGAGAAGTCTTTCATGAAAGCATATTAAAAAGATAGCATTACTTAAAATAATTGCAAAATTTTAAAGAAAGTCCATGGTAATTGACATGATCATAACTTCCTGATATGCAACAGTAGAATCGTTATCATATTCTACAGTAATTGTCTTCTAAAACCATTCAAAACATGAGTAAACATGGGTATGAAACCTTCATCCCATCAGTCATCAGATATCATAAAACACAAGAAGCACAACTAACACATCAGATAAGATGGACCAGTTCCAGGCTCCCAGGGTCTTATCAGGTAGGCTTCGGAAAGGGTTCAGACCCCTTGACCTTTCACACATGTTGTTACGTTACAGCCTTATTCTAAAATGGATTAAATAAAATGTTTTCCTCATCAATCTACACACAATACGCTATATTGACTAAGTGAAAACAGGTTTTTAGAAACTTTAGCAAATTTTAGCAAATGTATTCAAATTGAAAAAAACAGGAATACCTTATTTACATAATTATTCAGACCTTTTGCTATGAGACTCGAAATTGAGCTCAGGTGCATTCTGTTTCCATTGATCATCCTTGAGATGTTTTTACAACTTGATTGGAGTCCACCTGTGTAAATTAAATTGATTAGACATGATTTGGAAAGGCACACACCTGTCTATATAAGGTCCCACAGATGACAGTGCATGTCAGAGCAAAAACCAAGTCATGAGGTCGAAGGAATTTTCTTAAGAGCTCTGAGACAGGATTGTGTCAAGGCAGAGATCTGGGGAAGGGTACCAAAACATTTCTGCAGCATTGAAGGTCCTCAAGAACACAGTGGCCTCCATTATTCTTAAATGGAAGAAGTTTGGAACCACCAAGACTCTTCCTAGAGCTGGCCGCCCGGCCAAACTGAGCAATCGGGGGAGAAGGGCCTTGGTCAGGGAGGTGACCAAGAACCCGATGGTCTCTCTGACAGAGCTCCAGAGTTCCTCTGTGGAGATGGGACGACCTTCCAGAAGGATAACCATCTCTGCAGAACTCCACCAATCAGGCCTTTATGATAGAGTGGCCAGACAGAAGCCACTCCTCAGTAAAAGGCACATGACAGCCAGCTTGGAGTTTGCCAAAAGGCACCTAAAGACTCTCAGATCATGAGAAACAAGATTTTCTGGTCTGATGAAACCAAGATTGAACTCTTTGGCCTGAATGCCAAGCATCACGTCTGGAGGAAACCTGGCACCATCCCTACGGTGAAGCATGCATCATGCTGTGGGGATGTTTTTCAGCGGCAGGGACTGGGAGACTAGTCAGGATTGAGGAAAAGATGAACGGAGCAAAGTACAGAGAGATCCTTGATGAAAACTTGCTCCAGAACTCTCAGGACTTCAGACTGGGGCGAATGTACACCTTCCAACAGGACAACGACCCTAAGCACACAGCCAAGACTATGTCCTTGAGTGGCCTAGCCAGAGCCCGGACTTAAACCCGATCGAACATCTCTGGAGAGATCTGAAAATAGCTGTTCATTGACGCTACCCATCCAACCTGACAGAGCTTGAGAGGATCTGCAGAGAAGAATGGGAGAAACTCCCCAAATACAGGTGTGCCAAGCTTGTAGCGTCATACCCAAGAAGACTCAAGGCTGTAATCGCTTCCAAAGGTGCGTCAACAAAGTACTGAGTAAAGGGTCTGAATACTTATGTAAATGTGATATTTCAGAGTTTATTTGTATTTTTTTTTTGCACAGATTTCTAAAAACCTGTTTTCGCTTTGTCATTATGGGGTATTGTATGTAGATTGATGAGATTTTTTATATTTATTAATCGATTTTAGAATAAGGCTGTAACGTAACAAAATTTGGAAAAAGTCAAGGGGTCTGAATACTTTCCGAAGGCACTGTAAGTGGACTCAAATGGATGATCCCTGCAGGGCAATAACAGGTCAACTATCAACCCAGTCTAACCAGACCAATCACCTGTCCAGTCTTACCTGACCAGTCACCTGTCCAGTCTTACCAGACCAGTCACCTCTCCAGTCTTACCAGACCAATCACCTGTCCAGTCTTACCAGACCAGTCACCTCTCCAGTCTTACCAGACCAATCACCTGTCCAGTCTTACCAGACCAGTCACCTCTCCAGTCTTACCAGACCAATCACGTGTCCAGTCTTACCAGACCAGTCACCTCTCTAGTCTTACCAGACCAGTCACCTGTCCAGTCTTACCTGACCAATCACCTGTCCAGTCTTACCTGACCAATCACCTGTCCAGTCTTACCTGACTAGTCACCTGTCCAGTCTTACCAGACCAGTCACCTCTCCAGTCTTACCAGACCAATCACCTGTCCAGTCTTACCAGACCAGTCACCTCTCTAGTCTTACCAGACCAGTCACCTGTCCAGTCTTACCTGACCAGTCACCTGTCCAGTCTTACCAGACCAATCACCTGTCCAGTCTTACCTGACCAGTCACCTGTCCAGTCTTACCAGACCAGTCACCTCTCCAGTCTTACCAGACCAATCACCTGTCCAGTCTTACCAGACCAGTCACCTCTCCAGTCTTACCAGATCAATCACCTGTCCAGTCTTACCAGACCAGTCACCTCTCCAGTCTTACCAGACCAATCACGTGTCCAGTCTTACCAGACCAGTCACCTCTCTAGTCTTACCAGACCAGTCACCTGTCCAGTCTTACCTGACCAATCACCTGTCCAGTCTTACCTGACCAATCACCTGTCCAGTCTTACCTGACCAGTCACCTGTCCAGTCTTACCAGACCAGTCACCTCTCCAGTCTTACCAGACCAATCACCTGTCCAGTCTTACCAGACCAGTCACCTCTCTAGTCTTACCAGACCAGTCACCTGTCCAGTCTTACCTGACCAATCACCTGTCCAGTCTTACCTGACCAATCACCTGTCCAGTCTTACCTGACCAATCACCTGTCCAGTCTTACCAGACCAGTCACCTGTCCAGCCTTACCTGACCAGTCACCTGTCCAGTCTTACCTGACCAATCACCTGTCCAGTCTTACCTGACCAATCACCTGTCCAGTCTTACCTGACCAATCACCTGTCCAGTCTCACCAGACCAATCACCTGTCCAGCCTTACCAGACCAGTCACCTGTCCAGTCTCACCAGACCAGTCACCTGTCCAGTCTTACCAGACCAGTCACCTGTCCAGTCTTACCAGACCAGTCACCTGTCCAGTCTTACCAGACCAATCACCTCTCCAGTCTTACAAGACCAATCACCTGTCCAGTCTTACCAGACCAGTCACCTGTCCAGTCTTACCAGACCAGTCACCTGTGCAGTCTCACCAGACCAGTCACCTGTCCAGTCTTACCAGACCAGTCACCTGTGCAGTCTCACCAGACCAGTCACCTGTCCAGTCTCACCAGACCAGTCACCTGTCCAGTCTCACCAGACCAGTCACCTGTCCAGTCTTACCAGACCAGTCACCTGTCCAGTCTTACCAGACCAGTCACCTGTGCAGTCTCACCAGACCAGTCACCTGTCCAGTCTCACCAGACCAGTCACCTGTCCAGTCTCACCAGACCAGTCACCTGTCCAGTCTTACCAGACCAGTCACCTGTCCAGTCTCACCTGACCAGTCACCTGTCCAGTCTTACCAGACCAGTCACCTGTCCAGTCTCACCAGACCAGTCACCTGTCCAGTCTCACCAGACCAGTCACCTGTCCAGTCTTACCAGACCAGTCACCTGTCCAGCCTCACCAGACCAGTCACCTGTCCAGTCACACCAGACCAGTCACCTGTTCCAGTCGTCCCTACAGACCAGTCACCTGTCCAGTCTTACCAGACCAGTCACCTGTCCAGTCTTACCAGACCAGTCACCTGTCCCCAAGTACTTACCACAGACCAGTCACCTGTCGCAGTCTCACCAGACCAGTCACCTGTCCAGTCTCACCAGACCAGTCACCTGTCCAGTCTCCCCCAAC